>JAMKCH010005825.1:0-345343 GCA_023653785.1 Ophioderma brevispina
AACTCAATCTATATATACATGTATATATATATTATATGTCATTGTATCATTGCATAATGATCTTTTGCGCATGTGTCAACCACCTGCGCGCAAAGTTTTCTTTATAATTACTTGAAAGACATGTATCGCCATCACAAATCACTTATTTATCACATTAGACTCATTTGCATTTTTATTTGTATGCTTAACAATTTGCTACACCATACATCAAGTGAAAAAACGTAGCAATAGGATGCGTGCATACATACAGAGCAGAAAGGGATCGTGCTAAAATGTTATCAATTAATAGTGACTATATTAAAATCTAATCTTGGTCTCAGGGCACATTGATTAAAAACTCGAGGAAGAATTACAGATACGTGACTGACTGAAATATATTGATATTATCGAAACCATACCAAGTAGAATAAGGACACTCAAATCATTTAAAAACAATGCAATATAGACAAAATGTTGAGTAAATTCTCTTAAATGGAGTATGCATTACGTGCGATAGAAATAATTTAACTCATTGCTGCCATATTATTTCTTAGATGACAACCATTTCTCAATTTTCTATCCTAAGCATATACAGCTATGCAGATAATTGCACTGAATCTTGGCATATAGATTGCATTCAAACATAATCTATATATTTATTGGACTATATCGTGCGTGTCTTCACACTGAACGGTATCTTCCCGTCAATCAAACTTCAATCTTAAAGACTGACAATTACCGTCGTTGCAATATAGAAGGTATCAAAGTCAAAGGAAAATATTGCCGGAGATCTTCAGTCGATATAAATGCGAATAAAAAAGTAAATGTCCATTAAGTTCAAGGTCTTCATGTACGTAAAACTAGACTCGGCATTTCAGGGGAAGTCTGGGAGCTCGTAATAGACTCTCTCACAGTCTTGAAGAACGATGACACATAATTACGTATGCCATTCAGTCTAAATAAGTTAGCTGTAGTATTTTCAACCTACAGTTGTAAAATATCTTTAATAACATTCATTTCTAAACTTATAAAGCTTTATTTATTTGTTTATATTTATTTATTACTTATTTTATTTTATTTCTTTAAAGGCTCAGTTGTTATTTGTTTGAATTATTATATTCTCGAGCTGCAAAAAGGTTATTGACGTGTTTGCTTCTCTACGAATCCCTGATTGAATAGATTGCCCTTCCTGGCTAGGTAATGAAGATAGATTGATCCCATATGAGACAACATGCCTCACTATTGTGTTAAAAAATCCAAGAGTGAAATCTACACACACTGTTAGGCCATTTTAATAATACAAGTACGTGAATATCGGCCTTGGAGTTGAACCGTGTGTTTATGTGGTGTGTTTTTAATATTAGTGTATACGCAATTCCTAGCTACTAGTATATACATCTCTCGCTTCATCTTTACCAATGAACATATGTTTATTCTGTTCATGCAGTAGGCGAAGAACTCGTGTAAAACAGAGTTACACGAGAACTCTATTTTTAGAAATAAAGTGTGCATTTTAGACACTCTGACTGTTAAGGGAACTAATTGACGACGACGGTCCGTGTATTGACGTGTTCTGTATTGTGGGTTTAATAAGCAATAGCGAAAGAGTTGGAAGTATTGACTAGTTAAAGCAATGGTAGCATATTGTACATGACACACGCCCTCAAGGGTTTTTTCCGATGTTGAGATTTTCATACCGTTATATTCCTTTTCTTTTCTTGAATTAGGGATTTTTTTTAATAATTAATATCGGGGATCGCCGGTTCATAATTATATAGCCTGTGTTTAATTATAAAAGTCATTTTTCTTTAATAATCTTTTCAGCAATTTACTTGTCATTTTGGCCCTAAAATCAAAGTTGTTGAAAAATGTAACGCCTAAACCACTGTCTTAAGAGCAAAATCAGACAAAACTTTTTTGATAGTTCTCTAGAAATCATCTTTTGTTGCTTTAAGAATGTTAAGGTACTTACGGCATTTAAACGCGCATTCGAAAGACTATGGCCTTGACTATGACAAAAGTGCGGGCTATACAGGCATACTAGAGATATTCAAACCCTTATTGAAATATTGTAGGCTGAGCTTTTCCAAGTCATGTAGGCATAACATACATTCAAGAAAAACTGGATTGCCAAAATGGAAAGATAAGATCACCGAATACTTTTCGTATAATTTATATCAATTTACATCAATACACTTTGCAATCTTTACAACTTATACAATTTAGAATGTGTTAAAGATACCAGGAAATGAGATAATAAACCTACTCCAAATCTGTCTATTGCAATCAACAGGGCCAGAAAAAGAATACACTACCAGTGACATCATTAGTGAAACTATTAATTATCAGTCAGTGTCATGAACAGATACACACCAGTCACCTGGAATTTTCTATTACTGTCTGAAAAATCAATGGTACCACAAATGATGTCAACACCAACCCAAATATTGGATGCTTTCTGGTCCCTCCTTGTAGACTTGTCACAAACCCCATAAATTCTATTTGCATTTCCTGGGAATTTAAAGGAACTGCTATATAAATAACAAAACATTGAACATATCGAGGTTATAGATGATGTGACCTATGATGTCACATGCTGACATTCAGGACGCCCTCTGTCGTTTTCTGGCAGGCCATATATTACAGTTGTTTCTATTACAGACCACATAAAATCTGGTCATATATTAATTGCAGCACTTTTTCTGATCCAAATCGGTCACAATATGCAGCTGGTAGCATTAGCAAGCATGGTTAATAAGAATATCAGTTATTATTTGATTTGAAACAAAATTTAACAGTAAAAAAATCAAAAACAAAAACAAAAACAAAAATCCCCATTCAAAGTATGTCAGTTTTTCAGACTTTCTCTCACCAACAGGGGGCGCCACAATCATATACAAATGTCACATCGTCTATATATAGGCTAATTGAAAATATCGAGAATATAGGCTATTATGCAAAATTGATTCTATCTGAATTGATGAATTCTAACTAAAGTTATGTCCACTAGGTTCTAACTAAAGTTATGCGATGTCTACTTTCTTTAAAATCCAGTGCCAAAGCCAAATACCCTTTTTAGTGCGTCACGTTTTGTTTTGACAGAATCAATTGCCACTAAATGAGATCTGCGACCCACTCCAACAAAACAGAAAACAAGTTCCTAAAAACTGAGATTTTTACATTATCCGCATTGTTTACCCTTTAGAAAGTTATCTTTATAGCAAGGAGTTATTTTTATAGATATGAGACATATTTTACTTGATGGATTTATGCTTTCAACCTTGTACGTAACGAAAATGCACTATTAAGCTGTACAATTACACATTTCTAAATGAAAGGGAATATATGAAGAGCGCACGAGCAATTTAGTGATTAAATAATCGCCTTAACTCAACATACTTACACTTTTTGCAAAGGTCATGTGATAGTATGTCTAAAATGTGGCAAAACATCATTTGCGATATTCACAGTCTTCACAGGCCCATTCAGCGACGTTACTGCATTTGTGGAAGCATGTCATTTGAATTTATGAGTTATGCTTATGTATAAATAAGTGATCAATTTGGTCTTTTGTTGCGAATAGGGCAAAAGAAAAGAACAACTAAAATACTAATCATGTGACACAACCGAGACGATACTTCCAAGATTTTAACTTTCTGTTTTTGTTAGTTTGAAATTATTTTGAAAGTTAACTTGGTAAATAGTATTGCCGGCCTTCGCTTATGTTATTTAGTAAAATGTAGAATCCACTATTGTTCGTTATTTGTCAAAGTATTGTTAATTGTGGTACCGTTACGTTTTACTGGACCAAATGCATTTTTGTGCATTTTAAATAATTTGGTATAACTTTATACACGAAACTCAAAATTTCCAACAACTATAATCCTTGCAACAGTGTAGACATTCCTATCCAAGATCATTGTTTTCAAAATATGCTTCATTTTTAATTGACCTTTCTGCCCGATCATCAGTTCAATTTAAACACCCTAGATTTTGCCTTCTATGTTAGGCCGGATGTCATATTTAGCCTTTGGGAAAATTGTGTAACTAATCTAATGCTTGCGTAGCTCGGCTACTATCTACATTTCCCTTGTCCAATGTAAACATCTCTTGGGACATCTGAACAAACTAGAAGATCCCCATCTTCGTTGATACATGTTTAATTGTCTGGATTACGTAGTTATTTTGATTTAATTTACATTGCGCAGATTCTCTATTCCAGGATATATATACGAGGTCGCTGTGCACACATGGACTTTGTTACACTATTCTTACTGCTGCTGCTTCTATACTCACATTATCGACTCGGGCATAAACGTAAATATCCTGAAAACCATTTGCCTTACGCTGTTTGCGCTGACAATCAACGTATTGACATTAGACATGCTGTTAAATATCCCTTTGGGATGTTTTCAGTGTAAATGGGCAATTATAATTATAAATAGGGTTCATAATTTTCCTAAACTGGTAGGTTGCTGTTTAGTTTTGAAACGTACCTCCTAAAAATAGAAACGTAAACGGTTCTCTATTAAACTGACACTTTCATTTTCTTTTTAAATGTAACTACTTTGATGCCAATGTCCTTTCTTTCTGTTGTTGTTGTTGGTTTTGGTCGTCATTCCTGGCTTGTCTTCTTGGAAGAAAACGTTGCTTGCTAAGTTGCTCCAGAAATACTCTGCATTATGTATGCCATATGTACTTTACAACCACCAAAGAGGTCACATACATCATCAATGTGCAGAGCAGAGAACTACATCTTTCCAGAGTGCCCTGCCGATTTTAATCGCTGTAAATAATCCATGGAACCATGCTCTACTGTACCAGACGGGCTTCTACCCATTCTTTGCTTAGCCGTTAGTCCATGTTAAATGAGAGACCCGCTCTGGGAAGGTTCGATATCAAACTATTTTCCAGCAAACTGGACACAACTATTACGTTTGCATAAAGTTTCACATGTATGGGTTATTAAACGTTAACAGGTGTCAGACAAGCACTTCATAAAATGGTCCATTAACTTTTAATTCACGTATGCCGTGCTCATTACAATTGTTTTTCTGCTCCATTTCAACATCAAAGTTAAAGGTGCAACGAGAGATTTTGAGGCACCCAGATATTGTGTCATAATAGTGATTTCATATAGATTAGACACTCAATAGATCTCTTACCTTGTATTTGGCTACAGAAATGTTTTAAAATAGAGAAAAAATGTGATTTTGACTTGCTTATATTTCAATATAAAACATAGGCTGAATTTCGTATTTGCTCCTATGCGAAATTAGAAATTTCAAAATTTTTGCACCAAAGAAACATTTCTCAGCTTAATCCTTTCAGATGGGAATATTTTTGATGGAAAGCTTTACATCAGGGCAAAAATCAGAATGTTCACATTTTTAGGGACACCTGTAACTTGGAATATCCCGTTGCACCTTTAACATTAACATATATTATTAACATGATTCCCTTCGTCGACCGACATGCATTTAAATGGAAATCTGTGGACAGAGGGAAAAGCTACTTATAGCCACAATCAGTCATTTCTTTCCAAATTCAAAATGCCCATTTTGTCTCTAAATTGCTAGTGTTAGGTCATATCAACAACTTATATTACCGTTCTTTGTGAAAAACACTAAAGCTTTTTAAAGCGGTCTTGAAGATGTCATTTACAACTGGTTTGTTTACTAATAAAAGTCGGATCCCGAAATTTATTAGTAAACATTGAATATAAATCGTACTTTCTTGACAAATACGGCTCAGCCACTTACATGAAGGAAGAACTGTCTTTACTACCTCCATTTCCAATACAACAATAAGGGGCGCGATTTCTTTACATTTTGAAGAAATCGCTGATAGTGGCTAAAAACCTGTACCTTGGCCTATATCCAACCGATGCGAATGATCTTTACAGCAAATTAAAGCCAATATTTAAATAATAATATATAAATTGAAAGCTAATACCACATATGCTGAGATACATGCTCACATAAAGGCAGTCACAATTTACCTAAATATGCAAAAATGGAGGCCATAATCACTATCCATATTTTTTTTTACTCACTCGTATATGATATATGTTTAAATTGTGCCGTTTCCTTGTATTCCAAATATGACTTCATTTTTGTTTGATCTATCGTATATACCTAAATACATTATAGGGACACAATGGCATAGAAAAAATATTCAGACATAATGAAATGGACCTTTACTAAAATCAAAACTTAGAAAACAATTTGGGTGTTTTCTGTAAAAACAGTAAAAGCAGCAAGAGTTACAGGCAATTCCTGTCACAGACAATCAAGGTGTTGACATTCTTCCTGGAATTTAAAGTGTTTCTAGCATGTTTTTTGACACAAGCATTCGGACATTGTACTTCAGGCTTGTAGTAAGATATTGATCTGGCAAGTGAAATGTGGATTAGTCGAGATTAGCACATAAACAATAGCAATGGTGTGTGAAGGTGACCCTCCAGAAGACCGAATTTTAAGAAGACCGAACTATAATCCTCAGGGAATACCCTTCTTAAATGGATTTAAGAGATGTGTTAATTTCCCGTTGAATTAGATGGATCTAATAGATCTTATGCTGCTGCCATAGCGCTGACGCTTTAAACCATATACAACCAATGACAATTTCTATTAAAATACTGGTTTTTTTTTAAAGAATGTGATATTTTGGATAAAGCCATCGATGCATGACGGGTCAATTTTGCTATCTGCTGGGACTCACACTCGTACTCGCAATGCAGCACCAAGATCCTTGATATATTTATTAATTTTTACTTGCATTAACTACACACACACATACATGTACAATTTTCATCAAAATGCTATCAAGCTTTCGTTCATCAGCGGTTTATTGCCTAGTATGTCGACTTTGCTTACTTGTCTCGTCTCAGACGGATACGCGATTTTCTATATTATTATCATCATTACAATTATAACTCTATATGTGGATAAAGGGGAATTTAGCTATTCTTATGCACTAATTTTGACGTTAGGGGGAATTATCGGTTCCCCTTAACGTTATCCTTTGTTTGCGCTTTATTCCGTAAAAGGATATGAATATTAATTTTATGCAAATTGGATCTAATCCACTAGAATAACAACATATATGAATATTAATTAATTTGAATAACTTTAAGAGCTCATTATAACCTAATGAATAGTTAACGATTCCCCGTAAGTGTCATTCTGTCATTATTATTATTATTATTATTATTATATGACTAATTCAGCATTAAGGCGAAATTCTCTTTTGTTATGCACTGAAGTTGGCGTTAAGGCGAAATTCTGTGTCCCTTTAAAGAGACACTGGCACATTTGAATAATAGTGCGACCTTAAAATTTTTTTGAAAATTGATATTTTTGCATGGTTGTAAAGCTTTTATATACATTAGCCCTCACCTGACATGATTAAGACCAAATCAGCGTCCTTATGGGTAAACATAACGATTTTATAATTAATGTCGCCGGCGACATTGATTCAGCAGTCGACGGAAATGGCGTTTAACACAAGAAAACGCACGCCTTATGCATTTTTCTAATGCCATGTACCCTGTTTGACCGGTCTGTGACCTTTGTGGTTTTAATATCAATGAGTATAAGTCTATGATATTCATGTGACATACACATTCGTTGATTAAAGTTATGGAACACTTAGAAGTTAGCCTACAAATTAACCTCGATATCTTTAAACTCTTATTAACGTCCCAATCTGTTTTTGAGTATGTTATTTTTATATGTAAAATGTATCGCTATTCTTTCAATGACCTAGACTATCATTTGAGAGCAACTTAAAGAAATTTCATATTTTGTGAAAATGTGCCAGTGCCGCTTTAAGGTTTCCATTGTTTGCATATTATGAATATTGATTTATGCAAATGAAGTGCAATAACAAGGGATATGAATATTAATTTAAATAATAAAACAGAGCTCATTATAACCTAATGAATAATTCAAATTTCCCCTTAAGTATCATGTTAGGATTATTATTATTATTACTATGCTATCCCCTCAGAACACTCTTAGGGCGAATTATCATTTCCCCCTAACGTATCCCTTTATATTGCGGTTTAGTCCGTTTTAGATAACAAAAGATATGAATATTAATTTATGCAAATGAAGGATAATCCCCTAGAATAACAAAGGATATGAATATTAATTAATTTCAATAAGAAAACTTATTATAACCTAATGAATAATTAAAATTTCCCCATATTCCACTGTTAGATCAAAGGTCATCAGGGGTCATTCAAGGTCAAAGGCGGTCAAATGGGGTAAACGTTGGTGTGTGGAGTTTGTATTGGTTAGTGGATCAAAGGTCATCAGGGTTCATTCAAGATCAAAGGCGGTCAAACGTTGGTGTATGGGCATGAAACTCGGAGGGTAGGGTCGATCGTTGATGCCAAAAATCTTAAAGGTCACGACAAGGTCATCAGAAGTCATTCAAGATCAAATGGGGTAAAATTTGGTGTATCCAGACGAAACATGGTGGGCGGGGGTCGATTGTTGATGCCGAAAATTTTAAAGTTCACGACAAGGTTATTAGGGGTCATTCAAGGTCAAAGGAGCTCAAATGGGGTAAACATTGGTGTATGTACATGAAACTCGGAGGGTAGGGTCGATTGCTGCAAAAAATATTAAAGGTCACGACAAGATTGCCAGAAGTCATTCCAGATCAAATGGGGTAAAATTTGGTGTATCCAGACGAAACAAGGTGGGTGGGGTCGATTGTTGATGCCGAAAATTTTAAAGGTCACGACAAGGTCATTAGGGGTCATTCAAGGTCAATGGGACCGCGAAACCCGAGAACCCGAGTATCGGTTCATTTGCACTGTGTATTTGTAATCATGGAAACCTCATCTTCATTCGAAGTATATTGTATCATTCAGACCCTGTTTCAATTCAGTAAACAGTTAATAAAAAAACATGTCGGACAATCTAAAATAAATGTCACGAACAGTTTTGTTGATAGTACGTCTCATTGACGGATTCAGTTTGTCTTTTGTTGTAGCACTTACTCAACATAATGTAATTTAGGTGAGCACTTCCCTTTGGTTTATAAAACACAACTGGTGTTCGATTATATTTGCTCTAAAAGATGTTTCAATTCTACATGTACCACAGACTAAATCGAAAGCTTTTAGTATCAATAAAAAGCTACTTAAGACATTGCATTTTGTAGCCGATTTTGTTATTGTTGTTGCTTTTGTCCTCTTGATTTTTAATATACTGTACATGAACTTCAAATGGAATTTGAAAACACCAAACCTTCTACCTTTTTGCTTTAAATTCCCTATATGATCATCAATGACATAAAGAGCACTTTGAAACTTATAAGGAAAAAAAAATATGCAAGCTCTCTCATATCACGCCCTCCCGGCGCTTTACATCACTTATATATTTCCATTGCTTTTTGATGTCTTCCCACTCCATTTCTCAAAGCTATGGCACTTCACCAAACGTTTCAGTTTCAAACAATGCTCTTTATGATTTCGTATTGTGTCTCAATCGATTAAAAATGCTTGAATTACTCTTCGAAAGCATGCAGAAAATAAATAAATAAATAAATAAATAAATAAATAAATAAATAAATAAATAAATAAATAAATAAATCTCGTTCTTTTTTCTGTTTAATTATTTATCTTTCTAGCCTTATTTTAAAATGGATACTTAAAATTTATAATTTATGATTGTAAAGCCTTACAACTGACGCCACAAAAGATACAAATAATACTTTGGTTATTTAAAGGTCTTAACTTATAGTGATTTTTTTCAAAGAGCGATTTCTCAGATGTATTATGTGGATAATAAGTAGGCGTTAAAGCGGAAACGTCACCTGCGCAGTATTGTAAGTGACCTTGAGAATAATTGGACGCTCCAATGGACACTGCCTCCCATATATGAGGATCAATTTGTTTATAAGTCAGTAGCTGCTATGAAACACTGCTTGTTTGTTTTCTCAGACTCAATTTTCTCAAATTTCTACGCTAATAGCCTGTTTGCCACTAACCTTTTTTTATCTCGACCGTATATTTCTCTTTTTTGTCTGTGCGTGTTTGTGTTTGTTTTGTTTTTATTTGCTTCGTTTCCTTTCTATTACTTTGTTTTGGGTTTGATAAAATACAAACCAACTAGTAAAACCACACAAAATAAATAGATTTTTTTTTTTTTTTTTTTTTAAATAAATGTCACGAACAGTTTTGTTGATAGTACGTCTCATTGACGGATTCAGTTTGTCTTTTGTTGTAGCACTTACTCAACATAATGTAATTTAGGTGAGCACTTCCCTTTGGTTTATAAAACACAACTGGTGTTCGATTATATTTGCTCTAAAAGATGTTTCAATTCTACATGTACCACAGACTAAATCGAAAGCTTTTAGTATCAATAAAAAGCTACTTAAGACATTGCATTTTGTAGCCGATTTTGTTATTGTTGTTGCTTTTGTCCTCTTGATTTTTAATATACTGTACATGAACTTCAAATGGAATTTGAAAACACCAAACCTTCTACCTTTTTGCTTTAAAGGCCGACTCAGAGATTTCCTGAGGAGGGCGCCCTCAATTTCCAAAAAATGGTGTTTTTTGCATGAACATAATGCTTGTCCATATACTAATCACTGTGTGAAATTGCTAAGCTTAATTCGAATTCCTTCATATAGAAAATCACAATTTTGTTATAAAATTCCGGATCCGGAATTTTTGTTATACACAGTATCCTATGGGATGTAATACTACACATAAATGTTTACTGCATCAAAACGAAAAACCCGATTCATCTCAAATTTCGGAATTGTGCATTTTAGGTTACAATCTTTAGTTCTAACTGACTATTTTTCATTATTACACAAAAAAATAATATTTTTTAAATCTCTGAGTCAGACTTTAAATTCCCTATATGATCATCAATGACATAAAGAGCACTTTGAAACTTATAAGAAAAAAAAATATGCAAGCTCTCTCATATCACGCCCTCCCGGCGCTTTACATCACTTATATATTTCCATTGCTTTTTGATGTCTTCCCACTCCATTTCTCAAAGCTATGGCACTTCACCAAACGTTTCAGTTTCAAACAATGCTCTTTATGATTTCGTATTGTGTCTCAATCGATTAAAAATGCTTGAATTACTCTTCGAAAGCATGCAGAAAATAAATAAATAAATAAATAAATAAATAAATAAATCTCGTTCTTTTTTCTGTTTAATTATTTATCTTTCTAGCCTTATTTTAAAATGGATACTTAAAATTTATAATTTATGATTGTAAAGCCTTACAACTGACGCCACAAAAGATACAAATAATACTTTGGTTATTTAAAGGTCTTAACTTATAGTGATTTTTTTCAAAGAGCGATTTCTCAGATGTATTATGTGGATAATAAGTAGGCGTTAAAGCGGAAACGTCACCTGCGCAGTATTGTAAGTGACCTTGAGAATAATTGGACGCTCCAATGGACACTGCCTCCCATATATGAGGATCAATTTGTTTATAAGTCAGTAGCTGCTATGAAACACTGCTTGTTTGTTTTCTCAGACTCAATTTTCTCAAATTTCTACGCTAATAGCCTGTTTGCCACTAACCTTTTTTTATCTCGACCGTATATTTCTCTTTTTTGTCTGTGCGTGTTTGTGTTTGTTTTGTTTTTATTTGCTTCGTTTCCTTTCTATTACTTTGTTTTGGGTTTGATAAAATACAAACCAACTAGTAAAACCACACAAAATAAATAGATAAAAATAATGGAAACATCTGAAGGGAAAAAATATAGTAAAGACACAAAAATCTGAAAGAAATGCTGAAAACAGATCTAATAGACACAAGGAAGCTTTTAATTGGCAGAATAGCTGTTGCTAAAACATTGCAATAATTTATGGACTTGCCTCTGGATTAGCAAATGCGGTTCAAACTGAAATCCCTGAATTAAATATTAACACACTCAAAAAGAAGAAATTATTAAAACTTACTAAGAAAATAATTGAAAAACAAAAGGCAAATTGGCTTAGTTTAATTTGTGGAATTCAAAGAACATTTGACTTTTTCAGAGGATAATATAAAACGTGGATTTTGTGGCGTAAAAGCTATTAACCAAGCTGACAGAAAGAAGAAAATATGACACAATTACGGAAGGAGACATACTAACACTAGGGTTGGGCAAATCTATACTTTTTTCTGAAAAATGATTTAAAACTAGTGGTTTCTATGGCCAAATTTGCCGTAGAATCCAAAAATGACCTTTATTTTTTTTTTTTTTTTTTTTTTTTTAATTGGCAGAATAGCTGTTGCTAAAACATTGCAATAATTTATGGACTTGCCTCTGGATTAGCAAATGCGGTTCAAACTGAAATCCCTGAATTAAATATTAACACACTCAAAAAGAAGAAATTATTAAAACTTACTAAGAAAATAATTGAAAAACAAAAGGCAAATTGGCTTAGTTTAATTTGTGGAATTCAAAGAACATTTGACTTTTTCAGAGGATAATATAAAACGTGGATTTTGTGGCGTAAAAGCTATTAACCAAGCTGACAGAAAGAAGAAAATATGACACAATTACGGAAGGAGACATACTAACACAGTTAACGCTTTCGTCATACCTCATCGTCTTTGCGCTTACTTAGAGTAGGTACAGTCTCATGGGGAATATTGTATAACACCCATGAGGAGAAGTGTCAAAACAAATACTTTCACTTCTTGAGATGCAGCGCTTCTACGCAAACTTTTAAATATTATTGCTATTGTTATTATTTTTTGTGATCAAAATTATTATTATCATTATGTGTTACTATCATCGTTCTAGGGAAAGCGTTTCTTCATAATTGCTTCTTATATCTAATTTACTATATTATTATTATTATTATTATTGTTATTATTATTATACTAATAGTGGTTTAAGGGGAAAGTTGACGTTAGGGCGAATTTTCGTTTCCCCTTAACGTTATCCTTTGTTTGCGGTTTATTCCGTCAAAAGATATGAATAGTAATTTATGCAAATGAGGTGGAATAACAAAGGATATGAATATTTTTTTTTTTTTTTTTTTTTTAAGACTTGGAAGAAGCAAGTGGAGGAGTGTAGGAGGGTTGGGTTGAGGATGGAGGATGCATTGAATCGGGCGAAGTGGAAGGAGGGAGTAAAGGCGGTTGCTGCGAGTGTGAGGTGAAGGATGAAGTGAAGGAACTTCAAACAGGCGATTCGTTGAGATGTTTTTGCGCGAGTGACCACGAGTGAGCCAGTAGACCTTTAACATCATTGACATATGACGGAACCCCTACTACACCTTAACGCCAAGTCTGATTTAAACCGGACTTGAACAACATAATTTATGCGCACTATTGCAAAATCCCTCTACTGCTTTTCAAGCCAGGGGGATAAAAACAAAATACTACCAGTAAATGGTTGAAAGGACAACATAATAGTCATATTTGAGCAAAGCATGGTGATAATTACTTTAAAAATTTATGAAAATTATCAAAATTCACACATACTCATTTTAGGTAGGGTTAAACATTTTAAAAAGTTCAGATTTGAGTCTCTTGACCCCAAAAACCTATATATAGACATATTAAAATTGGTATCAACCCAAAAAGTAGGTGATGAGTCGAAAAACATGTCATTTTGGCGGCCATTTTGAATTTTCGTAATTTAGCGACGTCAGACATCATCGTATGTAAAAATAAAGGTCATTTTTGGATTCTACAGCAAATTTAGCCATAGAAACCACTAGTTTCAAAAATGTTTTGGTGATTTGCCCAACCCTACTAACACAGTTAACGCTTTCGTCATACCTCATCGTCTTTGCGCTTACTTAGAGTAGGTACAGTCTCATGGGGAATATTGTATAACACCCATGAGGAGAAGTGTCAAAACAAATACTTTCACTTCTTGAGATGCAGCGCTTCTACGCAAACTTTTAAATATTATTGCTATTGTTATTATTTTTTGTGATCAAAATTATTATTATCATTATGTGTTACTATCATCGTTCTAGGGAAAGCGTTTCTTCATAATTGCTTCTTATATCTAATTTACTATATTATTATTATTATTATTATTGTTATTATTATTATACTAATAGTGGTTTAAGGGGAAATTCTGTTTTTGTTATGCACGAAAGTTGACGTTAGGGCGAATTTTCCCCTTAACGTTATCCTTTGTTTGCGGTTTATTCCGTCAAAAGATATGAATAGTAATTTATGCAAATGAGGTGGAATAACAAAGGATATGAATATTAATTAATTAAAATAACAAAAAGAGCGCATTATAAGCTAATGAATGATTAATTTTATTATTATTATTATTACTATTATATGAGTAATTCAGCATTAAGGCGAAATTATCTTTTGTTATGCACGGAATTGGCGTTAAGCCATCTATTGTTTGCGGTATATTCCGTCAAAAGATATGAGTAGTAATTTATGCAAATGAGGTGGAATAACAAAGGATATGAATATTAATTAATTTAAATAACCAAAATAGCTCATTATAAACTAATGAATGATTGATCCCCCCCCTTATTCCACTGTTAGGATTATTATTATTATTATTATTGGCACATTATGTACGATAGGGGTAAATATATTGTTTTTCGTTGTTCACTCATTACGACGTAAGGGGAAGTTTTTCCCCTAACGCCAACCTTTGTAATATGGTAAGGGTGCGGTTTATTACGTGAATTAATAACAAAGGATATAGATATTGATTAATGCAAATTTATGCCAATTTCTAGATTTGTATGACGGGCTGTCTCTTTGGGGATTGTGCTTTAGACAGCCCATCGTACAACTCATTACAACCTAATGAATATGTAAAATGTTGCCCTATCGTTAGGATTAGCGTTATTGTTATTATTATTGTTATCTCAATCATCAAACTCATCGTCATTGTCGTTATTATTGTATTAAAGCAATGACGGCACATTTTAAAAACAAAAATAGCTAGCAAACTATACCTGTGAATGGTAAAGCTCGAACTTCTGTATGTGTCGCATAAGGAGGAATTTTGTAATTAGAATAATTGTTACTGTACACCGATAATAATTCAACGGCCGAAAACGTCATTCCAATATCCAATATGAAATAACCGGGAAATAGCGCCATGTACGTATCAACGCTGATGCAATAGCTGTTCCTTTGGTTAACGTTGGCATCATTTTCGTGTGATTGTGCTATATCATATGCAAGACAGAAATATCAGGATTCAAGGGCTGCCTTTGAGTTAGGATCGGGGATCCCCGGATGATCCCCAAATCCAATTGCAAAATCCCTTCTTTTATGACACATGCACACTTACATTACCGTTTACAGGTTTACAATTACCAATACAACTGTGCATAATTCTCACAATTTGAAAATTGGGGGCGCTCGTAAAATATTGCGTTATTGAATAATGACGATGTAATAATATTGATACTGTTATCCATAAAACACCCACAAACACATTGTCATGGAACGCACATTAAACCCACACACACACACACCTACACAGACACACAGACACACACACACACACCCACACACACACCCCCACACACACCCCATTCACACACCCCATTCACACCACATTCACACATCAGCAACACAGCAACCCTCCACACGCATACATCTGCATAACAATTCCATCAGCTGACAGACATAATTGTTCGACGCAAAAAACAGACATATATTAATATGGCTTGTATTGAACCTTTTTACTCAAAACTTCGAAGATTACACCATATTTATTTTCAATCCTTTAATACCATATGACGCACGACTTCAGTCTTTTGAGGGTTTTTTCCCTCAAGAATTATCCTTCATTATGTATGCAATACGCACTATAAAACCAAAGTTGGATCAAAAACTTCCACTCATACGTGTATTTGCACTGTGCGCTCTCCTACGCCTAGATAGAAGTAGTGTGGTTACATAAAATATAGACCATCGTATTTATTATTTATAAAAAGACGGTTTGTAAAATTAGGCTATCAAGTCGGTCTTAACACTGTTAGTGGTACTGTTATACGCATTAGCTATTCCTTTGTTAAGGATTAGCAATACTTTGTTGCAATGTGTTATATAGGTATGGTCTCTGTAAGCAATTTCTTTTTATCGGTTTAATGCTATCATAAGGACATTAATTTAACTTCTGCAATTTTAGACACCATGTAATCCGAAGACGCTCTACAGATGTCGTAATTATTGAATAAAATATCTGCTTTAATTATTAAAATCGTATATTATATTGTCCATCCAAGGGGTTTTCTACTACATTCACGACCAAGGAGGCGGGGTGGTTACCACCCCCCCCCTCCCGATTTTTTCTATCAGTGATTCACCAGAAAGAGTACAATTATTTGAAATTTGCAGGAATAATTTAAAAGTTAAGGCTAAATGAATAGAATCCCATAAGGATTTTTTCCAACTGAAAAATGAAAGAAAGGAAGAAAACAGCAATATTAAAAAAATATGAACCTCCATTCAATTACCTGTTGTAGAAAGTGTCTGTACGCACAATGGCTAAAATAATCGATTTTGGCTTTATTTGGCTGCGCTTGGTCTTATCACTTGCATGGTATGTTAGGATACCCGTACTTGTTCCAGACATGCAAACATGTTTTGATGATTTTTTTTCGTTTTTCTGATTTATCAAATCACTGATAGTGCCTTTAAGGGACAAACATCATCTTGTTTGGTATCAGTGTGTAGCTATTATGTTCTTTCTTCAAATGAAGTACGAACTTATCAAGTTTTAAAAACATGACGTCATAGTGACGTCATAACTGAGTGTATATAATAGATGTCGTATCTGAAAAAAATCTCCGAAATCAAGGGGTTTTCGCCATTCATGCAAGCAAAATTGGTATTTATTTGGCAACATAGGCCGATTAAAGGGGGATTTTTTGAAAAGCTATAAATTAGTTTTCTGGTTCAAATTTAGTTACTTTGATCATTAAAATTGGCCAGAAGAACCACTGACCCAATAACCATATTGCGTGTATAAATATTGGGGTCAATGTCACATAGGTTGATTAAAGGGACATTCTTTGAAAATGCGCCTTGAGATAATGCTCAGTAAGATAACTCCATACTCTACTTTAGGTGTACAGCAGTTGGGTCAAAGGTCATTAGTGGCATTACAAGCAGACATTAGTGCTTCTTCAGAAGTTATTCCTGCTGCCTGCCGAATGAAAGTCCAACAATTTCCACATCATAAATAATAGTGATAAGGATTAGATTAAAACAAATTAAAAAAAATTACAACCACAAAATATGCATAGTCAGTCAAAGAAATTAATAAAATAATGTACCCCTTTTATCTGGTTTCCTCACAAACTGACAATAGCATTTGGATATGAAGTTCATCAGAAGTTACGTTTTTAAAAAAAGAATAATTTCAGAGCCGAAATATGCTTTAGATATTCAATGCCATTATAAGAGTCTTAAAATTACTTTTCCTTAGTAGATGGCCATTTTGGCTATTGCTCTTTATTTATTGAAGATTTAAATATTATAGCAAGTTCCCTGAAGAATTAATTTAAATCATAACAATCTCTAAATTGCCCTTCTAGGTGTGACCCCTCAAGAGAATATATGGCCTGAACAAAGTCATAATGAAAATATCAGGTGATAAATATTTTAATATGTTTTCATCTGCTGGCACGAAAACAACCTAAATTTTAAATCTGTATATTCGGAGTAGAACATTTCTTTCTTATTCGGATTAAACAACCTGTTCCCCTATATTCGGACAAAGACAATTCACCTTTTTCTACAATCGGAATAAGGAATGCGCTTATTAGATATCCGGGGGAAAGCATGGAAGTCTCGGTCGGGTCCTGTTTAAATTTCCATTTTCATGTATGGTTTTAGAGCAGACGGTGTATTGAGGGACAATGCACCAACTTTGGGAAATTTCACTTCAATAAGGTCATGTGATTCCACAAAAATCATATTCTTAAAGAGGCACGAGGACATTTCGAGAAAGAAGCGCCCCCAATTTTTTTGTCGAACTCGAGTTTTATTGCATATTTGCAATGCGTATCAATGTATTAGATCACACCGGAATTGAATAAGCCGAATACGCCGTCTTTATTTAATAGGATGATGATTAAGTATTTTCTGTTGTGCACGACAGAAATTCAAAGCATGCGTTTTTTTCTATGGGGAACGAATTACGATAGCAGGCAATGTCAAAACAATGTTTTTGCTTTCTCACGTACTTACTTGTCCAATACACTTTCGAAACGTTCTCGGTAGGTGGTCTACAACTGATCCAGTGCAATTTGTATCCTAAATAAATTCTCCTCCTGTCACTTTAACACATAAAAACACTGGTTTTTACACTCATTTTAGCCCGCCCACAAGGTGCTAGTACTTAGGGATTTTTTTTGCATGATAATGGACTACTTGAACACATTTTATCCCTGACATGTTTAGTACAGTAGAGTCTATGAACATTGCAATGAATTGTGGGATTGATTCAAAACACCCTCTGGTTTTAGAAATAGGTGGGGAGTGTTTTTCTTTTTTTTTTACATAATTACCAGTGGAGCAAATTTGTTGTTTAGTGTCACTAACCTCTTTTCATCAAATCTTTCAGTTCCCTCTTGGAAATTAATGTTACGCCCCTAAGATCTCGGAGTGTAGGCCACAGTGGGCGGGCATATACTAGGGCTGGGCATATGGCCACTTTTTTTCAAAACGAGTAGATTCTATGGCCATTTTGGCCAAATTTTGATGTCAAATGAATTTTTGATATGGTTTCTTGGATTTTTAAATTTTGCATATAAAGCCAACGGGGAATATAGGCAATTTTAAACATAACTTCGAAAAGCAATGGTTTCCTCAACATAGTTTGTCTGAAACTCACACAAAGATGCTTTTGTATATTCTATAAATATTGGAAGAGAAGAAAAAATATAATAATATTATGCTGAATTGCCACAGGATTCAATTTTAAAGAAAACGTATTGTTGGGTGCAAAGCTATGAACAGAATAGCCATTAGGCCAACTACGAAAGGACACAAGAAGAGTCATTGCACCACTTTCGTGGGATACTTCAGTATACTCTTTTGTATAACATTTAATCAATTGCTCTTGTATTGAGCCGTTCACAATAATGATACAATGGTGTTTCTCATTTTTTCTTTTGTAAGTATACTGACTGAAAGGCTATTCTTTTTACTGCTTGTACCCAACAAAACCAATTTGTAAAATTGAAGCCCTTCGCCAATTGTTTTTTTGTACTACGAACTATTGTACGACCTTAATTGTTTAACAATACACAAAACAACATAATTCTTAAATTTGAAATAAATTTCAAATATGAGCAGTTGAATATAACATTTCATAAGTATTTTTACTACTAGTCCAATAATTGCAGAAATGTCATTGCGGGCAAATATGATTTTTCTTTAAAATCTAGTATTACACGTCTTTTTCTGGAGAATGGGGATATAGAGGGCACTATAACATACAAATAACGCCATTTTTAGGTCTATATGGCAAGATTCCCGCAATGGATCTGTTTGCTTTTTTACAGATATAATAGCTTTTGCGTGTCCCTAACCATATCAGTTGTCAAAATTGTGTCGCCACTGCTTAATTATTTTCTAAAAATAAAAGAGACAATGTGCATGGGGTCAACAGCTGTGATGCAAGAACAAAATAGTTGATGCTGAAAACACTTTGCAATGAGGGGTAGGCTTAACAAATTGATTATACAATGTTCACCGTCCGCATGCTACACGAACAATTACACAAATGAAAAACATTCTCGGGGACAGAATTAAGGATACGGTAGTGATTTGCGCATGACATAACATGTTCAGCAAATCGACGAACAACACGATTGGTCCGTGTGTGCAACGTAGGCGGGGCAAGCTTAGCGCTTTAATGGCGCGCACTGACTTCATTGCTTGGGCGTATCAGGCACATTAATTCTGTGCCTGAGTATCATAAAGCCGCTAACGAATCTTCCGTTTTTAGTGCCCATGGCTTCAAAATTCAATTACACATGGGATATGTTGGACAATAAAGCCACTACATTAAGTAATTCCAATTATATATGTATCGAAAATTTGGAGTTCCATTAACAGGTGAGATCGAGTTGAAACTTGAGGTGTAATGACGGTTATAGGTTTGCCCTCAAGCAACTTGAAGTCTTATATATTTGAAGAAGCTTAAGTAATAGAGGATTACTCGAGATGAAAATCCTGACTTAAGGTATTATCCTGTGATTAATACATTTAACGTGACGAAGTAGGTCACATCAGGATCGTGTTCATCCTGTAGTATTTGCATTAACCGTTCGGAGCCTTCATTTAAACTTGTTATATCTTGTCTTTCACACTTGACATCCTTAATGAAAACAAAATAATATCATGAATTGCAATGAAATAACATATACATATATACTGCAAAACTCGGATTTGTCGCCTTTAGGTAATTAAATTATTTACGCCCTTGTCTCCACTTATTGACTTTTAGTATTTCATTAATACGTGTGCTTGTTCGTTGGTTGTCCAGTTAATACGGAGCAATCAATACTAATTCTCTCGGACATTCTTAATACAGCGTTAAAGTTTCTGCAACCCGTAAGGAATCTGTTTCATGAACCTTTTGGTATTCTGAAAAAACTCTTTGGTATTTTGTATAGAGACTACAATGAATCTTTCAAAATCTGATTTAGAGTTTAATCAATGACGATGTGCTGTATTTATATTGATTAATTGAAATTGAAGTTGAATAATTGCATTACCCCTGCTTCTGTTAACATTCAGCTATGTCTTCGAGAAATGTACTTTCGCAGTAACAAAGATCATTTGCATTCATTTTTCAGCCGTAGCAACTTGGGGAAAAACCGATACTGTTATTTTCATACCAAACGGGAGACATAAATATAATGCGTACCTAGATTTTTTACTACTACATAAAATGACATCCAGGAACGTTACGTGAATTTAACTTGATAGCAATAGCTAAATTGCAATAAATATATAGCAAAGCAATGGTACCGGTGTAGAAGTAATTATAGTCCGGCGTACTCATAGTCCGGCTACAACGGTAAAGAAGAGAGCACTCAATTCAGTTGACTCTTCACGCAACATTAGTTTCACGCTTTATTCCGTTATCGTCTATGGAGCCCCGGAATATGGCTCCCGCCGGACTATATCTGCTTTCACACCGGGATTACAATATTCAGTATGAATGGGTTTATGATTTATGGTTCAGTTTTCCGTCAAATAAACACTGGTGATGAGCTTATTCAAAATCAATGGACCTAGATTGTGTATATAATATTTAATTCATATAATAATATTTAATTCTTATAATCACCAATAATATTTGGTGAACTAACACAAACTCATTGGCGCCAGATCCGTTTGCATATAGCAACATAAATAATTTCATTTTAAACGCATCAATCAAAGTAGAATATTTCAACGTAATGCCATAACAAAGAAATACAGTTCAATGATCTGGAAATTTAGGTGGCAAATGAATTTCTCACCCAAACTGTCAATCAAATGCAGACCAAAAAGTCATCCACGTATGATGCAGAATATTTATAGCTTAAACCTGGAATAAAATGAAGCTGTTGTCTATTCTGTACCATTAGACTTGCAATCCAATGCGTCTCGACTAACACGAAAAAACACCTCAAGTCATGCCGATATCATTTAAAAATAACACGCATGACCTTTACAACAACACAACAACAGTTCTACATTTCTTGGATTCCCGTATCAATATGACTGATAATACAGGATCCCTAATGTGAGAAAAGCAGACACAGTTTACGTAAGACGTGTAAAATGACATCGAAATAAGACACGCGATACATGCAATTTGGAGATAGCTTGCACCGGCTAGATTTCCATCTCAACACTGGCATTCAAGTATGCATAACCACTCCATACTTTCAGTACGGCTATTTCGAATTTCATCCCAGGGAGTACAAGAAACATTGAGCGGAGCGTGAAGGACAATCGGTATTTTCCTACCATGACACAGGTGTTTTCGATTAACCCAGTTTCTGGGTGCCAAGGGAGAATAAATATTCTGCATCAACCCCAATAGAATTAAAGTAATTTTTATTTAAAGTGATTATGAAATCATATTTGAAAGGATTAGGGTCAATAGATCTTAAGTTTAGGTTCTTGAGGAATTCAAATGGATTTGAAAAAAAAAGACCGGTGTCATAAACTACCGTGTCCGCGTGACTGAGTGTCCTACCACCCATCTGTCTATTGTGTTCGCCATTGAGTGCTGTATGCATCGTTTGTTTCAGCACTGTACCCAAATGGCCTCGTATACAAGGTCACGGTTCATTCCGTACATGTTGCTATGGTAGCTATAGACACTCTCTCATGGGGGACACTCAATTTCTTTACACCGGTGTGGATATTTTGAAGTCAAGAAAGGATACGATCCTGGAAAGCAATTTAGATATATGTTGGGTATCAATATAATGTTTCGTTCATCCTATTTCCCGGACCTTCTGGTATCTCACATTGGTGAGATCTCATTTGAAGTTGGATATAGCACGAGACATAGCCGGATTGGATATATTGTTGTCAGTGAAAATATAAAGAACATTGCAATCAAGTAAAAACAAAATATCGCCGTTGGGTGCTAGACACTTGATATTTGGGCCATTATATATTTCTTTTATCCTACTTTTGGTGAGATTTCATCAGAAGTTAGATGGCTGACATATGTCAGATATCTGAAGTGATACCCGAAATTGCGAAATTGGGCGCATCTTAACAAATATCGTTTGAATTTGAAATGTTAATTTAGACACCCACTTGGTGAATATGTTATTTGTAGGCTTTTTACGGGGTATTCTCCCCAACAGTATTAGAATTATTTCTCCAATACCTTAGTCAATCTAAACTGTATAATAATCTACCTTTTCTCTTCACTTATGAAAGTTTATCAGGCTTCAACATTTTTCAAATAGACAGCCGATAGTTGCAAGACGAGGTCAAGAACCTCCGTGAGATGCGCTAGCTGTCACTAGCGAACAGCAGCTGCTTAAAGCAATCGCTTGTACCACATCGCACTTGTTGAAAAAGACAATACAAAGAAAAGACAACGCGAAAATACAATACTTATGTGATGTCTACTTGAATTATTTTAAAGTGCATCGAGTTAACGGTAGAATAAAACTAAAGTGATGCGTATGATTGCAACATACCAAGGACACCAAGCATTTCGTGTTGGATTGGCTCTGTATCTGACGTCATGTGTAAGACGAATGACGTCATATGTGAATATCATTTGGGAAATCAAAGCGAGTGTCCTATTTTGTACATAACTGTTTTGCGCTTAACAAAAAGGACTTCACACCTTTTAAGGTGGTATTTTAGCCTTTTTGTCCTGCATGCTAGAATATTCCTGCAAAGTTAAGAAAGCAATACTTTTTTTCGCTCAAAAAAAGAAAAAAAAAAGAAAGAAAATTATGCATTTTCTTTACGTCAGTATTTTTGAGAAAGCTTCTCGAAAATCACTGACTTATGTGTAAAAACTTATAAAATCTTCATGGATTGAAAAAGATCTCAAAATACCCTTCCTATTACACTCATTCTAAAGTGTCAAATATCAAATTACGTAACTTGTATTGAAAACAGTATTCTGATGAGGTTGCTTTGATATGCTGGAATTAACCTTAAAAGGTGGCAACATCCTACACACTTAGAGTTCTGACCATGTTCCTCAACTTAATTGAAAATAAGTCTGATTTGTGTCGGGACCAAGGTGGACTTTAAAAATAAACGCTAGGAAGTGGTAAACGGCTCAGCTCCAAAGGTATGCCGGCCGTATTCAAGCTGCGAACTGCGTATGCGCAGTTAATCAAACTAACAAGTCCTTAGAAGTCAACCCAAAACGACCTGTAGATGTGTTAAAATGCCACCGCAAGCTAAGAGAGCGCCATTTTGGCTTCATTTTGAAACATTGATTCCCTTCCAGATATTCAACACGTCAACTTTAATAACCCATTAGAGTATTGGCGTGGAAAGTTGCCTAGTGTGATACACAGTGCGATATTTGTACAGGGGAATACAATTTTCGACCACGTGTTGTTATTGCTATGGTGTTTACTCAGACACAGACCTTTGGCCTCTCTCTGGGCAGTTAAAACAATCACTGCATTTTGTCTTTCTATTACTACAGCTAATTTCAATTTTGTCAATTTCGTAATATAGTTTTATTTTCCTGTGCAGTGATTGATAGTGCGATAATTGAATTGGTGAAAAAGAAGTATCCTATTTTAAAGCTGTCACCTTTTTAATGACCTCACGGCAAACCTAAATGCATTTGACAAGTTAATGTTGCAGCTAATAATAAAATGCATTCCGGAGCTATTGCGCTTGTTTGAGATTCAATATGACCCGTTGCATTAAAAGAAAGCACTTGTCCAATGAGACAGTTAAACATTTCCCATAAAGCTTTCGACAAAGGAGGTCAGAATATGTCGCAATCATTTACAATGGTTTAAGCAAATTTATGTTGCTGTGTTTACAATGTGTAATCGACACTCCGAAAAAATACCGCGCTCTGCAAATATCCAACTCCAAAGGTGCATTTGGGTGCAAACAATAATTTGTATTTGAGAACCGTGGCTAGTAATCTTCAATATGTTGGAGAGTTTGTAAGTGCATTACGATATTTTGGTTGGCGGTAACAAAAGCAGTGTCTGTTCCATTAAAGGAGAGACCCTAATACAGTAGAATTAATGTGTATTTAGCAAGTAAAATGCTATAATACTTAAGTGCTTTGCTCGAGTATCCATTAAGCCTATATGGAGCCATATCGCAAATGAAATTCTTGCTTGTAATTGCAAATAAAAAACTAAGACATTTGCCAAGTTTAGTAGATTTAATGTTAGAGCTCAGAATAATCTACTAATTAATTATAATAATTAAACAAAAAAGCAGAACAGAACAGAAAGATTGCCGGATTTTCAGACAGAAATACACTAATTGTTAAATGTTATCATTAAGAGACTTTAATCCAGACACGGTTTTTTCCCTTTCCCAACGTATTGGACTGGTTTCAGACAAAGAAAGCGTTAGAAAGTAATAGTTTCTTGTTCTTTGAGTCTTAAGTACTTACCGAATTCTGTGTAGACATGCTTATTAATAGAACAAGAAACATTTTACGGGGATTTCACGTGTTCACAGTCCCCAATGTACTTTAATCTACATATATCTTATATACACCAAACATATTGCAATCATATTGTAACTTGACAGTTTTCATAAATTGAGTATTTTATATGATATGGTCTAACTTAGTTCTGTCTATATGCGTAAATCGTCGCTAATAAACTTGTTTTATCAATATCTTTAAACATTGCATACGATTCCCAACAGCTATGGAAGTCCCAATTGTGCCAATTAATTCAAAATGCAGCTTGTCTTGTACTTGCGTCCATTAGGTATGTGAATTGAAGTACAACGTCTAAAAGCCGCGCAAACATGTGAAAAAAGACACGTAAACCACTTTTCAAATATGATATTTCTTAAACTGTTCATCAATTCAATATCACGTTTTCCTCAGGGAATGTCATAAATGTGAAGTCCAGATAGTGTGACAAGCGCCTCTAGGTAAAAACCAAGTGAAGAATTCACATTTCTGATGTATTCAAATTAAATTGAGATTTGGATGAAAAAATGAAACGCATATGGTACAAGATTATGCTTAAGGCTCACGCATATACATATTATGTACAGGACCAGGACTGTGCAGAAAAATAGCAGGAAAGTGCTATCTGTGTTTGCAAGACAGACCAAAATTCATTAGGTAAACCACTATAGATTAATCAAAAACTAAATTAATGTTTTTTTTGCGGCTGTCAAAAAGAACCTGTGAAGCCGACGCCCGCATTGATTGGGTATCAGTTAGCTGATTGGACGGGCGTGTTACGTCAGACGCAATTTTACGACGCACTATCATTAATTAATGAGCAGTGGTGATAGATTCAAATATAGATCTATAAAAAAGTGTCTAGATCTTTTGATTAAATTGTTAAAACAGAATACCGCGTACGGATTACCCTATTGAGAAACCGCTTAGCCAAAGTGAAGTAAACCTTAGGTATTGTTGTATAAAATGTACCCGAATGTGATTAACACTTAAGTGACCAAGGGGTTTTCACTCCCGTTGGTGCCCAAGGGGGGGGGGGGTTCCCCCAAGGAAACCACTTTCCCGAGGGAATTTTTGCACGAAATTTATACCACATGTGAAGGATCATAAGACAACCCCAAATCAGCAATAAAAAATGAGATTTGTTATTTGGGGTGCAAATTAAGGGCAAAACATTGTTTTCAAAACACGCGAAAATTGGCCAAAAAGACGGCAAATTCAAATGAGCCTTGCGCTTACATCAAAAATTTTTAAAACTTATTTTATGTTGATATCTATTCTAGAAGACCCAAATTACTTATATTTAACACAAAACCAGCAGTTTAGGGAAATCCGTATTTTTTACAGGTGTTTGCCAAAATTACACGTCATTTTCACATATAGTTGTACAGGAAACGGTTTTTGCGGCAACGTACATGATGCAAATTGTGTGTTTTTCAGCACATAAAGGTTAATTATTTTTATGTAGCTAAAATGGTTTACTTACATGTATGTGTGCACTTATAGCAGCAAAAAAAAAAATTTGCTTTGGTTCTCGGTTTCTATTCTTACTTTTAAAAATATCTCAAATGACTTCCGTTAGTGCCCAAGGGGGGGGGGTTCCTGGGACCCCCACTAATTACTCATAAACGGCCTTGACGATTTTTTATTATTTTGGTTATAAAAAGAACGAATTTAAAAGTCAGACAATACAAAAAATTACACGCCAAAAATCCCACGCGTAAAGCGGCAGGCGAAAAAACAAAATTTTGGGGTCCCTAGGGACCCCCCCCCCCATTGAGTCACGTAAGTGTTAAGATTATTAAAAACAAAAAAACAGTTAACATTAAAAAAAAATGTTACATAATTATGTGTCCCTAACGTCCCTTAATGAATTTGTTTGCACTTTTTCAAAAATAGCGTATACTAGATCTTATGTTAAGTTGTCCCATTGTTTTTCAGGCGAAATTAGCTCCTTTGAGCAATAACTCTCTCAGACTGCTCAATAATCTTAACATATTCTTTAAAAACACTACATTCAAGGGCTTTTCCATCAATCTTACAACTGTTTTATAGCGCTTTGCTAAAAGAATGGCAATATTTTTTTTAAGAAATCGAAATTAACATTCAGAAAACCAAAACATATAACTTTATAATTTAAAATCAGTTGAATACCGAGCTCATTTTTATTATAATTTAGTAAAAGGAATTCGTTGTTTGTAGACCAATATGCCATTAGAAAGAGTAGTTTCAGAATGTTTAAAATGTTTGAACTTGCTCGTGCCAAGTCCGACTTATACTAATTTGAATAAAACCACCCATTCTCCTGACTGTACACATCAGGGTAACGTGCATTAGTTTCCAGTTACACTAAATCAATAATGCGTGAACAAGAAAGCCTCCATTGGTTTGCAACTTTTATTGTGCAAAACGAAAGTTTTGCTTTTATACTCATACTCAAAATCAATCAACACAATTTTAAATGCTAAGAAATTTTAAATGGTATAGAATTTTGAGTCTCTAGCACTGTTTCCTCTTGGTAAATTTCTCTTCGAAGAAACAATGTATGTTTTGCAGTTCTCGAACAAACATAGTTGCAGAAACAGTTTGCGATGAAAAAAGTTATATATCACTGCTTGATGAATGGGAAGATGAACTTAATTATCCGTTTGATTTATGATTCCTAAGTATGAGTATAAGAGCCAAACTTTAATTTTGACAATGCAATTTGCAAACCAATGGATCTGTCTTGTTCACGCTTTATTGATTTGGCGTAACTAGAAACTGACGCAAGTTACTCAGATGTGCACGTTCAGGGAAATGGTAATTTTATGCAGATGGGTATGGGTAAAGTTTATTTGAGAATAATTTATTAAATACTTTGTAATTGTTTTTTAAATCAATTTCGTAAAAGTAGCAGGTTGGGGAAATAAAGAAATGCATATGAAATGTATCGCAGTACATTAACAGTGAGCTATATTTATATTTTACTAATGAATAATTCAAATGAAAAACTTGTAGGAAAAAAAAACATACGCTAATATGTCCAGTATCTTTTAGATAATCTTTAATTATCTCCGCTTCAATACAAATACATGAAAGTATAGGACAAAACCCCTTTATTACAAAGTTTTACGTCTCCTGATATATTTTGATCAACCATATCTTTGAAACCGAATGTCGGATTTCAGTTAAATGAACAACATTTTTAAGCTGCGATTCTATTTACCTCATGGTGGTTACAATATATCAGTGAAAATTATTGTCGTTTAACAAAGAGATAACACCTACTAAAGTGCTTTCTCACGTGTTAGGTAAAGAGTTCGGTTTGAAAAGAAGTCGTAAATGTGGGCGTTGAACATGATTATGCGTTTAACAAATAACTCCTGCATCTTAAAAATGAACCTTTCCAAAATGAACTTATTCAAAATGAAAAACAAATAAGAAGGAAAGTGTTACCCTTTATTTATGCAAATACAATATTCTTTTTACAAAGAGAAATACAGTAAAGCTTCCATGGGACATAATTTATGCTGGTTAAAGTGGCTACCACCTAAATTCCCTTTTATAGATATGTTATACATTACAACTCAAAACTATTCACATTTCATGCTTGAGATATTTTGTTGTGAACGTCAGGTTCGTGTTTCACACGCCCACATACAACCTGGACAAATTGAAGCTGTAACTTACGGAACAATATCCATCACACCTTCAACGAGGCTGCAAGAGAACTGCTGCATAATAGCGGTATATAGATAAACAAAACAAACTGTACACAAATACGCGTGGGAAATGGAAAGAAAAACAGGACACAGGCTGATCCAATACCTTTGGATTATAAGACGGATATTCCGAAGCGTTTGTTTGATTCATCGTTTGCTTTTCAAAAATCATACAGTAGCGAGCTGTAAGACATCGGATATAGTTTTTATTCGAGTCATGGCATCCTAAATGCCTGTTTACCATAGTTATATGTTTTTAAAGCCAAAATAAGTCAACAAGTATATTATTAAATTATTACTTAAAAAGATTCGTAAAATATGTGTGATGCGTTATATTAGAGTATTAGAAACTGTTTGAATTTGTTAAGTCTTGATGATTATGTAAGGAATTCTTGTTATTTCATCTCTTTGTAATTTACTGATAACAGGATATATATATGGACCGCTTATTTAGTAAAGTATTAAGGGATGGGATGCATTTGATGTGTTGGCGTGTTGAATGCAAAAGTGTACTATATGCTCCAACAAGTACAATCGTTTCTAAGGAGCTAGTCTTATCAATAAACATTTGGATTATTGGTGTAGATAAAAAACAATTTTGTAGGTAAGATGGTCATAAGTCACAGTGATTTCCATTTCAATTACAATGATGGTATTAGTAATTGTTTTAGATGGTATTTTAGGAACGGTTGACGAGGATAAATTATGTAAAATTAATAACAAAAGAACAATTAAAAATATTTTTAAATAATAAAAGAATTACATTTTAAAAAACAAATCAATAACAGTATTCTCAAACATGCTTATGTTGTCTTAATTTTTGAACATTTCAAGTAAATAACAGGAATAGTTATTTTTTTTCACCAATTCATGCGAACACGATCCCAAAATTTCTACGGTACAGATTATTGATATTGCTTACAGAAAAAATTTTAGATGCATGAGGCAAAAACAGTTTGTATAGCCCGAGGAGAGGTCTTACTACCCTCGACAGTATGTCTGAAGTTATGAAAACAACACATGCAACGGGATAGGTAGTGTCTTAGCGTAAATATTATGACGGTTGAGTACCAATTGTGTTTACTTTTCATTTGGTTGTGATCGTATTCGTTCCAAATGAACGATATGTTTTTATGGCCTTCACCCGTGACGAAGGTAAATGAGCGCATCGACACATACATAAAATGTTGGTATCTGAAATTGGAAGACACTATGTATTAATGTCCTGGGTCGGTTTAGACGATACCGCGAATGTTTCGTAGGTTTATTGGAAAAACAGTACAAAAGAAACCCGCCAAACTTGTTTGGAACTTGCACTGCTATTGTAATCGTCCCCTTATAGAACACATATTTGATTTTCTGTCGGGTACGACAGAAGTACTAAATCATCATCTTATTGAGAAAAACGGGAGTATTCGGCTTATTCCCTTCAGGTGATGTTAATCATTACTTTGGGAAAGCCTCCAAATATGCAAAAAAAAAAAAGGGTTCGAAAATGGAATTGGGGCGCTTCTTTCGAAAAGTCATCCTGTCTCTCAAGTTACTCTTCGTAGCTCTACAAGAAAACCCCTCCCTGGGCATTGACGCAGGACTACAGCGAGGTACTCATGTAAATACACAAACAATGGATGCACAACAGGTATGTTCCCATCATTTATGTGTACACTTCCTCAGCTGCCTTGTTGCAACACCATGGGCCCATAGAGGGGCGCCCAATTAACATTCATTGTATATGTAATCGTTCTGGCCCTTTTAAGGCTTAGTTATAACTATATTTGAGTTCCGTAGATGAAAATGACTACCAACCTGACGATCAACGAAAAAATGGAAGGTAGCGTTATTGTCTTGGTAGATTCTAGCGGCAATTATGGGACGTAAGGGATTAGTGACCACAGTTTATGTCCGTTTACAGAAAACACAAAAAAATGCCATAATTGGCTGTATATATTTGATGACAGGATTTTAGAAAGATTTAGTATGATAAGAAGTTAGGATATTTCCGGGAATGGGACAAGGTTAATTCCGCTTTTAGAAATTTGAACGAGAATTCAGTATTTTTCCTTGGAATGGGCCAAGTGATTAATGCTGCTTTTAGAAAATGGGGAAAAAAACAGGCAGCGAATTCAGTCTTTGTAAAACTGAAAACTTTGGTCTCTAGACCAAGGGGTTACACCCATGGACCGACCCACATCAAAGCGCCCCAGTTGGGAGTTAAGCAGTTTATCGTGTGTTGTATCAAATTTGATGCATTGGGGTGAGTTGCAATCTATAATTATTTACCGACAGCTTTATTCCATCAAGGACCTGGAGCGGTAAAGACCGAGCGGTGAAAATATCACAGCTGTAAATCTATTATAGAACAGAGCTTCAAATCAGCCGTCAGTTGATCAGCGGTGCGGTTCTTGGCGGCTGAACCGTGTTTGATTGTTTAGAATTCAATTAAACCAGCTCACATCAGAAAAGAACTGGAAATGAAACTGGCTAAGCAACCGATGCTTGAGTTTTACCGCTGTGATATTTCTACCACTTAGGTGGTCGGGTCTTCTTAGCGCGAAATGAAGCAGCGGGAAATTGTTTAGGCCATTCTTTGGGATGTCACACCCCGGACGAACTTTATTTGCCTCCCGTGACAAAACAAATAATCTGCAGAAGTAGAACATTATTGTTGTTGGATTTTGTCCAACCTAGACACAAAATTCATTTTCCACTTTCGCTAGAGTGGTGTTTTGTGATGGGAGGCAAATAAAGTTTGATCACGTGTGTGACCATCCCGACGAATGACCCTATACCATATATTTACCGCACTTATTCTGTAAGGATACTTGAAGCGGTACTAAAATATCATAGCCGGTCACAGCTATTATAGAACACCGCTACTAAGAATTAAGAGAACCAAAAGAGGGATACAGAGGGTGAGGAATGATAATGATTGATTTTTGTAATGAAAAGAAAGTTTTAACAGTTTTTAATCTTTAGGTTTTTAGATTTTTTAAATGAATCTATGTTACCATAGGTCAAATTAAACAGGTTGAAGTGACATGGTATATACTAATGCGATTATCTGAAAACGAGATGATAAAAAAAAAATTTTGCCTAAAATATTACATGGTCTGAAATCCTACACCATCCAAGTTATCGAAAAACTGACCGTTTAAATCTAAACAGAAACTGGTTCTGCAATAATTTAAAGGTAATAGGGAAAATAAGTAATTAAATGTTTTAAAATTAATCGTCGAGGTGTTAGGCTGATTTTACTAGAATTTGAATCAGATAACGGTATGCGAGGAGATATTCCATAATAGATCCTGATATTGGAAATTACTGATACGTTCGTAATGAAAACTTGACCAAATTGATATTCGAAATTCGAGAACATACTGGGTTGAACCTGTAATTATCTCCTACACTAGACCATCTGCGTACCACTTTCTAAATCATAGGAATATGGCATTATACTTGTACACCGCTATTCCAAAAGAATAGGTAATTGTGCCATGTCGATTTGCCTATGGTTAATCAGGACAAGAGTTGGAGAAATAACCTATATCATATGCGGAATCAGACGGGCGATATACCCGATTTATACTGGATATTTTTTGTTAACAATCTGGATAAATTTACTTGGGATTGCTGAATGCGCGTCTATTTGATTTTGATATACGGAGTGAGTAAAACAAAGAACCGGTTTGCACTTTCTCCTTATTTGTAATGAAAAATTTCAAAAAAAAAAATATTATAAGAAAGACCATATTGTTATTGATAATTGAAAAATATATAAGTGTTTGAATTAGATTCTGTCGAGATGTCATTATGTTTGAGTAAAGCAACCCATTCATGTGCCTGGTCAAGGTATTTTGTATTGTGTTTTTGAAGCACATTTAGAAAACCACAGATGATATGCTCACGATTAATGATAACTAAAGAATAGTAGTAGTAGTTGTTGTATTGTAGTTGTAATTTAGCAGCAGCAGTAACTGCAGCATCCTCAGCAGCAGTAGCAGAAGCAGCGGTAGCAGTAGTAATAGTAGTAGTAATAGTAGTAGCAGTAGCAGTAGCGGAAGCAGCAGGCTATAGTAGTAGTAGTAGAAGTAGTAGCAGCAGTAGTAGTAGTAGTAGTAGTAGTAGTAGTAGTAGTAGTAGTAGTAAGTAGTAGCATAGTCAGTAGTAGTAGTAGTAGTAGTAGTAGTAGTAGTAGTAGTAGTAGTAGTAGTAGTAGTAGTAGTAGTAGTAGTAGTAGTAGTAGTAGTAGTAGTAGTAATATATCAACAGCAGCAGCAATGGTAACATCGGTAAAAATACTGATTGTAGCATGATTATAGTATTTTTTGATGCAAATTGAAATGTAGAGCGATCTAAATACATTTTTCATAACGGTTGCATTATTTATGACATTGAAAAATCAATATTCAAGCGAGATGGACGCCTCTGGCATTTTTGGTTAATCTTTGAAAGGTCACACTGAATTTGTGTGAACTTTCAAATATCATTTTTAGGCAAGCCCATCCTTGACTAATTAAGCTTATATTTTTCCTAAGGGTTGCATTTTGTTCTTTCATAATGAGGAGCGAGAAAGGTGGACTAACAATGCAATATATAAAGATATTGTATGTCAATACTGTAATAAGGAATTTGCTTGCAGCGTATTCAATTTTTTTTTTACAATGATACACGATTTCCTCATGAGACCCCTTGCTACGTTACACTTCATGATTTGCATACAATCTCACCGCCTCCTTAGAAACGTCAAGAGTGAACATGTAATAGATCACCTGTAAATGTACGATTTAAACATATCTGGAATTCAAACACAGGTGCGGGTATTGTAGTCTGGGAATGTGATTAATTTTCCCATATATCGCCTTGAAGGGGATGTCCCCCTAACCATGCTAACCGGGATTAGATATTAGAACACCTGCAAGTTAGCGTGTCCTGCCAAATTTCAAAATGGCCGCCAATGTTTTATGGAAACCGCCATTATAATTTAATTAGATAAAATTTCCATCCACGCTACACGAAATCAAGTTTTTAACTTCCTGAAGAGGGCTTAAACATCTAGGCGTCAAAGATGGCCGCCAAAAGGAGGCATGCTTTGCTAAATGAACATAAATTGGCAAATTGCCGTTTTTCAAGATGGCGGTGATTATATTGGTGATATATTGGAAGGTGATATTTTGGAAAAGTAATCACCAGGTGAGTACGACAAACTTTAAATTTAAGGCCCGTCCAAAAATTGGCTCATAGGCGATTAATTACAAAAACAAATATATAATTAAAAAAAATATACCTAATTAAAAAAACATATTGTAATGTTTTCATACGGGTTTACACATGAGATAAGGAGCAATATGAATATTCAAACGCTAGTACAGTGTGCTACAGCCTGATGTTTTAAAGTGAACACTTTCAGTAGGTTTTTTCTACAGATACTGTGACTTTCACATAGACGTGCGAAATGTCATTATTACCGTATTAAAGCTTCAACTTGACGTTTTGGGGCTATAGTCAGTTGTTCGCACTAAACATGGCACGACCAGGACACACGATATCGGAAATAAAATATCTGCTGCTCTTCATTAAAAACCTAATAATTTAGCGTAAATGACAAGCGTGGTATTGCTATCAACGCCTGGACTAAAGCCTGGTATATTATACTGACTATAGAGATCAAATCACAATACGAGTAATTCAATGCCACTTTCCTTTAATATGGTTTCTTAATATAGATACTACACTCCTCTTTCACTGTGTCAGCCGAAATAATGGGTGTGTTTAAGAGTATCGCGAATGGACAATATAAGTCTCAAGATGCTGAGAAAATCTCTGACATTTGCTTCCAATTAGCATTGACAACGGTATTAAATTTTTGCGTACAGAATTGCACATTATAATTATTATCATCATAGTCATTATAATTTTGTAATTAATACTATTACCACCCCACCATAGTTCCGAAAAGATACTACTTTTTATCACAAATTCGCAACTACATCATTTTTCTAATATTTTGCCAGATATTATCATGTTTTATTTACTAGCGTGATGAAGTTGACATTGGTAAAAATGAAAGCTCATTAAACTTGAAATATACCAGGTGAGAGATGATACGCTATTCTCAATTACATCGATCGCCATGATTAGTATTATCCCTCGGCTTTCACCTGACATTACCTGCTTTTCTAAGTGCGTTGTGTCCCAACGGTGCTATGAAGTAGAATAAGTTCATCATATTATGGACTCTAAGTACTTGACCACAATCTGGATTATTCATAGATTAATCTTTTGACGGCCATGAACATTCCACTCTAGCCGGCAACGGGTGTCGCCATTTTAATACATGTACTTTAATAGTACAGGGAAGCGCTGTCCCACTTCATACGTCAGATTTCAAATAGCTTACTCTTATTTTGGAATTCGAAATTCTTATTTGTTTGTTTCCACAGGTTAAAACGGGTTCAAACACGCTTTCTTGTAGGTCGGTTGTTTTTAGATGCTTCGTAAAGGCTTGAACTGATTTTCAATACTTTCGAAAAATTGTATTTTAATGGAAAGTGTGAGATTATATGACTTACATAAACATCAACCACCCTAGATCAAGAATAGATTTGGTGCTCTTTGCATGTAATTAAATGTTACCTTTTGCAAACAAAATGCAGATAAAGCTTGGTTTATGCATTCGAAATAATAAGGGTTTATGCATGAGAAGGACTTCATTCTCAAATCTCTTCTCGGTAATAACTAATAAGCTGTTAATATGCAAGACATGTTCACTTTCTCTTATCACAAAAACATATCTCCCAAATTTCATGTTCATAATGGCTTAACGTATTTGATCTCGCCATGGACTGTCAGAAGGAGTGACCAATTACGCGAAGTACAACCGTAGATGCTAAATATTTGGATACCGAGCCATGTTGCAACGCCTTTACCGACTTCACCTAACACGTCCACACACTGTCACTTCTTTCTTTAGCCGATGCATATTTCCAATTACTTGCTGCGTTCGGTTGTAACACGAGTTGTTGGAGAACTATTATTCATTATTATTGAGATTATAGATAAACCATCCAAGCTGGTGATGAAGAATGTAGCGGAAATTAATTTCGATAGGACTCCTCAATGTCCACGCCATTTTGGATCATGCATCAAAACAGGTGTTTTTTTTTTTTTTTTAAATTATTGTTATTTAATGAAAGTTCTAACCGCAGTCCAAAGAAGGCTCAACTTTCGCACATGGCGCACCATCTATCATTACTTCTTATAACCTATACGGTAATGAGAAGTAATGCAATATACACATTATTTGAAGTTTCTTGAAATCGATTTACTGTACTGTACAGTGCTGGGAACAAACAGTGAAGCAACGATCACAAGCACCTACTTTACCGTTTTATTAGAAAAAGCACACTTCATTTTCGATCAAAAATAAACAATGTAGGGAATGTCCAACAAGGGGCATGCTGGTATCAGTCTTATAAAAAAATGCAGCTTTTGAAACCATTAAATTAAACAGACGTCGTATTGGTGAAATTGTGCGCGTCTTCAGCAGAACTATCGCCTCACGCAAACATTACATTCAAGCAATAACATCGTGTGCTTGAAGTTGAAGGATGAAACGTTAGCACGCATCTTTTAGTTGTTTTAACAATGTCTGGACTTTAAGACAAACACGTTATCACGTCACTCTATATAACAAGTGGAGCCTGTGAGAATCGCGGTCTCTAGTAATTGCACACCGATTATGGTAAGTCATGGCCGCGAGCAGCAATATTGAAGTAATTATTAGACAAATACGTGATACACTTTGTGAAAATGTCCACTGGGAAAACTTTTTGTGAACGCATTTGCTGCATTTTCTGCAAGTCTGGGAGCTAACATATGGATTCTTTTTGTATAATCTGTGAAAGGGAGTTATTTGTTCCTATTAATACATTCTCCTTCAAAAGCACGAAACCCACATGGTCAAGTCCACGCGCCATTTTAAAGGACAATACCTAGTTTTTTTTTGTCGTTGAAGTAAGACATTTTTTCTTTTGTGGGTGAGCTGTATGTCATCAATTTTCCAAACAAAAAAATCTACACTACTACTACTACTACTACTACTACTTACTACACTACTCTACAACTCCTAACTACTACTACTACTATTACACTACTACTATACTACTACTACTTACTACTACTACTACTACTACTACTACTACTACTACTACTACTACTTCTACTACTACTACTACTAACTACTACTACTACTACTACTACTACTACTACTACTACTACTACTACTACTACTACTAATAATAATCATAATAATACTAATAATAATGAAAAATAAAATAATAGAAAATTTTGTATTGGTACCCATAATTTGAAGTCATCAAAATGTATTTAAAGCATTACCTAACGGGATGTAAACACTGCCAGCACAGAAATTTTGATAATTGCTTTTCCAACAGTTTAAAAACGTCAGCATACAGTTTAATGGTAGTACTTTGTGAGGCAAATTGAAGAAAGTATGTTTACGGGAAATCGCTCACTATAAAGCAGAAATCGCCTGATTTCTCAGTTGGGGTAGATGTAAATGGAATCCCTTATTACTCCACATGTGCGGCATTTTCATCATGATTCTAGTCACTTTCAACGCCAACTGTTTCCAACAGAAACGGTTCGAGCTCATAAAACCAGCCCTTCTCTTCTTTTTCTCCTCCTACGAGGCCATGGATTTTATTTCCTCCGATCTATTTCCACCATTTCTTCTACTTATGATAACTAATGCTTTTTGCAGACTTTACTTGACATCTTCATAACGCGATTTGAATTGCTAATACATTTTTTATTCAAATATTTTCCTACTTGCCATGTTCTTAATGGACCTGAGAATATCTAAGACAAAAATTTCCCTAAGTTGCACTTGATTGTTGTAGAACACCTCCCAAACGTTCCAATTGTCAGTTTGTAGAACTTGTAGGAAAAAAATATAGATGTCGTTGATAGAGCGACTCTTTGCTCATTTAGCGGATATAAAACTGGCGACTACTTAGTCGATTCTGTAAGACAAATGATCATATGAGAAAGATAGGCCGGCATGGTAATTCACCTTGGTGTAAATTTCTTATAATTATTCACCACCGTGTAGGCTACAGTCATACAAGACAAAGTTGTTATTTACGTTGTCCGCGATTAAAAAGTGTCTTACAAACATTGCCAATGATTTATGGTATACATATTAGGTCTGATCAATACGAACCAAGACAGCGTAAGAATTTGTATTTTAATGGAAATTGTGAGATATAAAATGACTTACATAAACATCAACCACCCTAGATCAAGAATAGCTTTGGTCTCGTTGCATGTATTTAATTGTTTACACTTTTGCAAACAAAATGCAGATACGGCCTGGTTTATGCATTCGAAATAATAAGGGTTTATGTCATGAGAAAGACTTCATTCTCAAATCTCTTCTCTTGAATAAACTAATAAGCTTTTAATTTCAAGACATTTCCCTTTCTCTTATCACAAAAACAATCCCCCAGATATTCATGTGTATGGCTTATAACGTATTTGATCTCGCTCGCCATGGACTGCAGAGGAGTGACATTATAAGCGAAGTAAAACCGGTAATGCCTAATAGTTGGATACCGAGCCATGTTGCAACGCCTTTACGACTTCACCTTAACACGTCCACACCTGTCCCATTTTTCTTGAGCCGATGCAATATTTTCCAATTACTTGGCTGATTTCAGTTGTAAACACGAGTTTGTTGAGAGAACTAATATTCATTATTATTATATTATAATAAAACAATCCCAGCTGTTTGATTGAAAGAAAATGTAGCGGAAATTAATTTCGATAGGACTCCTCAAATTTCACGCCATTTTGATAATGACATGCAACAATTTGTTTTTTTGTTTAAAAAAAGAAAAAACCTTTTTTAATTGGAAAGTTTCAACCGCAGTCCAAAGAAGGCTGAATTTCGCACATGGCGCACCATCTATTCAATTACTTACTTACTACTTTCTTTACCTTATACGGTAATGAAGAAGTAAATAGCAAATATAAGCACCTTATTTAAGTTTCTTAAATCGATTTACTGTAACTTTGCGGGGAATCAAACAGTTAAGGCCACGATCAGCACGCTACTTTCCGTTTTTATATTAAATTATAAAAATCACACTTCAAATTTTCGATCAAACATAACAATGCGCTGGGGGAATGGCCAACAAGGGGCAATGCTGGTATAGTCTGATAAAAAAAAATGCAGCGTTTGAAACCATTAACTTAAACATACGTGCTATTGGTTGTGAATTGTGCGGTCTGTCAGGCAGAACTATCGCACTCAACATTACATTCAAGCCAATAACATCGTGTGCTTTGAAGTGAAGGATGACGTACACGCCGCTTTATTGTTTATACATGTCATGGACTTTAAGACACACACTTAAGCACGTCACTCTAATCTAACAAGTGAGCGTGAGAATCGACGGTGCCATAGTATTGCACACCGTGATGGTAAAGTCATGGCCGCGAGAGCAATATTGAAGTAAGTATTAGACAATAACGTGATACACATTTGTGAATAATGTCCCACTGGGGCAACGTTTTTGTGAAAGCATTTGCTGCATTTTTCTGCAAGTCTGGAAGCTAACATATTGGATTTTTTGTATATCTGTTAATGGGAGTTATTTTTCCTATTTAATCCATTCTCCTTCCAAGCACGAAAACCCACACATGGTCAAGTCCCACGCGCCATTTTAAAGTGACAATCTTTTGTCGGTTGAAGTCAAGACATTTTTTTCTTTTGTGGGTGAGCTGTATGCATGCAATTTTCCAAAACAAAAAAATCGTTGGTACACTACTACTACTACTAACTACTACGACTCCCTACTACTACTACTACAACTACTACTAACTTACTACTACTACTAATTTTACTACTACTACTAATACTACTACTACTACTACTACTACTACTACTACTACTACTACTACTACTACTACTTCTTTTCTACTACTTACTACTATACTAGAACTACTACTCCGACTACTACTACTACTACTACTACTACGACTTACTACTACTACTAAGAATAAAGATAATATTATAAAATAAAATAATCTAATAATAAAAATTTTATTGGTTTACCCCAGAATTTGAAAAGTCATCAAAATGTATTTAAAAGCATTACCTAACGGGATGTAAACACTTCGCAAGCACAGAATCTTTGATATAATTTGCTTTTCCAACAGTTTAAAAAACCGTCAGCTACAGTTTAATGGTAGTACTTTGTGGTGAGGCAAACTTGAAGAAAGTTGTTTACGGGAAACGCTCCCTATAAAGCAGAACTCGCCTGGATTTCTCAGTTGGGTAATGTAAATGGAATACCTTAATTATTACTCAACATGTGCGGCATTTTCATCATTGATTCTAGTTTCACTGTCACGCCAACTGTTCAACAGAACGGTTTTGGATTCATAAAACCAGCCCTTTCTTTTTCTTTTTCCTCCTCCTAACGAAGCCATGGCTTGTAATTTTCCTTCCGATCTTATTCACCATCAACCATTTCTTCTACTTGATAAACTAATGCTTTTGCAAATACTACTTGACATCTCATAAAGCATTTGAATTTGCTAAATTTTTTTTTTTCAAATATTTTCCTATCTTGCCATGTTCTTCAAATGGACCTGGAGATATCTAAGGACATAACTTCCAAGTTCACTTGATTGTTGTAGAACACCTCCAAAACGTTCCAATTTGTCAGTTTGTAGAAACTTGTAGGAAAACATATAGATGGTCAGTTTGATAAGCGACTCTCTTGCTCTATTTAGGCGATATAATGGCTACTACTTAAGTCGATCTGTAAGACAATGATCATATGAGAGAAAGATAGGCGGCATGGTAATTTCCACCTTGTTTAAATTTTTTCTTATAAATTAGATTCACCACATGTGGTACGGCTAGTCCAATCAAGACAAATTTATTTCCTTGTGTCCTCGTTAAAAGTGCTTACAAACATGCAAATGATTTATGGTAGTCATATTAGGTCTGATCAATACGACAAGAACAGAGTAGAATTAATGTTTTCTTGTAAGCTGAAACATGTCTGTTGATATATATATATATATACAATAGTATATATATTATATATATCTATATAATATAGTATCACTATCTATTATATATATACTCTATTATATATCTAGGTATATATATCGCACTTACGTACCAACTCCATATTTGGAAAATAATCCACGTTGATGGAACCTAACGATTGAGATTTCCTAGTATGTGCGCCCCACCCTGACTTAGAAATGTTTTGGTACTTACGTCGTTTTTTTGAACTACATTCTTCAGCGAGACCACTCCTCTAAAGTCCACCCGCCACTTTCCAGGTGAAGACAAGGAAGCGGTAAGCTCTGGACTTAGTTTTTTTTTCTGACTCTGGACTTATTTTTTTTTTCATTCACCCAAGGTTCCTTAGTAGACCTAGAGTGATTTTCAGCTGACCAATGAAGTGGTCCGCTAATCGAAAAATCTCGCTGCCGTGTTGCCCGGCCCTACGTGACTGTTTCACAAGAGTATGGGTTATATTAGACGATTTACCCCTGCCCAAGTCCAGCGGTCCGCTCTGGGACTTCCTTCCATCTTTTGAAAAGTCTACCCTGCGGTGTCCCGGCAAGGTGACTTCTCACTGCCGTAAGCCCGGCTAGGTGACTTTTCACGAAAGATCTAGGGCAACTTTCCGCTGACCAAGTCAGCGGTCCTCTCTGTTTAGTTCATTTTTGAAAGTCTACCTGCCGTGGCCCGGCCAAGGTGATTTTTCACTGGGCACTGCCTTATCCCGGCTAGGTGACTTTCACCGAAAGATCACTAAAAAGCTAGGGCGACTTTCTCGCTGACCAAGGAAGCGGGTCCGCTCTGGACTTAGTTCATTTTTGAAAAGTCTACCTGCCGTGGCCCGGCCAAGGTGATTTTCACTTCACTTTTCACTGCCGTAACCCGGCTAGGTGACTTTTCACCGAACGATCACTACAAGGTCTAGGCGACTTTCCGCTGACCCAGCAAGCGGTCCGCACTGGACTTAGTTCATTTTGAAAGTCCTCCCTGCCTTGGCCCGGCAAGGTTGACTTTTCACTGCCGTAACCCGGCTAGGTGACGTTTTCACTGCAAGATCACTATAAGATCTAGGGCGACCTTCCCCCGTCCGCTCACGCAGGAACGTTCCGCTCTGGACTTGTTTTTTTGCTGACTCTGGACCTTAGTTTTTTTTTTTTTTCTCTGGACTTAGTTCATTTTGAAATGTCCGAGATGCACTACCCCTAGCACTACCCTCCTGAATAGTTAATACTTCCTGGTCGCGACACGCCCTGTCCGCTTAGAGCAACTTCATACGGATGGCCCAGTACCTTACCCTGAACTTACTGTTTTGCCGAGTTTTTGCGGTCCGAAACTAGCATGATAAGCACTCTTTAAAACATTAGATATGAAACCTAAAACATACCCAATCCTAAATAGGTTTTGCGGAACCCGTAGGTAGCCAACAATTTATATAAATCTACCGGGTCATTACTTGGGGAAGATTGGCCTAGACTACCGCACATGTTCGGCCCTACAATATGACTTGGTCCCAACTTCCCAACCCCTGACCTCTAACCGGTCATAACATCTGATCTTGACCCGGGCAAGTGACCCTGAACCTTGATCCAGCTAACGACCCTCACTTACGGTAACTAAGTGGCGACCGCACGCCGGTTACGGCGCGTGCTGTTTTTAACCGTATGTTTGGCCTAACCCACTAGCATTTGACCCGGTCGCAACCCCTGACCCTTGACCCGCTTACTGACCCCTCACTTGACTGTAACTAAGGGGCGACCGAACGCCTGTTATGCGCGCGTGCTGTTGTATTAACCGTAATGTTTGGCATAACCACTAACATTTGACCCGGTCGCACCCCCTGACCCTTAACCCGGCTAACTGACCCCTCACTTGACGAACTCCGGGGGCGACCGCACGCCTGTTAAGGCGCGTTCTGTGTTTAACCGTAATGTTGGGCCTTTTTGCATGAAATCTGTCCTAACCACTAACCTTTACCCGGTCGCCACCCCTGACCCTGTACCCGGCTAACTGACCCCTCACTTGTACCGTAACTAATGGGCGAACCGCACGACGCTTTTAAGTCTCGTGCTGTTTTACCGTAATTGGGCCTATTGCCTGAATTTGTCCAACCACTAACTTTTAACCCGGTCGCAACCCCCTGACCTTGACCCTGCTTACTGCCCTCACTTGACCGTAACTAAGGGCGGCCGCACGCCTGTTAAGGGGCGCGTGCAGTTTTACCGTTGGTCGGCCTACAGGTTCTATTAATTAACCCTTTTGCTACGTAGATGGCATTTGTGTTTTTAATTTGTTGTGACAATGTAATTGTATTGGAATTTGTTGGGCAAGGCTTGTGTTCTTTCTTTTGAATTACGTGTCAACATCTTTATCACAGACATTTTCTGATAAGATTTAGTTGGTGTTGCGGGTATATTTCGTCTGCACTTCTGTGGTAGCAGTATCTCCAGGCTGCAAGTCTTGTATGGGTAGAGTAGTTTGGAATTTGGAAAAACTGTTGGTTTAAAACCAACGCCCACGGGCGCACGGGAACCTATATTATCCTGGAGAGACTAGGGCCCAGCCCATTCAGTTCCTTGCCGGGTACAGGATCCAAATACCGGTCGATGAAGAGCTCCCATGTGTGGTTTTATTGGACAGGTTCCAACAGTACATGTAGGGGCTGCCGTCTGTGGTAGACCAGCAGTGAACGATGCGGGTGGACTGGAGAGGTGCAGTCGCTAGCTGAGAGATTGAAGTTACAAGTCGTTGATGTTAGATGACTTGTAAGACAGCCGGCCGTCGAAGGTTAGTGCAGATCACTTAAATTAAAAGTGTCCGGTCCAAGCCAATAAAACAGATGGTGCTCTTTTAATTCGGCACAACATCTTGTGCAACATTTAAGAGATCTTAAATGTAAAAGTCCCATTAAGTTCCGGGTGGTGCACTATCGCTCGCAACACACTGTATGCGTCCGGCCCTATAGTCATGTACGAACTACAACAGCGGTGCACTGGGTGTTTTCGGGCACACGCTGTCGGGACACGTTCATGTCATTTGTTTCGAGTAGTCAGCGCGGACAAAGTTAGCAAGGCAGGGTGCCCCTACATGTCTGCACAACCTTTCCCTTAGTCGTCGTCTTTCGTCAAAATGCATGCGCAACATGCACGCTGTTTCGGACCGCGAGGTGGTCGCTCAATTCAAACTGCAAAATCTGATCAAAGAGGAAGCGATGGTATAAAAAAAACCTCCACCCGACAGAGATGCCCCCGCACGTTCTGCCCCGAACTTCGTCCGCTTCGCCCTTCCTGAAGCAGAGTCGTTCTTCCGAGTGTCTGGCATCTGCGTCCGATAGGGTGCCCGATGCCTCTTCCTCATATCACCAGCTCATGTCAGGGCCCGGCCCTATTGGTTGGGCATGTGCCTTACTACAGGTCGATCAGGTGGGGGAACTGTCCGCCGGCCGAAACCGCCCATGAGCTCCTACGCAAGTTTGAGGATAAACCTCGAACGACGAGCAATTTTATCAGCAGCCGGGTGTACCCGCCCATTGTGGACACGATTGTAAGACACATCCAGGCATTGACCCTGCTGATATCGACCAAGAAGTAAAGCACCTGCTTCCACCATGCTGACTCTTTCTCCAAGCAGGATTGTATCACGTAACTGGATCAGCTTTGTTTCAACGCACCGCTCTTGTACTTGTTGTATTCAACAATTACGGTCGGAGCGGCTGATAATGTGCGCCTCTTTCTAGAGCCTTTGGTGAGCCGAAATCGCCGGCTTATCTCTTCTCGGGATCATTGGCATCGCGTACCCGTTTTTTTTTTTTTTGTTTGGCGCAGTTAAACTATTGGCAACCACTTGATGTCTTTCCACTGCGGGACTTTGTGCGCCCATTATTTGCCGAACATCAAAAACAGTACCACGCGGGTCTTTATCCAGGTTCTTGAATGACTCGCTCCGGGGTTTTTGCTCTATCTTTTGAAGAAGTCAGTCGGCTGTCCCGTGAGTCTCTTTCACGGCCCCGGTTAGATAGGAATCGCGCTCCAACAGTTCGTGGGCTAATAGATAGGATCCTTACAACTTGTCGCAGTAATTTGATGGAACTTGTGTGGTGACTCGATGTCACGTCGAGCGCGATATCCACGACCTTCCGCCGTGTGTTTGAAGGTGGCCTACGCAGTAACGTTTGCACATGTATCCAGTGTCCCATTTCGCATAATGCGTACATTCTGACGCCCTGGCTGGTAGGCTTGGTCGCATCGATGGTTCGTCAGCCAACCTTAATGCCCCTTTGTACGGCAAAACCATGCCTTCATCGAAAGATAGTTGCGGATTGCATTTATACTTCTCCTGAGCAATCCGCTGAACGTGTCCCAGGCGGAACTGGACTCTATCCGCGGATGCCTTTGCGATGTATTGAACTTATGCTCTTTCTCTTCCTGAGTTTTCTGCAATCCTCTCTTTGGGGTTGTAGTCGAGTTCGCACAAGAGATGCTACCCGACAGGACTTCAAAACGCTTTTTACCCATCGCATTGCCAATCATCTGGTTTTCGTAACCCGGATGGTCGACCAATAATCCTTGGCGTGCGCCAGCGAATTATGAACCCATCAAACCAGATGGATACCAAACCACGCGCGGTTTCGGCGCCGATTTCAAAGCTTTCTCACCCTCTTTTCTCTCAACCGGATGTTTGTACAGTCGGCGATCTCTGGAAAGATTAAGAGGAAGAAACTCCGCAAAATAGTCCAGGGGACGCGTCTGTTGGTCAGCGTCAAAGGTCGGGCCACTCGGCAGGTGTACGCGGAAACGTGTCGTCGCACACACGGGGTCAAATGTGGCGTCCATCGAATCGTCCTTAGAGGGGTCCTGCAAGTCAATCGTGTTCCTCGCTCGGTTCCTTTTCTGCCTCGCTTGTACCGGCCACCCTTCTGGTCGCTGGGGCTGGCTTTGCGCGGGATCATCAGATAAAAACAATCAATCCTTCTGATCCTATAGGCTCATCAAGTCACTGGCTAAGTCGGTACCAGCGTTGGTCCGCGTCAAGCGCAGCTTCATCATCGGGTTGCACCATGTCATCGGGCGCGCCTATCCTGGGGATTACAACACGGAGTTGCTCCGATCTTGGCAGAATAGCCTTGCCCGATAGCTTGATGCAACGGAGCCCCTTTCCCCCGGCTCCTTTAGGACCTTCTTTGGCTTCTTGGTTTTGGCACGCAGGGGTCGGGGGCAGAGGCGCCGGCTCCGCTGATGAAGAGGAAAAATTGCGCCGAAGTCTGCTGCGCGCTTTGCTGCCCTAGTCCGTCTCATGTCGCGCAGTATTCCATGGTGCGGTCGGCTGTCTTTGGCTTCCGCTACCTTCCCGGTATCCACCCGCGGCTTTTTAGGCCTTATTTCCAGCCTTTTCTTTCATTCCAGCTTCCTTTTTAGAAACGCACCGAGGTAAAGCGTTCCCTCGGTGGAGGACGCTGAAGTGCTTGTCGTCGTGTCCATTGCTAGACTGATACAGAATCGCTGGCTATCGCTCCTTTTATACCACCTTTTTTATTTCCGCACGAATCATCAGTGGCCACGTACGCGACGTGACGGTATCACTGACAAACGGTAATGCAAAGAAGAAAAAGAAACAAAATTAAATTTTCCTTGAGTGGGACTGAACCGGAAATCCGATGCTCGCGGGTTTGGTTTGTGAGCGTGCGTCTGGTCTTCGTCCATCTTCCTATCCACTGAGAAAGGTGGGGAAAAAAATAATTTGAGGAGAAGAGTCTAGAGGGAGTATTAAACCTAAGGGGGGGTGGAAGAAATAGCGAGTCGTGAACTGGGTGTTATCTGAAGGAAGTTGCGAGCCGGTGAGGAGTTTGATGATGTGTAGGACTAATTGGGGGATGAGAGTAGAGGGTTGGGGGGGGAACGGAGCGGATAACAGGGGGGTAATCGTGAGGGAGGTTGAGAAGTTCGAATAGAAGTATGGATTGCGGTGATAGGTCGGAGGGTGGAGGGTTAGCCATCTGATACTTACCTGAAACCGATTCATTTTTTAATCTAATACCTTGGAATCAAGGTACCCCGAAGAACCGGTCACATGATGGAAACGGTTCCTTTCTTTTCATCACCGTTCCAGAATTTCTCCCCAAGTGACTGGAAACGGGTCTTTTCAACCACCAAAATTTCTCCCAAAAGTGACTACTTGCGGTGAAATTCAGATGCGTCCTGCCTTTCAGTAAAATTAATGGACTGGAACGGATCTTTTCCATAGCCACCACAATTTCCCAAAGTGACTACTTCGGTGAAATTCAGATGCGCCCTGCCTTCCAGTAAAATTCAGCTGGGGCCCGGCCTTTCCCAAAATCCAATTTTTAAGATTTTACAAAATTATCTAATGTGAAAAATGGAAAAGTTCCTCTTCTCTTTTCGAAAATTGACTAAGTCCACTTTTGAAAAAACGACGAAGTCCATAGCACTACTGCCTCGGTCTTTAGCGGGAAATTGGCCCAGATCCAACGCCATAGTTTTAAGTGAAAAAAAAAAATAAGTCAGAGCGGATCGGCTTCCTTGATCTTTAGTCGGAAATCGCGCTACTGCGTGGAACTGGTCGTCCGGACTTTTGAAAAAATACTAAGTCGCAGAGCGACACTGCCTCGGTATTACCGGAAAATTCCCTAGATCCAACAGCCAAGTTTTAGGGTGAAAAAAAAACTAGTCCAGAGCGGTGTCGGCTTCCATGATCTTTAGCCGGAAAACGCGGCTACATGGCGTGTAACTGGTCCGCATCCGGACTTTTGAAAAAATCAATAAGTCCAGAGCGGACCACTGCCCGGTATGATCGGGAAATTGCCCTAGATCCAACAGCCATAGTTTTAAGGGTGAAAAAAAACCTAAGTCCTAGCGGTAATGATGAAAAAAAATAAGCCCCCAGAGCGTAGGCTCCAAGCCAGCCGGAACTCGCGGCTACATGCGTGTAACTGGTCCGCCTCCGGACTTGTCAATTTTTCCAATCCACACTGCAGTTGCTCGCTTATGTAGAGTAATCGTTCTGTTCCCGAACCACGCCCCAGCCGCTGCAGGCCGGTTTTGGGCCTCTGCGCATGCTACATTTTGTACAACTCAATGTCACGCTACCGAAAGCGTCCCTAGATCAAAATACGATTTCGCATCCTGCCCCCGTCCCTTTTTAGCTCCTCCACGGAGAGCCGCTCTCGGTAAAAAATCCACTACTATGGGAAAACGCCCCGTCCTGCCGGTCTAGAAAATGTTGGCCGCAAAACACTCTAGCCGCTCAGAACCAAAAACCACTACCACGACTCCGGGCCGTACACTTATATACTCCCTATAGTAAACGTCTGGTCCCCGACAGTTTGGCTCCCAATTGGCACTTTTATTTCTACCGCGTCCACACTTAACCATCCGCCAGTGTGGGTTCTGCGATCAAAAACAGGCAGTGCCGGCACTCTTCATACATGATGTTTTTTTTTTTTTTTTCTTTCCCTTTAAAACCCTATTTAAGTTTGGTTTTGCGGAACACCGGAAGGTTGGCCAACATTTTTTTGAGTAGCTCCGGGTGATTCCCCCCCAAAAAACGGGCGACAGAGTGGTGGCGATACCGCACGATCCAAACCTTGCCGGGCCACGGCTGTGAAAAGTCACCTAGACCGGGCCACGGCATGTAGACTTTTTCAAAAATGAACTAGAAAACTACCAGAGCGGACCAGCTTCCGGGCCACGGCAGTGAAGTCCCTAGCCGGGCCACTGCAGTGAAAAGTCACCTACCCCGGCCACGCGGCAGTAAGACTTTTCAAAAATGAACTAAGTCCAGAGCGGACCGCTTCCATTGTCAGCGGAAGTCGCCCTAGCTCTTTTAGTGATCTTTCAGTGAACAGTCAACTAGCCGGGCCATCATCGGAATCACCCCTACTTATTGGAGCGGAGACAACCCTTAGAGTCCGCAAGAAATGTTTGGCCACACCGTTTGGTTTCCAAGAAACCTATATAGATAAGGTGTTGGAAGGGTTCCATTTCTAATGTTTTAGAGAGTGCTTATCATGCCTAGTTTCTACCAAACTCGCAAACGTAAGTTCAGGTTAAGGGTACTGGGCCATCGCTATGAAGTTCTTCTAAGTATAGAGGAGGGGTTCGCGACCAGAACGTAGTACTAGGAGGGTAGTGCCATCTCGGGACATTTCAAAAATTAACTAAGTCCAGAAAAAAACTAGTCCAGAGTTAAGAAAAAACACGAAGTCCAGAGCGGCCCGCTTCCTTTGTCAGCGTAAGTCTCCCTAGATCTTTTAGTGATTTTCCAGTGAAAGGCCCCTTGCCGGCCACGGCAGTGAAAGTCACTTATCCGGGCCAGGGCAGGTAGAGCTTTTCAAAATGAACTAAGTCCAGGCGGACCGCTTCATGGTCCACGGAAAGTCGCCCTAGATCTTTTAGTGATCTTTCAGTGACAAGGCGACCTAGCCGGGCCACGGCAGTGAAAAGTCACTAAAATTAACAAAAAAACAAAAAACTTTTCCAAAAATGAACTAAGGTCCAGAGCGGACCGCTTCCTGGGTCACGGAATCGCCCAGTCTTTATTGATTTTCAGTGACAGCACTTAAGCCGGGCCCGGCATGGTAGCTTTTCAAAAAATGAACTACTAAGTCCCCAGAGCGTACCGCTTCTATGGTCAGCGGAAAGTCGCCCTAGATCTTTTAGTGAGTCTTTCAGTGACAGGCACTTAGCCCGGCCACCGCATGTAGACTTTTCAAAATGACCTAAGTCCCAGAGCGGACCGCTATCATGGTCAGCGGAAAGTCGCCCTAGAACTTTAAGTGATCTTTCAGTTAAAAGGCACCTTGCCGGGCCACGCAGTGAAAAGTCACTTATAGCCGGGCCACGGCAGGTAGACTTTCAAAAATGAACTAAGTCCCCGAGCGGACCGCTTTCTATGGTCAGCGAAAGTCGCCCTAGATCCTTTTAGAGTGATTTTCAGTGAAAAGGCACCTTGCCGGGCCACGCAGTGAACGTCACTAGAGCCGTGCCAACGGCACGGTAGACTTTTCAAAACTTAACAAGCAGAGCGGACTCGCTTCCAGTGGTCAGCGGAAAGTCGCCTAGATCTTTTAGTGATCGTTCAGTGACAAGGCACCTAGCCGGGCACGGCAGTGAAAAGTCCTTAGCCGGTCCACGGCAGCGAGATTTTTGGAGTAGCGGAACCACTCATTGGTCATCCTTAAACTCACTCAAGATCTCCTAAGCGACGTTGGGTGGAAAAAAAACTAAGTTCAGAGTTCAGAAAAAACTAAGTCCAAGCGGACCGCTTCCTTTTTCATCCGCGAAAGTCCGCCCTAGGATCTTTTGGTGAAAAGTTCACCCTAGCCGGGCACGGTATGTATACTTATTCAAAAATGACTAAGTCCAGAGCGTAATCACTTCCTTAGTATTTACCTGAAAGGGGCCGCTAGAGTTAAGAGTTGGGGTGTGTGGCTGAACTTTCGGCCTGTTACGGCGGTTGGATGGCCGCGAGAAAATCGACTGAATGGAGAATTTTGCCCAAAATTTGAAAAGTGGTAAAAGTGTGTGTTTAGTGACTTAAGGGATTATATATATATATATCAAGTTAAAAAATGTGTACGGTCTGGAAACTGTTTTCTCATTTTTTTTTACATTTTCAATCTGAAAACTGTACTTATTAGCACCCATTTAATCAGGATAAAGATCGTCTCTACACTGTTTAAAATGTGCATAAAAATAACGGCGTTTGCGGAGCTGGGACTCACAGCAGTTAAAACGATTTTTTTAATAAAACCGTTATTTTGCACGTTTTCGAGTCCCTTTTTACAGCTATTTGCACGTTTCTTCGGGTCCCGGCTGACATTTTTAAAAGAACATTTTAACAGTGTAATGTTTGCCACAGAATGATTAAAATAACCAAATTAACCTGTAATGAGAAATACAAAAATATCGGAATGAATCAAGGTTGTGACGCTGTTCTTTAAACCGTGACATTTATCAAAATTTGGCCATTGTTTTTTTAAAATTCCTTGGATATTCCCTTTCCACTTTAAGCCAAGTTATAATAATAAACCACTTCAAGCCAAAAATATGCAACCCTTATGCAACCCTTCCTTTAAAGGGGCTTTCGTGATTTCACGAAGCTTCGACCCCCCGGATCATCTAAAAAAAGTTGAAATTTGTAAATATTTGAACTCATTGGCTTTCAGTTTTTTGGGGGTTAGAACACAAAAAAAGTAAAACTGATAATTCTTGCATATCCTGAAGTTAAATGGTTTCATCACGTGTTTAGTCTTATACTTATACTGGTCAAAGTTTAAAAATATTGCAAAATATTGGTCATGTGACCGGGTGCTATGGGTAACCGGCTCATATTGGAACCTAAATTTTGCTAGCTTTGATTACGCAAAACATTCTAACTCAAAACTATTGATGCTATCACAAGAATGAAACCAATGGGAAATTGTTGTAGGTCAACATCTTGTGAATGAACTAAAACTATTTCATACTCAAACTGGTAAGGGGGGTATCCAACAGGTTTTCAACCATATTTTGCCGAAATTGAAAAACATAATTGGACTTCATTTTGTGTAAAAACATGCCTTCCTGTCAGTTTCATCCCCGCCATTTTATTTCAATCTCAAGACACGACATTATAGCCAACATCTGGTCCAAATTTGAAGTCTGTATCCCTTATACTTTTCAGAAACGTGTTTTGGATTGCGATAACTGCAAAAATCAAATGCTCAAAAACGCTGGTCAAGGTCATATATTTTCTTAAGAAGAACGGCTCAATTAATGTTAATAATTGATTAAGATATTTGCAACTTCTTTTAATTTGCAGAAAGATAGTCTTTAGAATAAACATTAAAATAAATATTTTTTGAAGGTTTTGATATCTTTTTAATTAAAAATACAAGCATATGTGTCAGAATTTTTGCCAAGATGTGTTCAGAATACTCGATATAAAACCATAAAATCCATAAAAAAGCTAAAAAATCAAAAAAATGTTCTGCGTTTGTCCTCATGTTTGTTGACTAAACTGGCATAACTACGGAACCGAATGTCCGGATTTGAGTCAAACTTGAAGCAAACGAAGCTTATATTTCAAGCTAAAAAACTTTAAAATGATCAACACCATTTGCCAAATATAACCCTGTATAACCCAAAAAACCCTAAGTATAGTATGTGTGCCTATACTTGCAGATTCTATTTAACACTGAAAGAAAATTGTAGCCTGGTACTTTTTCTGTAAGTAATGAACATAAATTACAATAGAGTATTTTATGGAGGCCCCTGTAATACAAGCTTTGTTCTAAATATCAAACGCATTATCATAAGTCAACTGAAATTTTGGAATAACCTTTTCTATTTCTCGAGATAGCTTGCTGAATCATTAACAAATATAAAGATCCTCGATCACAAACGCACGTTTTAACATGTGCAAAAAGTGCAATATTTTTATTATCGTTAACTTCATACTGATGGTTTCCAATTTAGAGTGGCGAAGACAACGTCAATTGAAGTCAGTTCTATCCATAACCAGAACTGCTTTATTATTGCGGTAATGTGGATCGTGATGCACCCAGTTAATAGACTACAACTGTCGTTAAACAGTGCTATAGCTATACTTAGAGTACCACTAGAAAGGCAATTCTAACAGAAATATTGCACATTTATTTAGAATGTGAAGTCTCAATACAATCTCACTATTGTAATGCGAAGGATATGTCTATTGTAAGTCGTCCAGGACATAATGTATTGCTTCAACGCATTGCGAAAACGAGCTATAGCAAGGGAGGTGTTAATTTGCAAATTTTGGTGTATGAAGCCCGTGATATACTTCCAGTCGCGGCGAGCGATTTCTGCTCATGAGCATGCGTAACATTTGATCTTGGGTCAAAATTCGGTGTTGCGCACGCCAATCGCTCGCTACGAGGGGAAGTATATCACGGGCTTGAATGTGAAGACACATTTACAATATGGAGATGACCTTTCTCGACAAGAATATAACATTCAAAAAAAGATTGGAGAAGAGTGACCCTCCTGTACATACCCCTGAACATTTTTGTCCAAGCTTTCCGAATTCGACAGCCTTGTACAATGGTATACGTAGGTTATTGCAGTATGAGATGCTTGTAACGATTTAAAGTTGTTTAAAATGTCATTTAAAAAAATAAAAATGAATAAATTTAAATATTAATTAAAAAGTCTCTACGAACACTAGGCACTAGGCATTGCTTAAGAAACAACAGATAACCAAACAGATCTAAAGGTAACTATTCTGAACTTGTTAGAAGCAGTAAGTGGAGTCCCAGCAAAAGCCTTGTTTGAAACATTTGATTTTATAATCACCGATCAAACCGCTCACAACTTTGGTGTTGAGAGCCTAATTGCCCAAAGAACTGGCTTCAAGTTACTCCCCAGATCACCTTTTCTGCAACGTCCACCCTCTCTCACGTTCAATCGTGTTGATGCAGCGTGTTGAATAGCGTTATTCGTTTCAAAAGAAAGGCATTTTGACTTATCAACTAATTGAACAACATTTAGCATCAAATTTTATAGTCACAATGGAGTGTTATTGCTTGGTATAAGTAATCTTGTATACTTGGTTGTGCAAGTTTACTCTCTTCGGAAACCTCGTTCAAAAAGTTTTAAGGGAGATTACACCCTCAAATATTTTTTTAGAATGTCATATTCTTGTTCAGAGAGGTCATCTCCATATTTTCAGGTTGTCCTTATAAAAAATTGGAATTATCACACACCCCTAATAGCAATAGAGTTCTTGGCAACGCGTTATTTTCTCAGTTATCCCATGTTATGTGGAAAGAACCAAATAACGGAATGATGTGCAATATTTATATAATATTCGATGGATTGAAGTTCTTAACACAACATATCACCGAGTCTAGATTAAATATTGGGCGAGTCAAAGACAAGCTTGATATTTTCTTGACGAGGGCGTTATTTTCTTTTCAACCGAAAATGCCATCTAATATTATTATGCAAGAAGAAGCTGATTTGACAAAAATAGTTTTAAACTGGCCTCAAAACTAATAAAATGACAGTATTGCTTGACTAGTTCCATGACCGAATGCCCAATATTTTGTGTGTATCGTGCAGTGTTAGGCGATACGCGCTAGTCGCACAGAGGTATTGGCCCACAGGGAAGCTACTGATATACAATAAACCGCACATGTAAGGTTTTCACAATGTGAGGAACGTGCGCAAGACGGATATTATTTTTAATCGCGCCAATATAATACTGATTTAACCACAAAACCCCTTTCATTCAGTTCCTTTAATTGGCAGTTTAAAAAAAACGTTTTATAGATGATTATAGGATAAAATATAAAGAAGCAAAAAAACAAAACAAAACATAAAAAGACAACAAACTCATAAAAGCTCACACACCAAGACCAAGAGTTATAGAAATAAATGCAATTATAACCTCCCGGTGACAAATACCCTGGGGGTGCACACATATACACTATGTTAAATCGGAGGAAATTCCTGGGCAAAAATATTCAGGAATTTATCAAATCATATGCTGTTAATAAAAAATAGATTCAAAAGCAGAGATGTGTATGTCGGTACTACTGATCAATATTCAGGTGCAATAATATAATATTATGTTCATTTTTAGCATTTATGTATTTATATTGATATTTATGGGAATTGTAGTGGACTGATCTTTAAAAGTCCTTCTGTGAAGTGTTACCTCAAGCAGATCAGATAGCATAATGTTCAAACTGATGATGCATATTATATAAAATAAAAACAAATTCATCAATATTTTACATGATTTAAGTTAAGCGAATTAAGTCAAGACATTTGTATGAATTTATATTTTAGCCAACTACCCCAAATGAATTGTAGGTAGTCTTTCACACTAGACTTAAACACTTTAAGTAATCCGTGTGAAAATTGTTAATAACTATGGTAAATATTCTATACAACAAACGGAATCTCAAGAATTTGAACAATGACATGAAGTATTTTAAGATGGCCATTGACCTCTTGTTCGAACTTCCCATATGCCCTACCTGTAAGTCTGAGGAACCTAAGAGAAGAAGAGGAAGAAGCAGCGTATTACATTTCACAATGATCTAAAATGACCCCCGATTACTTTCTACCTCTGCATATCAAAATTTAACCCAACCGCCATTCTGAAGAACTTCGTGTTCGGTAAATGCCCACCTATTTATGTGGAAGTAGCCGTATGTTTATTGTTTTATATAATGACCTCAAATGACCTCTACATGAACTTTGACCTCCCATCTCTGTACACCTCTTGGAATAACCTATTGAATACCATTTTTCTTTCCTTTTCAAAAAAAATAACAGCAACATACAATAACCTCAATTATACTCTTGACCGGAGCACATGTGGTCTAGTAGAAACGCGTATAGAACTAATGATTAGCCCATTTAAGTTGCGAGTTCGAGCCCGCCGTGGCCAAAGTGTTTGTCTCCTTGGGCAAGATACCTTATCTCGCTAGCCTCCCTTCACCCAGGTGTAAATGGAGACCTGCTAGGGGTAGTTATGATCTGCGCCGTTATAATTGGCTACCGAATTTTCAATACGCGCTTTGAGACTCATCCCAGACATTCCAGAACACCCTATCAAGGATCTATATGTAAAAAAAAAAAAAAAAAAAAAAAACCTAAGAGAAGAAGAGGAAGAAGCAGCGTATTACATTTCACAATGATCTAAAATGACCCCCGATTACTTTCTACCTCTGCATATCAAAATTTAACCCAACCGCCATTCTGAAGAACTTCGTGTTCGGTAAATGCCCACCTATTTATGTGGAAGTAGCCGTATGTTTATTGTTTTATATAATGACCTCAAATGACCTCTACATGAACTTTGACCTCCCATCTCTGTACACCTCTTGGAATAACCTATTGAATACCATTTTTCTTTCCTTTTCAAAAAAAATAACAGCAAACATAAAAAACCTCAATTATATCTTGAAAGGGCGTCACATGTGGTCTGTAGAACAACGAGTATAGCAACTAATGATTAGCCCATTTAAGTTGCGAGTTCGAGCCCGCCGTGGCCAAAGTGTTTGTCTCCTTGGGCAAGATACCTTATCTCGCTAGCCTCCCTTCACCCAGGTGTAAATGGAGACCTGCTAGGGGTAGTTATGATCTGCGCCGTTATAATTGGCTACCGAATTTTCAATACGCGCTTTGAGACTCATCCCAGACATTCCAGAACACCCTATCAAGGATCTATATGTAAAAAAAAAAAAAAAAAAAAAAAACCTAAGAGAAGAAGAGGAAGAAGCAGTGTATTGCATTTTCACAATGATTTAAAATGACCCCCGATTACTTTCTACCTCTGTATATCAAAATTTAACCCAACCGCCATTCTGAAGAACTTCGTGTTCGGTAAATGCCCACCTATTTATGTGGAAGTAGCCGTATGTTTATTGTTTTATATAATGACCTCAAATGACCTCTACATGAACTTTGACCTCCCATCTCTGTACACCTCTTGGAATAACCTATTGAATACCATTTTTCTTTCCTTTTCAAAAAAAAAATAGCAGCAACATACAATAACCTCAATTATACTCTTGACCGGAGCACATGTGGTCTAGATAGTAGAAACGCGTATAGAACTAATGATTAGCCCATTTAAAGGTCCATGGCCCGATCGCTAATAGCCTCGTCCCCAGAAGCCCCAGATTTTACCGGAAGTGGTCAACATTTTGGTATCAGAAGAAAGCTACTATTTTTCTCATTTACCCTGTGAAATCTTAGAGCCAAAGGATGTTTGGTTTGGAAGTTATGAGCGAAAATATGCGACATTTTGGTCGACCAATATTAATTTTACACAGTACTCTATGAGGCTTATAAAATCACGTTTTTAGCTCTCGCATCAAAACGGATTGAAATATCGGCGCGAAACTTTACAGATGGGGTTTTGGAGTGAAGGCCAATCTATCAAGATGAAATCTTCATATCCTCAAACCGGGCCATCCCCCTTTAAGTTGCGAGTTCGAGCCCGCCGTGGCCAAAGTGTTTGTCTCCTTGGGCAAGATACCTTATCTCGCTAGACCTGCTAGGGGTAGTTATGATCTGCGCCGTTATAATTGGCTACCGAATTTTCAATACGCGCTTTGAGACTCATCCCAGACATTCCAGAACACCCTATCAAGGATCTATATGTAACTCAAATGACTACACTGTTAAAAATAAACTTGTAAAAAAAACAGGCATTTGACTGGCAGCTGGGACTCACTACATGCAGAACGTAAAATAACTAGAGCCGTAAAAATACGAAACCATAGCAGGGAACGTAAAATAACGGCGTAAAATCTCAGCTTCAACGTTATTGTTGGTTTTGGACTTAATTGTTTAAACAATATTAAGAATTAAAACGTTTATTGCCAATCCTCTGACCAAATTTTCACGTTGTAGCTATGGCATCATACAAACGTTGTATTTACGTTACCACGTATTGTAAAAAGTTATATTTCAGGCAAACAATTTTGAGAAAAAAAGGAAATAAACAAAGGGAAACCATGAAGAAATAAGATTTAAACCAGTTTATACGCTTTGTTTTATATGGTAATGTACACATTCTAATGACACCAATTACTTAATCATCATAGAATCGGGCCTTAAGATTACAAGTACTAACCTTATCAACTACACTACATGCCTTTACTGATAGCAGATGCAGCGCTAAAAGTTAAATATATATATATATATGCGTGTGTACTACTTTTTTTCAAATTAAACTAAATATAATACAAAAAGGAGGAAAAGAGTTTTTAAACTATTTTTTAAAATGATAAGGAAATAAGATTTTGCATTTTTTTTAATTACGTTATTTAACACATTTTATAGGTAAAACGGTTTTCATAATTGGTATTCTTACATTAAAAATAAGTAAGTTACAAAAGAACGTAATATTACGGAAAATATAATAACGGTCAGCGTATAAATACTACCTTTTTTCAAAATGTGTAGTATTATTTTTTAGCCACTGTTTATTTACATTTTTCTGCTTCCAAATTGTAATTTGATGTTAGGTATATGTAATAAAGCGTGAAGATTATTGAATAATTGGGGCCAGGTAAAGTCTGGTAAAATTAGGAACATTTTAACAGTGTACCAACCTGATGATCACCGCAAAAAAGGAGGTAGTGTTATTTGTTAGATCTAGGAGCAATTTAACCACAAACACAAGGCAGGGGTCCGCTCCATGATTTTAGGATTTAAGGGATATAAACCCACCTCGCAAGGATCATTTGAGCATCTTTGGTGAGCACCAACCATCTTTTTGTGTGTGTGTGTGTGTGTGTGTGCATAACGAAGTATTTTGTATATTTCCCTGAACACCCATTATGACCAATTACGAGAGACTTTTTCAAATACCCATTACCTATCTACGCTTTGAAGGATAAAAAGTAAGCATCATTTGACCTAAACGTCCCGAAGACCTCTATGTGTCTCCTCATTCGATGATCATCATTGAATGGATCGTTTTCTCTCTTTGGTGTAAAATTTTGAGAATGGAATAATATTCTGGGAAAATAATGAACAATATTCATATTTATTTCATTAAGAACCTTTGTTCGAAAAGTATAATACTTTCAAGATTTTTTTGTATTTATGACAAGGAATTAAGAATATTTATAGATAATTATTTAATGGTCTCTTACCAAATTTGTTTGACAAAATGTTCTCGAATTTAGAAAGTGTTCAGCTCATAATACTATAAACAAAAGAAACTACTGGTTTGAAATTCATAAAATGCAAACTGTACTGGGCCAAAACTTGGAACCGACCGACTAAAAATGTAATTTATTTAAAAGAAAAATACATGTATTTCTTTTAAAAAATCTGTATATAATATATCAAAATTCAAGCATTTTGGTATGTAAGATGTGCGAGTACTAAACTATTATAGACCTTGAAACGATATCAATGCTATTTATGTTTGTTGTTTTAAAGTTAACATAATTGTTGTAATACATGCATTATTAGGCTTTAACTTTTTGTTGTATCTCCTCTATCAATTCTTTTTAATGTAAATTTTTGTTTATACCTTGTATAACAGTTGATGTTAAATGAATGAATGAATGAATGAATGAATGAATGAATGAATGAATATATCATTTGCGACATTATGCGCTTAATTAAATGTTTATTTCGACGTTTCATATTTTGATATTTTTATTTGATTGTTAACGTCAAGATTGGTTTAGATATATAAATTACTACCGTATCTAATGCAGATATTGCCAGGCATTTGTCTGAAATACACAATTATATACCGAATTTCTCTATAGTTAATTATATAATTTATTCGTTTTAATAACCATTTGAAATGCAGTCCCTTCTTCAGCCCCATCAGCATTGCAATGTTGCTACTTGGCTAAAAAATCGCATACGTTCCATTGTGACCAATTATAGGGTCAAAGGTCTATTCCTTAGCGTCATGGAAAAAAAACTTCCCTGAACATAAACATTAAATACACCTTTTGCTTTTTGCTTTTTATACTGACGTGGGTGTTGCCACAGTATTTAAAATGGGCTATTTGGGAATCATAGGAGTGTCCTCCGACTTTTCTCAAGCAATATTTACGCACATATATTCTGTCGTCTATGTAAGAAATTAGCATTTTTTAGACTATAAAACTTAAAAAGAAGGTTCTTACAGAAGTTGCGCCTCTCAGTTTACGTCAAAATAAGTCAAGTATCAAAGGCCCTAGCAACGACTACTTGAGACAACCAACAATCAGGTGTTAGCCGGTACGGTATTTTTAATGAAAAAGATTTATGGAATTGATTACATATTATGTTTTGACTTGTTATGAAATGTGATAATAATGCAGAAAAATATAGCCCTGATCGTGGCACCGTCATGTTATGTGCTAGTACATGTATGAAAATCTTATGTAATTTGCTTGAAAAAAAGGTTATACCAGTGTTCATACTTAAAGGTCAGGAATCTCCTCTTAAGATTTCACTGTATTTTCCGCGTTTCAAATCACAAATTTCATCCATTTATACAAAATCAAGCCCGGTTATAATGCAGTGAAATGGGCTACACTCCCAATGAGGGTGGAGCTATTTTATTCCTAAAACAATTTCACTATCACCATCCTACGGTTTTTCTTTTATTCTTGGCCGTCCTTTTAGTTTGTAAAAAGTTTGTTTTGAAAATCTTAATTTTGGAATGACATATTTATTTTTTATTTTCCATTTCAAAAGGTCTAATATTTTAACCACATTAACAGTTTTCAATACACGTCCTACAAGTTGATTATTGTACTGATTGAAACATTCAACATTTGAAAACACCAAACTAATTTATTAGAGTATATTCACTGATGCTTGCGTCCTTTTTACATAGTATGTGTTTTTTTTTTCTTGTTCTTTTTTTTTCTTTTTGTCACCCTAAACATCTATGACGATGTTAAGTTAAAACACTAGGCCAGACATAAACTAAAGACATAAGAGAAGGCGCTTAGTGTACAATGTGGTCTTACTTGTACACAGTCAAGACTAGCGCCAAATACAGGAGACGAGTATTATGTAATAGTTCTCCTTACTTAATTATCATAAGCCAGGACTGAGCAGGATGTTTTGATTGCTTCCAGTTGTTTGGTCAGGCTTGGCCGGTTACTTATCACACAAACACACCATGATACCGCCATTCAAAAGTGGGCGGGCTGTAAAGGAATGTAAAGGTCCCGGGAAATGAGAGGATAAACCTCTAATGAAATCTTTGTGGGACATCCATTGCCAATAAAACAGGGCCAGAAAAAGGAAGACACTACCGGTGACATTCATTTGTGAAACTATTGGATTATTATCAGAGTCTGAATAGATTCACACCAGTCACCTGGAATTTTCTATTACTCTCGAAAAATCAAGTGGCACCCCAAATGATGTCATCACCAACCCAAATATTGAATGCTCTCTGGTCCCTCCCTCCGATTGTATTTTGCATTTTCATGGGACCTTTAAGTTCCATATTTGGCCAAGATCCTGAAGGTTTTATATATGAATCAACATTGATTGAATTTGCAGATAAGATATGATTGGCACAAGAAGTTGGAGTGTCCCGAAACATGATTCATCAATAAAAACCCTATCTCGATGCGACCTCTGTTTGTTGGATGGCTTAATCATAATCCACGATACGGTAGTATGCGAAGCTATTTTTAAAAAAAAATGTCAAACCTATGGACTTGCAAATGTACCATGTATTCAGCTCCTTGGGGTGTATTTTCATGCGAAGATATGTTGTCCAGTAGTCAAGTACGTTAGGGAAGTCCTGGCCATCCTGGCACCATACAAATATTACAGCAGAATAGAACGTTAGAAGTACAGGTAACAGATATCGCTCCACAAATCTGTCCATCGAGCACACTACACAGAGGGCAGCGCAGCTGAACTGCATTTATTTTGAGTGTGAACGTGGTAGCAGATGATTAAGCGTATAACCTGGCTGTACTACTCAACTTTAACAGCAGTTAAAATGTCTTGCCATGTTTTTGTGCAATGCGGAATCCTTTATATAGTTCCACGTTGTTGAGAAAATCCCGATCACAATCATCAATTGATCATTGCATCGTGAAAAAAAGATCTGATGCTACTCATATTTGGGTTTTTCCAACTACAGCTTGTCACCCGAGGTTTCTTAATGATTATAGAACTGCGGAATCCTGTTTCATCTAGATTGTAAACAACTGGCGATCCCTCCCCCCCCCCCGCAAAAAAAAATCACAGATATAAATATCAATTTATCTGATTCGTACAGTCCGGATGGCCAATTAGCATATCCTAAATAAACATAAAAGCAAAGGAGTTTTCAAAACTCTTATTAAAATACTAATATATATAGCAATCTATCTCAACTAGATCGTGGTTTATTTGGATGTCCATTTGTATATGTAAACATTGTACCTAACATTTGATTTCTGTTTTCTAAGTTTTCTTGTAAATTTGATTTTGTTTTAAGTCATAAGCTAGTGATACGATACGGTAGCTGTCCATACACGGATTAAGGCAGAATTGAAAATTACTTAGTAAGTGATTTGAGAAGCATTTTGTTCCTGAGCTATTTCGATCAACGTAAATATAAACGCAAATATTACACATTTCCACAGAGTAAAGAATCTTATGCTTACGGCTAAACGTGTGTAATTGCGTGCAAACTCTTATATCAAGGTAGTAGCCTCCACATCGGTCATTACCCTTTTAGAACGCAGCAACTTCATACAAAAATGGGTGTTTGTGCAAATATAACCTCAAATCAAAATCGAATGTCAAAAGTCAAAGATTAATGATGTAAAATATAAAGCGTAACTATAGGAATCTTTCCATGGATTGAGCCTATGAGTAGGATATGAATTACGTTAAATCCAACAAGGTTGTCAACAATTTATTTATGTTGTAGCAATATTCGATTGAGTCCTCGAGCATATAGAGTCCTCGTCCAAAATAGACTTATTAATATCTGCTTTCCATGTGCAACAGAAAAAAGCCAGATATAAACAAATAAGCACATGTGAGTGCTTGTGGTTCAATGGAAAAGCGCAGGACCCATGATCATTAGACCGTTTATGTCGTAATTTCGCGCCCAGCCGTGGCCAACTTGTTTGTATCCTTGGGCAAGACATGAAATCTTGCTTGTCTCACTTCAATCAGGTGCAAATAGATATCTGTTAGGAGTAGTCATTTCGTACGCCGTTATGATTGGTTGCCGAATTTTCAATATGTGAAAATGTGATATAATTCTAGTGAAAGCGAAATAAATGTAAAGCATTTTGTGACTTAAAAGACGATATGCAAATCTCTACATTAATTTATGTAAAACACCCATTTTCTTTCATTTTTTTTTCAAATGGGTACGATGATTTCCAATATATTAAAATGAATTAATTTCTTGTATCAGAAAGGGTTTTTAAAAATAGCCGCTACAGTATTTACATGTCAGCAATAGAAGTTGGTTTATACACCGCCTAACTTTAAATTTACAACATTTACTTGAAGTCTAAAAATTGCACAATACTACGAATAACATAACATAACGCTCAGCTCTATGAGTGTTTGTGTCTCTGCCTGTTTTTGTTCATGTGCTTACCCAATGCAGACGTCGAAGAGAAATAGCGCGCTTGTACTAATTTGTGTTAATGTGTGTGCAATTGTCTGTCTGCGTGTTTATCCGTATGTAAGACCGGGGTCACACGAGCCTTTTTTTCGTAGTTTACTACAATAGTACTACAGTAGTACTACAATAAAGGCTGCTTGTGACCTCAAACTTAAGACGACATGTCGTCGTTTGGTACCTAGTACTGTCCGTATAACTTAACGATGATAATTTCCGTCGTTGGGCCACTTCTAAACCATGGTCCTGTCGTAATTTAACTGGGCAATTCGCTGTGTGACCGCTTTCCGTATTTTACTACCATCTTACGCAATGAACCGGTTGGTGACTCGTGCTCTCGTGTGTCCAGAAATGTCTACGACGCAATTACAATAATCTCACCGGTGTGACCAGGAAACCCGTATAATATTACAGTAGTTTTACCACAATAAGACTATTACTACACAACGACGAAATATTGCTCGTGTGACCCGCGGTCTAAGTATGTTCATACACATGTCCCTCTGTGTGTCTTTATCTGCGATGTGACGTTTGTCCGTTGCTGTGTTTTAACATCCACGTCCATGAAAGTAATGAGCTTAATATCTGGACAGAGTGGGGGAATATGTACACCACCGTCTTTTCTTGAAAGATGAAAAACCACACTCATCGTTCAATTACCGTGAACATTTGTTTTAAAAGTTAGCAAAGCCTCGAGTCATTGAACATTCTAGCAAAGTGTTACTAAGCTTTTGAAATACAGCAGAATAAGGAGAAAATAAATATATAGCTGTATCATATAAGTCAGTGGGATTTTTTTTTCTGATTGCGAAACCTATGACAATATACTACACAAATTGGAAACTTGCCGATATACAGTGTTATTTTCATGCGCAAATGTAAAGGATTGCTCAGGGAATATAAATATATAAAATGCGTATTTAAAGTAAATATAAATTTGGTAAAGATCATTAATGAGTTCATTTGTTACATTTATACTTTTAAACCAATCATGTTTGATTCTTTGGATTTTAAAACATGTAGAGGTGGTGGCTTTTACAGGTGTCCTGCGACTAAGTGTTCCTGCCAAACGCGTTTTATCCATTGTGTATTATATATGATTGCATTAGGTTGAGCCATGTGATAGTTTTTATTATATCATGATTGTAGTGATGGTTGCGTTGATAGTTTTTACTATCAAATGGCTTGAAAATACAACGGTGATATCATGATTATAAAAACAAATATTGACTGCATAATTCGTGCAATAGTAAACAAATATCATTCGGGCAAATGTGGGACTGTTTGCATTCACTCGGCTTCGCCTCGTGAAAAAAAAAATCAAAATTTGACATCAATATTATTTTTTTACTATCACCCTTTGGGCATTCAATATTTGTATACTATCACGTGGTTTTAAAACTCTTAAAACAGGTGAATCGTGATATAAAAGAAATATTGACTGCCTATATTCTTGCAACAGTAAAAATAAGATCATTCGGTCCAAATTTGTTCCATTCCACAGGCTTCACCTCGTGAATGGAAGTCAAAACTTGACCTATGCATATTTTCTATCCACGCTTAGTGCATGCAATATTTGTATAGGGCACGCACCGTGGTAGTTCAGCACTCTACCCTAAGCCTTGTCTACAAGGTCAGGGTTAATTCAGCAAGTTGAGAAGACGTCCTTACGAGATTAATTTTGCATGATGGAAATTTCCCGATGCATTTGGATTGAACATTTTGAAGAGATAATTGCCTGTTGTGGAAATTACAATGCAACCACCATATATGTATTTTAACGCAAGATTGGCGTCTACGTCCTGGGTTCGTCCTCAAGGTTTAACTCAATGTCTAGGTTTAATCAATTCAATGTTATTCTCATAGTAGCCAGAACTTTAGCCATTAGAAATTTGACTGTACTATGAAAGTACTTCAAAGACTTTAATAGCAATGCATCAATTATCATTTTAAAATGCACTATTTAGGATGCCCTGATACACTGACGTACGATCGAGCACTCGGGGCAATAAACTTTTTTTACGGAAACCTTATAAGGTTAACCTCTAGCAATATAGATACCTCTCATTTTGCCAATGAGCTATAATATCTACTCTCATCTTTTCCGAAGGTTGAAATAGGCCAGTGATTGAATTTGTTTCGAATAGTCGGCATGTTTCCGGAAAAAAAATGATTTAAGACGAGTCCTTATGGTGCCTTCTCCAAATTGTCAAGGAACCCACAACTTTAGTTACATTATTGTAGTTTACATTTCCCCGTTATCAATATATGTTTTGATTCATGTAACCATGATAGATCCACTAATTTCCAATTTTTTCTGTACTGTACTGGTGGTTATTAAAGAAGATTCCATTGTCATCTTCTATTTTCCCATGTATTTTGTAATAAGTGACAATTGCAGCATCTTAAGATGAACATGATGAAAGAGAAAATATATTCATACATAAATTACACTACCTTTTCCATATAGAAGGCGACATAAAGAAAAATACCATATCTCTAACATCATAATCATAATGATCTATCATCAGTCATCAATCATAATCATGCTGAGTCATCTTCATCGTCATGATCATGATGATGATGATCTGTCATCAGCATGACATCATGATCTCATCATCATGATTTTGATGATCATCATCCTCCTCATATCATGATATCATCCTGATCTCCTATCAATCATTTCATGGATCATCTCATCATCATCATCATATCATCGCTAATACTACGTGAATAAAAAAATTGTGCAAGGATTTCAGATGGACATTGACATGATAAAATCACTGAATCATAGATTTGTTGTTGTTTTAATTAAGCAAATCTAATATACTTCCAGGTGTTGAAAGAATGAAAAAAAATAGACTGAAAAATAAGACAGATATGACAACATATTTTAAGCACCCTCTTTTTTCTCCATTACAATGGGATGATAAGTAAGCAAGATAGTTAGCCTCATGTTACAATTACATTAGAGACCCTTGTACTCTTGTTTAATTGATTTATGAATAGCCATGATCTCCTTTATTGATCCTACAAAAGGAATTAAATGTTCACACAAAATGCACTCAATTTATATGATGTGTCAATGAAAAGGGTTTTGAACACTTTGCAAGGGTTCTCAAACCACTACTACTGTAATCCAGTTATAGATACAAGCTATGCCAATAAGGGTCTAAACTCCTAGCAATATCCTAACCAATAGCAAGATTCTTGTTGCTCTGCAAAAAAAAAAACAGGTGAAATTGCTGTTTGCATTTGTCATATCACTTAGGCACATTGGTATTTAGATTTAATTGATAATCCGTAGTTGAAATATTCAGAAAAACTGTAACCATTTCTTAGGTTAGTGACAAAGGCTAATGATATGTACATTCTCACAAAAACAAGTTTAATGTGGTTAAATCCATAGGAGTGGAAAAAAGGGGGGCAAAATCCGCCGTATCTACGTATTTTCAGCGATTTCTGTCATTTTTGTCAACACATGAAAGTTATTTGATGTGTTTTATAAAAAAAAAAAAACCCAAACAAATCTATGTTATAGAGATTGCATTACATTAAGTGACCAAGGGGTTTTCACTCCCGTTGGTGCCAAGGGGGGGGGGGGGGTTCAATGGGACCCCCTAAGGAAACTCACTTTCCCGGGGGGAGTTTTTGTACGGAAATTATACCACATGTGGAGAGTCATAAAACACCCAAATCAGCAATAAAAAATGAAATTTTTTTGGCGGCAAATTAGGGGCAAAACCCTTGTTCAAAACACACGAAAAAGGGGCAGCAAAAAAAGAGGAAATTCAAAGGAGATTTGGCACTTAACATCACACTTTTTGAAAACTTATTTTATGTGATATATCTACTCTAGAAGACCCAAATTACCATATTTAACACAAAACATGCAGTTTTAGAAGAGTCCTGTATTCTTACGGGGGTTTTGCCAAAATACACATATTTTCCCATAGAATTTGTACAGTACGCGGTTTTAGCAACGTCGACAATGAAATTATTTGTTTTCAGCACATAAACAGGGGTAATTATTTTTACTGTGTACTAATAATGTTTACTTAAATGTTGTGGAACAAAGCTCAGCAAAAAAAAATTCGTGTGGTTCTTTGATTTTTTAATTTAAAAATATTTCAGACGACTTCACGTTAGTGCCCAAGGGGGGGGGGGGGGAATTTTTGACAAAAAATGGCTATTAACTCATTAACGGTTGGCCCGATTTTTATTATTTTGGTATGAAAAGTAGCGCAGTTTAAAGTCAGACAGTACAAAAAATTTGGTTGCAAAAAATCAAACGCGTTTTAAAGCGGCCAGCGCGAACAAAAATTTGGAGGGTCCCTAGGAACCCCCCCCCCCTGGTCATTTAAGTGTTAAGGTAATGTCATTCGTTAATCCTGCACATTTTTTTTTATTGACGTATTTTATACGAATGAACCAATGATCATAAGGCATGACATTAGATGAAATTATAGTGCGCAATTCAACAACATGCCCAATCTGCGGAATGCTTAAAGTTTGTGAGTTCCTCGGAATAGTACGCTTTGCGAAAAGGGCGTGGTGGACGCAAGTTGAGAAACAAAACATTCCAAACTGTAAACCATAGGTTAATATGGCATTTTACTTCAATATTAGCAATCCGGACCTAACGAAATGTTATCTCTTTTACTTACGACATTTCAACAAAAATTGAATAATTAATATCTATGCATTACCCACCTGAAACATAAGGCCCATTCAACTGGAAAATGTCAAAACGTTGACGCGAGATACAACAACATTTGTAAGGAGCGCTGAATGCTCGTTCCAAACCAAAGTGGCAATAATATATCTGACAAGCGTACAAAGTAGATTGCATTAAACATGTACATGCTAAGGCTTCAAAATTCGTTCCAATATTAAATCCCTACATGACAATGGTTATTGACCATCTAATTTGGCTTTAGCGATGGTCTGCGAGAGAGAGTGAGAGATGGAACAGGAAATCCAAGTCTCTCACTTTCTTCCCTTGTTTATACTAATACATTGTAATTGTTTATAAAACTTATCTAATACATTATGTGGGTTAGGGTGTATGGGGGGTGTGGTGTTAATTCTTCCCATAAATCCTAAAACACTACGGTTTTTAGGACAGTATAACTTCAATAGGCCCGTGCTGTTTGGGCAAATCTGACATATGCACAGCTCTACTGCTTGTCTAATAAGATTGATTAGTGATCTATAAATAATTGGAAACATCGGAGCCATTAAGCGGTGAGTCGTATTCACTTTGTATTGTTAGCTGAACCAAACAACTTGACGTTGCATTTATTTTAAATGCTGCAGGTCCTACGAATCTGCTATCTATTATAGCTTTCATAATAGCATACTGGCGTGACATTACAATGTGAAAGAGATAGAAAATCCCGGAGGGCCATTTTCCAACAAGCAAGCATATGTTTTTTTTTTGCGTTGTGAAATCCATGCACTTGGCCGTCAACATTAACAACTTATTACCATATCATGATACCGGATTGTAAATCCCCTTGCTCACTGTAAACCGAATTTTATCTCCACAACTGCTACGATTGGAAAAACTCGCGTGACAACAGATGTTGTTGATAACATGGACGACTAAACAAAATTATGGATGTTTCCTATGCCCGTTTATTAATATCCTGAGGCTATCTTTATGTTTTGCTGCAGACGTATCTACGGCTTATCCAAACCACAGTGAAACATCGTGTCATGGAGTCCGAATTACCTACACGATTAATTAGCTCATCGATGCTAAATTAAGATGGTTTCAATACACAATAATTCACAAAAAGTCAACTTTCGGTCACATTTTTTTTTACAATATTTAAAACAACAAATAAATTTATACTCGTATTAACACATAATAGTTTTGTTTTTAAGTGTATTGTCTAAACTGTAATTATATTAGCCATGGGCCAGAGAGGGTTTTCAATACCTAAGAAGGGTACAAAATGATTTTGTTAACAGTGTGTAGGTAACCCATGGGGATATACCAAGGCATGCCTAGAAATTCAGATGATGTAGCTATGTCCAGTTAGGGGTCAGTAAAGGTCGCCTGGGGTGGCCATATAGGGGATAAAAAATGGAAAAACTTACTCAATCAATTTGAAACAAATACCAATTATGGTATGATCCAAGAGATAAAAAAGTGTACCAGTCACAATTTTCCCTCTTTTTTTTTTTTATGTAACTTAGTTAAGGGAATACAGCAGAAAATAGGTCAATGGTCAATCAGAGTGGTAAAATCGTGTAGTCCAGTAAGTTTAATTCATCAAAATAAGGATTACCTTTCAGTTCACAAAACAGATTTCGGCTATGAGGAATCCTGGGGATGGGCAGGAGAAAACACGTCACAACTACCTTTTGACCAAAGGGCGGGCGAATAGCCATTAAAATTCACCCCTCCCCATCTCCACCAGTTTTTGTTTTTTTATTTAGACCAGAAATTCTTTACTTCAACAGAAGGAAAATAACTTTTATTAGTGTTACCCCAAAGTTTAAAGAAGAACGTGGCAGTTCTGAAACTTAAAAGTATTTAAAAATATCACATTGACTATGATTTGTTTTTTTTTTTTTGAATTAATGCCAGATTATCATTCGTGTTAGCTATTGTGAACATTATACCTAAATATAATAACATAGAAACTGTAAATTTCACTGGCAAAGGTTTTAACTTGGATGGGGGAGTAGATTGTTAATAAACTTACACTGTGGTTACTTATGTAAAATAACATGAATGGACTACTAATCTCGGGGTACTCTACCTGAAAAGTTTATTGCAACCTCCCTATCCCATTTTACTCGTGACCGTTCGTATAAAATGTCTTGACTCATTTCAAGGGTCTTATAGCAAAATATATTTATCACAAGTTTGGTTGTGATTTTTTTTAAATGAAAATACTTTGCATCATAAATAAACAAATACCAAAATCTTTTTGCTTTATAATAAAAGGTAATAAATGATATTCTGAATTGGCGTTGTATGCTTCATGCTAATGTTGTCATATTTGTCTTTCAAGGCAAACAAACCCCTACATCAAAACTTTAAGAATCATGTCCACTAAGGGGAAAAGTAGCAGAGTCCTAATTGTTGACTAAAATAAGCACAAATGATCAACCCTTGGGTCTTTCCCAAAAAAGGGTTTGGGTTGTTTTTCCACTTTGGAAGCGACAATGCGAAGCGTTTTCAGTTAAGTTTAGATGGGGGTGTGTATGAGACTTCGAAAAAGTGGAATACCCCCATGTCATTTTATGTGACTTTTTTAACATCTCATCGGCAAAAAGTGCATATTGCTTGCAAAATTTTCTCGACTCGAAATTTTAATCTTTTAATCAACAAATGAGCCAAAATTCCTCCTTTTTCCCCTTTTGTGGAATTACCCCTGCGTACTGGTCTGGTTAAGTTCGAATAGGGTTAGGGATTTTAAGGGTTTTTATAAAGATTTATATTTTGGGCCATTGTTTGTTTGTGGAGTTGCGTGGCACAGTGGTTACGAATTTGCCTATGGTACAGAAGGTCCTGGGGTCAAATCCCACTAGGACTTGAAAAAATCAATATACGCTCTCCCCTGTTTGCTTGAAAGGACCGCCGGGCAGCGAGCCATGACACAAGACCTACAGTCTATTCGGATAGGGTAATCCCCTGGTGTCGGAAAACAATGGATGTCCTGTAAACGGTGGTGTATTGTGGTGCAGAGGTTATAGCGTAATCTCCTGGTTTAACAACGGTTAAGTGCTAAGATATGTCTGACATAAAACAAAAAATCCTTCCAAATAATGTACTTAAAGGTAGTATCAGTGATCCAAATGAAAGCGTAGAATATTTAAAAGATTAAACGGGCATTTTCTGATCATTGTACCGTCCTTCATGTTAATGAGTAAATGTTTCTATCACTGGAAAGAAATTACAGAATTGGTTTTCTTGCAGAAGAAAACCAAATCTACACAGACACATTATACATATTAGATTTCACGATTCAGATAACATGGAACAATGTCAAACCTTTTAGCGTAAATCACGGTACGAGGGTGTGGAAACACGTCATGCCCCTTTCAAATCAAAATTCCAGCTGTAATATAACGGCTTCTTCTTATCGTGTCCCAACACACTGTGGTTCTCAAAGATGATCCAGCCAGAGAGTGGGTACCAACGTTGGCTGCTTCACTGAATTCCGCAATGTCTTGTTTGTGCAATTGTGCTCCAGCAGGGGCGACCAAGAGATGTTCCATTGTCTGTGCGTGCTTTGCCCACAACACAGGTAGGTTCCTGATCTGCTACCGATAGCCCCACACTTCTGCCGGAAAACCTTAGATTCGGCCATCTGGTTCTCAATCTGTCGGGGAATTGCCTATTCAGCCAATGCGGAGTCAGCACCAGGTGGGAGATGTTCACCAGGTTCCAATACCGAAAGATGTTACTTGGGTGATGGCAAGTCTTTCTTTTCCCAAGGCGACTATCTTGACCTCCTAGAGATGGTTCAAGAGGTTGTTTGTTTCAAACGGTTGGACTTTGCTTAAGAAAAATCTCTCCGGATTTCAGGTGTGTTGGCGGCGGGTATCGCCCAGACTATGGTGCTTCACATTAGATACTTGGAAGCTCCGCTAGCATGCTCGCTACGCTACCAGGAACCCCGGATGCTGGTGGAGCAAATTTCCTGCTAGGATGTATAAGTTTTCGTTGTGTTGACGAAGGCATCCTGTGTAAGCCGGCAGGGGCATTTAACGCTGAATCAAGCTACTTTGGCATGGGTTGATCCGTTCCCATACAGGAAATGCATACTCTGCAATGAGTAGCACAGGGCAGTGCCGTCGATTTGGGTATGTGGCGAGCACCCCATCTTGTGCCAGGGAGTTTGTTCAAGATGTTAGTGCGTGAACATACTTTACACTTCGTCTTCTCGATGTGGTCTTATAAAAGAGAGAGAGAGCGGTCCAAGGTAACTCCTAGGTAGACAGGTATCCAGGCTCCAGGGATGTTCCAGAACAGGGTAACTTTAACTGACGTTTGGCTTCATGGTTGCCGTAATGGAAAGTTACACAACTGGTATTGATGGATTTGCACGATAAGTGGTTTTCCTCATAATACGGAGTGAGGTCATCCAAATCTTGGAGAGTCTCTCTTAACAAACTGTGAAGTCGGTATCTTGTGCGCTAATTCCAGATAGTCTGCATAATAACGACAGGTTCCTGCATAAATAGGTTGGTCGTTGGTAAGATCGGTGTAACGGGAGATAGAGGTGCAGCACACTCCCTTGTGGTAGACCATTCTTGAGCCTACGCCATCGGCTCTTCTTCGAGCCTAGCTGAACAGTTAACACAGTTTGTCAGCAATCCTCGGATAAGCTCGGTCAAGCGATGTCCTTGGTATTTCCAGAATCTTATGGCGTAGCTGACTGGAGATTTCGAAATATTTATTTCTTGTGTGTGCCAATATTAAGAACAGTCAAAGATAGTCACCTAAAAAAGCTTAATTCCAAAATGTTAGAGATGATAGGACTTCGTCGTGGTCATGCTGTAAACATTAATGTAAAATATACAGTGCCGTATATACCGTGTATAACACAAAGTCCGGATCCGGAATTTTATGACCAAAAGTTGTTGATGTTTATAGAAGACTTCGATTTGAGCATTAGTTATTTCACACACGTTTTTGGCATTTTGGAATGCTTAGCAGTGTATTAGATCGTATCTGAAGTTGAATAAGCCAAATACGCCGGCTTTATGTACTAGTAATTCAGGGCGATGATTTATTATTTTATTAGAAAATCAAGGATGGTTTTCCATAGAAGAGAGTAGGATGCAGGCAAGTTCAAACAAGGTTGCATTTTTCTTTTGTACTATTGTCCCGAAAAACCTTTCGAAAGTTCTTGGTAGGTGGTCTACAATCGACCCAGTGGAATCTTATAAAAAATGTGTTCCTAAAATAAAAATCTCCTCGTCCGTAATTTTAAATTTATTTTTAGATTTTCTAAATTAGCCAATCACAGGATAGTACCTATTACGGTTCAATGTCATCGGCGAGGTTTTAAGCAAAATTGCACCCTTGGCTGTTATTTTCAAGATTTTTGAAATTAGAGCGGATCCAAAATGTCCTATTAAGACAAACAAAAATGAAAAAAAAAGGATATATTTGGGATGGAGCTTTATTGAGGCATTTGTTGGGTGTAAGGGTGGACCAAATATGCTTTGTGCGCGAATGCGCGTGGATTATGATAGTTTCTTTATTACTTCAATAAAATGTGATTACATTAGCACCCCAGGGTGGGGGATAAGAGCGTTCAATGAAAAAAAACTCTTGTCAAAATGGGTTATCTGAATCTCCAAAAATAAAACCCTGTGTTAGGAGCAATTATTTTTCTTTCCAAAGATACACAATAATTTTCCCATGCGTCATATGGTATCAAAATGGTTAAACTGACCATTTCAAAAAGGAACCAGAAGAAATATTGATGGTTTCATAAAGCATATGCCATTAAAATCATTAAAGGTGATGGTTTGAAGTTATCCAGAGCCAGTGTATAATCCATTCAATTCAAATTCACCAATCCCGTTATCGTTTATCCCATATTGTGTTCTCAATTTACATAGAGGATTTTCACACTCTTCAAAACGACTGATTCTGAGAACTAAAGCTACTCATTAGAATTATCTAGCATGCCTTTCCATACACTAGAGACTGGAGCTTTCAAAAGTATTGCAAATTTGTACCCTTCTTAGGTATTGAAAACCCATTTTTAGCTGCTGGGCGCCAAGGCTATATGTTAATATAGTAAAGGTAAGAATAACACTAACTGACGACTGACAATTTTCACAAATCCTACCTTGAATCAAAAAAAATAGTCAAGGATGAGATGTCCTTGGCCTTGATAAAATCACTGAATCATAGATTTGTTGTTTGTTTTAATAAAGAAATCTAATATACTTCCAATTGTTAAAAATGAAATTAGTAATTGACTGAAAACAGCCAGATTGGCAAATATTTGTAAGAATCTCTTTTTCCTCCATTCCAATGATTTATAAAGTTTAGCACGATATTGCGTTAATGTACAATAAATGGTATCGCCAATTATGACAGTAATCATGACCCTTTCTATGTTTTTTAATTGATCATGATAGGGGGCCATAATATCCTTTATTAAACCTCAAAGGATTTAACACAAACTATCACCAATTAATACTGATGTGTAAAATGAAATGGTGTTCACTCTACTACTGTATTCCAGTTATAGATACAAAAAATTTTTGCCAGTCGGGACTAACCTCACTCCTTAGGGAATATCTTAAACATTGGGAAGACATGTTTTCTTTGCTCTGCAACAACCGTGAATTGGTGTTGGGATTTGTCATATCACTTGGCATATTTGTATAAATAGATTCATGATTAATCCGTAGTTGAAATATACAAGAAAATGTAACATTAACTTATTAAGGCATCATGATATTGTACATTCTCACAAGCACAAGTTTAATGTGTGTACGTGTAAATCCTTGGAATGGAGAAAAAAAGGGTGTGCTTACAAATCTAGCGTATTTTCAGTCGATTTTGTTCATTTTTTCAACACATGAAAGTATATTAGATGTGTTTCATACACATAAAATAACTTCCCCAAAACAGATAAAATACATCCAGGTAATTTGTATGCTAAAGACACCCACGTAATTTGTATGCTAACTTTTAAGTTGGCCGTAACTTCAACAATGTCAATCAACAATGTATATTACATGAATATCAAAGACTCATACTTATACTTGATTTTAAAACAGCAAATGTTACAGACCGTTCAAACAGAGTGGATGCTGTGGGAATCAACTCCAGGGTATGTTCTCTTGTGTTTAACGCTATTTCCGTCGTCTGCTGAATAAAATCACTCCGGAGTCTGAAATGATTTTAGTTTACCAATAAGGGCGTTGATTTGGGCTTAATCCGTTCAGGTGAGAGCTAATGTATATAAAAGCTTTACAACCATGCAAAAATTTCAACTTTGGAAAATCTTGAGGGCACATTATTTTTCGAATGTGCCACTGTCTCTTTAAAATAGAGTAAGCCATTTTGAACGTGAGATGAGTAGAGGACAATAATCCGTCCAGGAATAATAACGGGGAAAATAGTAAGCATTGGCACTACTCTCTACATGTAATATTCAGTGGTAAGAATTATTACAACTCCCCTTCATTAAGGAACAGCGTATATTCCTGCCCTTTCATGTACATTCTCCATTTCGTAGTATAACACCATTGAGTTGAAAATAGCGGAAAAATCATGTTCCTTGATTGATTGTTTTCCGTGTAAGTGGCATCTATTTGGAATATGTACAAACAGTAGAGATAGTTTTCGATCCATTCGATGTGTGGTAAATCAGGAGGGGAAAGAAAGTGTAACAGAGAGAGAGAGAGAATATAAAAGGAGTCCAATAAAGACAGACTAAAAGAGATGACGGAAAGAATTTTGAATCAAAGAAATAATAAAAGTATGAAATATAACGGAATAAATCACAACCTCACTCACCCAGAGAGAGAGAAAATACATGCATACATGCATACACACATATACATACATACATACATACATACATACATACATACATACACACATACATACATACATACATACATACATACATACATACATACGCACATACATACATACACACATACATACATACATACACATACATACATACATACATACATACAACATAACATACATACATACATACATACATACATACATACAAATATACTCTGTTGAAATTTGTACTAAACTATTTTCACTCGGATGCAAAAGCCTCTTGAATTAAAATTTTGCAGAGGACTTAAAGCACAGGAAATTAAGAGTATTAGACACTATGGAGACGGTAGCGATCAAAAGGTGGTCTGATGCGATTATTGGATTGTCAAATGTGCGGTTCTTTAGCCATGGGGTATTGTATTGATACTACTCAGCATAATCAACCATCATTCAAAAAGGCACTTTAAAATATCATTCCTATTGAAAATATATGCCGCCAAAATCTGGACGTTGGTGGGACACTAGGTTTTGGACAATCAATTTATCCTTTGTAAGTCTTATATAATTCCTTTCCTGCACACATCGATAACGATATTTTAAAGAATTGATTTTGACCACGGGTTACCGTGCTATTCTGTTCTATGATTTATTGTCCAGCCATTGCATTAGTGAAGCTTCGAAATAAAAACAATTGCTGTTTAAAGTGGTTGAAATGTAAATTATAGCCAAAACGCTTCAGAAGCAATATGCAAATGAATATTTGTAATAACTGATCCGTCGAAAAAAGCAGATGCACAATAAAATGCTACTGCAAAATAGGCCGAAATTGTGCTTTCATCATAAAAGCTAAGTACATTGAACTCGCCAAGAAATATACCATTTACCGAATTTAATTCTTTCCACCATGGTATTGTTTTTGGTAGACGTTTCATATAGAAGTCCCATTGATGCAAATGAGGTATTGCCATTCATTCCGTCAAGCACTACTTCACAATGTTATACAGCGCATGACGGAATCAATTGCAATACCTCATTTGCATCAATGGGACTTCTATATGAAACGTCTACCGTATTTACGTGTTAATCGAATTACAAACGAACTGTGCCAATGAACTTTGACAGTAGGTAGTTCAAGGGTGGGATTTCCTCCGTATTCAATAACGTTATCATGACTTGATCCTTCTTTGTGCTTTTGCCCCATATATCTGTAGGTTTTGTAATAGTGAGTGAATAAAAATACGACCACCTTAATCTCCATTAGAAGTTCAAAAGATATGAACGCCCTAATGAAATACTGACCTCTACACATGAATAGCGGGTCTGAGTCGCCGATTGAAACAACAGGAAGTTGCTTTTCGCCTTAGCAATATGGCGGGAAATAATGCATACACCTGCTGGTGCACATATTCCACACACATGTTCTATTTTTATACAAAATTCCTTTAACTTTGACAATAAAGTGAAGCCACATTGTGCAGGTCAAAATGCAACTTCCTGTTGTTTCACTCGGCGACCATTCAATTGTGCGGCAGCGTGCTATCCATGTGTAGAGGTCAGTGTAATGAACAATCCAAAAAAGTTCCAACCAAAGGTGATTATGGGTTGGTATATTTTGTGACCCCACTTTTTCTGCTCCCAGTTGAATTCAGCAGCCTTGACGGAATAAAGTACAGTATCCCCTGCACTTTATTCCGTCAAGGCTGCTGAATTCAACTGGAAGCAGACAAAATGGGTGCAGTAAATGTACCAACCCGGTGATTATTCATGTTGTATACCGTCGTTTAAGGTCTGCATGTGCAATAAGTGATATGCACATATCCCAAAATACAACTTGAAAGTGTAATATGCGGATCCTTCTTCATCTATTTACAAAATCACAATTCTCTCTCTATATGTCTGAATAAACGTTGAAGCTTCTGATCTGCAGTTTCAAAGTTGATGGATTTGTCGATGTAATTTTGACATGTGCTTTAAATGAAATAATCAAATTATAAGTAAGCCTATCGAAGGTCAAATCAAATTGAACTCTTTCGTGTACATGCAGAAGTGAGCAGTTTATTGCGACTCGTGAATGAGTATTTTGAACTTAAAATAACTTAAGTGAACGATAACAAATGGCACAAAGCTTTCGAACGAGTAGGTTTCGGTCATGGTGTGTTGGTCCTGTGAGGTGTACAAGTGTGAATGTATTGCTATTCTATGTGTGGTAAAGATATTTAGTATATGAAAGTGATAGCATCTCTTACATGTATATGAAGGAGATCTAATTCACCCCCGCAGTTAAAGTCTGACTCAGAATTTCACAATATCTTTTTTGGGTCATAATGAAAAATAGTCAACTAAGCTGAAGATAGTAACCTAAAATGCACAATTCCGAAATTTGTGAGATGATTTGATGTTTCGTGTTGATGCAGTAAACATTTATGTGTGGTATTACGTCCCATAGATAATGTGTATAACAAAAATTCCGGATCCGGAATTTTATAACAAAGTTGTGATTTTCTATATGCAGGAAAAAAAAGTTCGATGTTAAGCTAGGCATTTCACCATGATAGAATATTGTAATGATAGAAAAGATGCAAAAACACGATTTTTTTGGAAAGTTGAGGGCGCCTCCTCAGGAAATCTCTGAGTCGGCCTTTAAATTTGTCTGTTTACCTGAATTAGGCTTAAATAGTTTTAGGCTCAAGAAATGTGAGCAGGTTTGGTATTAGGTGTGTGAATCCTATCTTGGTTTTCACTTTGTTTATGTTATCGATGGCGATATGAAAACAAAAACATGTTGATGTTTATGGACAAACCCAACTACTCGACCTCGGATCTTGTGCTTAAAAATCGAATCTTACGGCAGGAAATGAAGATTTTGACGTACTATATAAATTTAATTTTAACAAATTCTCTGCTAAGCCATGTTTGTAAGTTGACTGTTTTCACGACTTCACTGGATTAATTTTGATATTCCGTTAAAATCATGTGTAAAATTGTTATTTTAATATCTGTTTTATGTTTGACTTTGTTAACCTTTTCTTTTACCCTTTTGACCTATTGGTATGACCCTCGTCTCTTGATCTTCAATTATAGTACCGATGTTTGATTAAAGGCTTAATAACATTTCAAGGTTTCAAGTATTTCTAACCATGTCTATCCCTGGACTACAATATCATGCTTTTTAAATATATCAACAAATTCCTCACAAAGTGTAACAAGATTGCATAATAAGTCTTATTTTAAAGAAACCCAATGACATTTTGAATACTATGTGTTCTTCTTTGTACCCTAATTTGAAATGCTTGTGAAATATAAATAATTCAACTACTCTATGTCCAATTAACTTAGATGCCCGTTTTTATTATTTCCAAAAATATACGTTTTTAAAAAAAAGTCATGAAAAAAGTTGTTATTCATCATTTCTTCCAGAAAACAATATTTCAGAAAATATTAAAAAAACCAAAAATTTAATTTTGGGATTTTTATTCAATTTACACTGATGTTCATTGGCAAACGACAACAAACAGGGTCCTTGTGAATACTGACTTTGACTCTGAAATTTTGATGGCAAATCCATTCACGAATTAGGGGCACTTCAAAAGCATGTTAATGCGAACAATTATTGATTCGTGGACCTTGATCTGATTTTGTTTACGCGTGCATTAATCCACGAGGATATAAATGCATAATTGGAATAATGATACTTTAAATAAAGGGTCATGTATGTTTTAATCAATTGATTGATTACGAACAAAGGAATCGAACAGCTCTACGTGTATTTGCCGTCCATTCAAGTTAAAGTTGTGTGGAACTTTGGATATCATCTCCGTTTGTATTGCAAAATGTCAGTGCAAATAACAACTGTTCTGATTTGATCCTGTTGAACAAAGTTCGGGCATTATTCATTTCATACAGTGGCGGACAGGATCATGAATGAACTATTACTACCTACAAAGCGGAGTCAATGGAATCTTCCACAAATCGTAATTACAAATGGTACCAACGTTTATTCGCTAATTTTGATAACTAGGGTGAAATGCCCAGACTTATTTCGAAAGTGCGTATTTTTTTTTAAATCATTAATAAAAAACAGACATCTAAGTTAATTAATTCAGGCTGATGATAATTTTAGGTCATTGCACTGTTCTTTCACGCGAGAGACGAGACGATGCAATGTTCGTTTACCATCACCTAGGATTTACTTGTCTTTTGGCTGTTTTTACTTTCAGTGAATAGTCTTGTAGGATAGCATAATGCTGTAATCCGATTAATTCGTCGAGTGGATATAATCGATATGTGTTAGAATTCCATCATAATTCCCAACCCTTCGGGTTTCAACCAGAAGGTGTATTGAGTCAATCCCATAATGCACTAGTTTTGGGAAATTTCACCTCAATAAGATCATGTGATCCCAGGAAAATCCTATTCTTAAGACATGAAAATCCCGACTTGACACTTATTTTAGGCTACAAGGTCCTAATACTTAATTTTTGGGTTTTTTTTGTATGATCATGAAATGTCTTGAGGTTCTTAAACTTCTAGAACACTTCTTTATCCCTAAGTACTGACATGTGTTTAGTACAGTACAGTATAGGCACATTGCAATGCATCGTGGGATTGATTCAAAACACCTTCTGGGTTTCAACCAAAATAATGACGCGCACCTGTACTTCATCGTATAGGCATGTAATGGACATCTGACGAGTGACCTTGTACTATACGCAATTTTCACATTGGCAAAACCTAATGCAATCAAGGTAAATTATTTTATCCTATCCAGCGTTCAATACAATTTACGCAGTATTGGATTCGTTAGGGCGCGCGTCATTATAAATTTAGTCGGAGAAGGACAATATGAGCAAACTATATTTTTTTTCTCCGCCTTTCTGTCTCTCTTTCCATTTGCGGAAATTTCTGATAGCGAGGATTATATATTGCTTTGGATAAATCAGGGAATTGGAAGGACTTAATTTGAATTTTAACTTTAAATCTCAGTTTCAATTAGTATTTATAAGAAATCTGTACGTATTTGTGCTTCAAGTACTTACAGTTTTTTTGTTAATCCAGAATCAGATTAGAAATTTAAAATAGGCGCTATATGCCTCTGGATATTTGTCTATGGATGATTAAAATCAACTCAAAATTACAAAGTTACTGTTTGACGTAACAAAATTAACTGTAATAACAAATTATCATGTTTTTTGATGATTTTGCTTAAACGTGTGAAACTGGTTGAAATCTTGCGAATGTCTGTGGATTTTTTGCAGCATTATCTTGTTTTTATTTGTGTGTCTAATACACGTATCAATGACAAGGCACATTTAAACTAATTGTAAGGTATCTCTCCCTTTATGTAAGTATTTTGGTTGAGGCTGATTGATCTACTTCAAATTGTAACTTTAAAGGGATACAATGGCATGAAAACATATTCAGACATAATGAAATGGAACCTCACTGAAATCACTACCACGAATTTGAAAACAATTTTGATGTTTACATTCTGTAAATACAGTAAAGACAACAAGAGTTAGAGGCGATTCCTGCCACGGAAAATCAAGGCGTTGACATCCCTTTCAGAATTTACAGTGTATCTAGCACATGTTTTTTTTTACAATTCAAAAGCATTCAGACCGGGATTCAGACATTGTACTTCAAGCTTGTAGTAAGATATTGATCTGATAGGTGAAAGGTGGATTAGCCTGTATAGCCACTGTGAGCTGCTGATCTGCATACCTAAAATTTGATAAAACGCTGGCAGTAATGTCAGCATCCTTGGCTGTCTGTAGCAGGGGAGTGAGCTCACAAGGAAACAACATAGTTACGGCTCTTTTTGTACAAATGTAAACACCCAAATTGTTTTGAAATTTGTGGAAGTGATTTCAGTAAGGGTTTATTTCATTATGTCTGAATATTTATTTCACGCCATTGTGTCCCTTCAATGAATCATAGGTGTAGCCTGGAATCAATAGTAATGCTGCTGCCTTATGTTGATGAACATCGTCAACTTTTCAGTTTGATCCCTGATTACCTTAGGCAATGTTTTTTTTAAATCTTTTCCTTAACCAATGATAAAAAAATAAAGATAATAATGCAAGAAATCGAGTATGTTTGAAGTGCCCAGAATAAAGTGTACATACGCGTTACGTAATAGTTGCACATCTTTTTTTAAATCTAGGTTGCAGGCGCTGGTGAATGGATAGAGCGAAGGTTCACCCCTGCGTCGATGCACACTTCTTGAAAACTATAAGTCAATAATATTTCAGGGCTCTGAGTTTTGCACGAGTCACTTCAGCCTAGGATTGAAGTTAAAATGTGAACAAATGAGTTAAATATAGCTTTCCCTTCCTGGAACCACCATGACGTACAATACGCTCATCCACCAAGGACACAGTTCAGTGGGTTGTACTTGTATATACATTGACATGAACCGACCTTGTGTGATCTGGGTTTCATATATCATACCCAAAAACCAGGGGGTGTATTTTCTAAATACATTGGTGAATGAAGGCTACTGAACTGCGCCAGGAAACTCGAGATTTTACTCGCTAATAGTGAACGCTACTTGTGAAAATTAGCAAATTGTGACACTACGTGTATCTATTTTAATCAGCAGCGTTCCAACCAAGTTTTTAGTATTTACAAAATAGACAAAGGTGGGTATGTCAGTTGTTAAGCTAGAGCCTCACCATAGATATTGTAAAACAGATACGAAAAATGAAAAGATTAAAAGACCCATAGATGTAAGACAAAGAAGTATGTCTGCTGTCAGGCGCAATCACTATAATACGATACATTTAGTTAAAGATACTCCAAAACTAGGTGCAATTGAAATGTCTAAAACGTGGTACAAAAATACGCCGATTATCGTGCCCATATTGCAGTTTCAACCCTAGGCACGTATTCGCTTACATATTACATCAGGCGAAAGAATGTAGTTCAGTTTGGTGTAGACTAGCAATCTATAATTCACAAGAGACCGGAAAACGGAACATTACGTAATACCAGTAACGGCATGCAGCTGCAACCAGCCTCCGAACAATACAATCATGAAGATCATGCGATTGATGTGTGCTTTAAAAATATTTTAAAATAATTGAAATGTATATAATTTGTCAGCACAAATCCAGTGTGTGTATACTAGAAATACCTGCTCACTACCATTCTTAATCACGGCAACCTTCTGATCTAAGCAAGCCGGCTTTGCCATGAGCGACGGAACAAGATGCTCAAAAACTGACCGGATACATCACAAATGCCTGATTAAGTTATTACAGGGCGGCGGTCAAATGATTTCTACACGAGATCTCTGATGATATTACATGTGTAAAGCAACCTTTAGGCTACTGGTACCCCTATAACCAAAGCTAGCATATTGAGTTAGATCTTTGCCAATGGTGAAAGCCATTACAGCCTTTTCTTCAACTCACTATAGATTGACCCTAGAGACTATTTATGGCAGTTTGGTTTGACTCTTTCCATGTTTACATAACGCAACGTCCCTTTGTTTCCATTTGGTCTCTTCATCTACATGATTTGCTTATTTTCATCTCGTTTATTTTACCGGTTCTCCATATCTAAATGGCTTGCTGGTCCACCTTGTCAATTTTCACCACTTTGAGTTGATTTGTAGCGGAACTGATCGAAGGTAACGAACTTCATTTTCATATATTTGCATAATCATTAATTATTGTGAAAATATTAGGAATTTTAATCTTTTCACCTGTATATAACGTTAACCAATCCAAAACCAGGTATATGCCTACCCTTTTCCATTTCCGGTTCTTTCTAACATAACATTTGAAATACAGGTAGTTGGTCAAAAGCCAAATGTATACTGGAAGTGCGAGAGTATGTACTCTATATTGTTTTCGTTAAGCATTGATTGCATGATATATTTGCTTATTCAATATATGATCAATTCAGCTAGTTTAAACTATATTTTATATGATAGCCCTTCTCGTCATTTTGGACGTGTTAAACGTACCCAGGGTTACTTTGGAAATTAGTGGACTTCGTGGCAAGAGATGGATCGGTGCTTAACAACGACCAATTTTATGTCGCGTATGATCTGAAACAAAAACAATCATGCAGCTAATTACGCCTGCCTCTCAATTTCTGTTTTTGTTTGGATGAGTTTGAATTGCCCGTAAGCAGCAAATTATATTACTTATAATACAAAATCGGTATGGTAATTTTAATCCTTTTATTTTGACAAGCCCATCGTTAAGTATTTTCCCATCTCTTGTGTAACAATTTCAATGAATAATGGAAAATGAAAGGTCAATGTATCTTTGTGTAACGCAATTTGAATTGAAATATCCTTGCGATCAGTTTATTGCCGTTAAAGTGCCGATTTTAGTGGTCGGACTGGATAAAATAATATTTGGTTAGGGACTAAATCAATACTCAACCGGCGGGCATTTTCCGGTTATGCCCGGTTCCAGGCGGTTCGTTTAATCCCCTAAATCTTCTGAATCCTTTAATCCGATTAAGTAATTCAGCAAACTCAATGAATTAATTGAACCGCGCGGAACCGGGCAGAACCGGAAAACACCAGCCAGAGTATTGAATTCGTCCCTTATTCAATATAGGATTGATTGCAAGATATATTTGGTTATTCAATATAAGATCAATTCAGCTAGTTTAAACTATATTTTATATGGTAGCCCCTCTTGTCATTTTGGACGTGTTAAACGTACCCAGGGTTACTTTGGAAATTAGTGGACTTCGTGGCAAGGGATGGATCTCAGGCCTGTGAAACTCCTATATTTAGCACGTACAAAGCCATGGAACCGCTGTTATAGCGCCCCCGCGCAGTATGGGGATAGCATGGTTATGATAATAACTTAGGTAAACTAGTGAAAGTCCCACAAGATTGCTTGTGATTGTAACACATACGGAAAGTTATATTAAAAAAAAATTGCGATTTCATCATCTTAAAAACAGGAAAAAAGAAAGAGAAAACAAAACTTATCAGATAAACATAGCTTACTATCTTAGATTTAGATTTTATCTTTTTTAATAGCGTCATTGAACATGTAAATGTTACAATTAGGACCACTCTCGGGTTCTCATCAAGTCCACTAACAACGCTGCCCTCAACATTGAGGGACAGTTGGACCGAGGCCTCACCCAGACGGGGTGAGTTTCCTCTCCCATTATTATAGACTCCCTGTGGATCTGTGTTTAACAACGACCAATTTTGTGACGCGTATGATCTGAAACAAAAACAATCATGCAGCTAATTACGCCTGCCTCTCAATTTCTGTTTTTGTTTGGATGAGTTTGAATTGCCCGTAAGCAGCAAATTATATCACTAATTATATTACAAAACCGGTATGGTAATTTTAATCCCTTTATTTTGACAAGCCCATCGTTAAGTATTATTCCATCTCTTGTGTAACAATTTCCATGAATAATGGAAAATGAAAGGTCAATGTATCTTTGTGTAACGCAATTTGAATTGAAATATCCTTTCGATTAGTGTATTGCCGTTAACGCGCCGATATTAGTAGTCGGACTGGATAAAATAGGGAGATACATGCATACAACCATGTAATAATGGGTATACCAGTGCTACAAAGACACCAGTCGAAAATATCGTTCACATAAGTCATTTGAAGCGTCGGCTAGATTGTATCATCATGATATTAGCTATTATTAAACACTAACCTTCGAGTGATTATCCATCAATTACCCCAAGTTTTATTATTTAGAAAAATCTCACCTCACAAACAGCATTTTAGCTTACCTGAGGTAGTTTTCAAACTTCCTTAGGTTTAGTTCATTTTCTACTAAATTATAAAGCTATAAAGCAAATGTTCATAATTGTTTATTTCTTCGACCGAATTCAAGACCAACGTAAGGACATTTTGTGTTTCTATTGGCTTCTATAGCTGGCGTGTCCATAGTATGTAATAAAATAGGAAATGTATTTGAATGATATAAATTAAATAATTTCTCCTAGATAAACGTAATTATATATTTATTTGCAAAAGAAGAGAATGTGAAATCAGTATTTTCTTGTTAATGCAAGACCGACGTAAGTAGCCCTTACGTTGGTCTTGCATTAAACATTTTCGTCCCTTTTCAGTGAAACACCAGCGTAAGTGCAGCACTTAAGTTGGTCTTGCACTGCAAAGGGGCAAAAATGTTTAATGCAAGACCAAGGTTAGTGCCACTTACGTTGGTCTTGCGCTGAAAAAGGGTAAAAAATGTTTAATGCAAGACCAAGGTTAGTGCCACTTACGTTGGTCTTGCACTGCAAAGGGGCAAAAATGTTTAATGCAAGACCAACGTAAGTACCACTTACGTTTTTCTCGCACTGAAACAAGAAAAAACAATGACAAACCTATGTGGCACTTACGTTTGGCTTGCATTAAGCTGAAAAAGCGCATTGCACATATGTTATCTTCTTTTTTAATCAAAACTTTTAATCACTTACATATATTCACACAAAGTTTAAATTATGCGCGAATACCTCCTTTTTCAAAATCACCAAAAAACTCAATTTCGACAAAATGTCACTTATGTTGGTCTTGCATTCAGCCGACAATTTATTAGTTTATTTTTATATTAAGAACAAACAAAAACAACATTTCTTGAGAACATTCACCTGTTGCAGTTTAAAAATATAACTGCAACACGACTGGCAGGATTTAAATGACACCGGAACTGGCAAATAACTCTGGGACGACTCCTATCCAAATTATAATGAGCCCATCAAACACAATCTCCAAAGGCAACAGTGTTTTGGGGACGGGGGGGGTGGGAAATGGGACAGGAAAGTGTTCTCCTATTGCTTCAAGACAAAACGTTTGCAAGGCATGAGGAATGTCTCCTTCGCAAGGAGAACACTTACTTGTCGTACTATTGAAATACAACTGCAAGCCAGACTTGCACAGCATCACCAAGAAGGAGGCAGTGTTGCCAGGACCAGGACCTACATTTACCCTACAACAACCCTTGCCTCGTGCCATCCGTCGACTATAAAGACGACGAGGTCTGTTCAAGCCCAAGGAAGAAGATTTCCACGTCACAGTCAGGATTATGTTTTTAATGGTTAGTTCTTTCGGTAAAGCCCATGAGGATGTCGTATAGTCCTTACAGAATAGGTTTGTTCCGATAACCCGGGAACTTTGCAACATCAGCATGATAGTCAAGTCACTTAATGAAGCAGCTTCAAAATGGCTTGGATGAAAAAATCTAATAAATAGATCCGGTGAATGCCAAATCTTCTTATACGGTGGGTCATGAATTGATGGATGCTAAAAACATAGCGCCATCTGGACTGCCTGTACGAATAATCTGCCGAATGATAACCGCTTGCTGCGAAACCTGACGTTCAGAAATCTAGATATCCACACGCGCTGTGTAAGTCAGATGATCTAGATTCAGAACAAAAGACACGAGTATGCGCAAAAGATCCGAAACTTACGAAGAACTAAAAGAATGCGCACTACACTACTAACTGAATGTGCCTTTATAGCCTAATTCGTAAAGGCGGTGCAAAAAGGACATCTTCTAAAGTAAACTTGATATTGAGCTGGAGTGATATGTCCTCTATATCCGATAATAAGCGAACTAAATCTAAAGATTCAGGCGAAGTGTCCTGATTCGAATACGACTAGACATTGAGCAACGCTGATTGACAAGCGGATGTTCATATAAAGTTAAAGGAGCAGACCTGTGTGCAAAGGAACATAATGCTCGCGACTAGGCCAGACTTCATCGCATAATGTGGTTGGATCTCTACACATATTCTGAAGTAATATGTTACCTTCCAAGCATTGAATAACGTCGGATTGGAAATGCTTGAGTACCAGGTCATACCAGACTGTCCAGGCCTGTGTAGTTTCAAGAAACTGTACAGAATTAAGTGTGACCTCAATGGTGCTTGCCGTAAATTTTTACTATAAAGATCCATGGTTCACGGACACTCCTCAGCACTCAGATATGGTACTCTAGTTCTTGACATCTGTATTTGAAACGTTTAGCTTGTTTCAAGCACGTTCAGCTAAAAACTTAAGATATGAAAAACTGCTGATCTATCTGGAATATTGCTAAACGATAGAGAGGAACTTTTCGAAACAGAATTCTCTGAAGGCACCTCGAGGTTCAGAACACACGCAGCATATCTAACGCCGCATCTCAAGACTGGAGATGCAGAGCAGTGGAAGGCAAGAAAGAATAAAACTTAGTCATTATCCCAATCATCATCCTCAACCTACTCGCCTTCAGTATCACGTGCTCCAAACTGAGGCTCTCAGGAATGCTTCCTATCCTCGGGACCGCCTCCTCCAACCAACGAAGAACGTGGATCGCGCGGTGTAGACGGAGACCAAAAAAGAGGATGTGACCTAGGAGATGGCGGGGAAATAACCTCTACTTTATAAATTTAATCAAAAGTTGGAGTGGTGTAAATGTATTTCCCTCTGACCGACTTGCTCTTCCGATCGTCTAGACCACTGGGGTCCGACCAGACCTTAGTTGTTGGCGAAGAAGCACCGGGAGTATTACTCATGGTTCACCCAAATGGGGGAATAGACATTGATTATGGATCGTTCATAAATAGGTCGACGATCAGGTTGCTTTACTTTAGGAACAAGTTGCTTTCCTAACCAATAACACAAGGAAAACCATAAACGCCCGAAATACGCAAAAGGCTAACGAAGTTGTACAACTATGAGTAGCATTAAATTAGATTAGACCCGGTGTCAAAATCACACGTCAACCCAACCGTTTTCCGACAAGGACTCCGCCATACTGAAAAATTAAAATCGACCACAAAGAGCAAACATTGCGAGGACGAAAAACGGACACCAAGAGACTGCAGAACACGGTTTTAAGACCGTTGAATTATCAATGAAGGCCCTGCTAAACCACCGAATCGGAGTTGTCTTACGCACCGCTACAGCACAGTCAAGATACTTCTTTTGTCGTCTGCTAGTGAAAATTGTGTGGTTGATGGCGTCAATATAGCGCAGTAGACGTCAGGCGGTGTTGCCAGATCCGGTATCATTTAAATGTTGCCAGTTGTTTTACCATTTAGAGATGTGTGATGGCTACTAGGTGTATTTCCATACTGCGAGAGATAGGTGTTCTCCTTAATAAGTCATTACATTATGATGGTGTCTTGTACTTGCTTCAATAATTGAGTATTCTTCTGCTACGCAATATGTATTTCATTTGTAAGACGTAAAAAAAGAACGCACTTGTTCTTTGTAAAGCGGATATTTACTGGAGAATCATTGGGAGTCAAGGTCATTTTAAGGATTGCGCAGGGGTTGTTTAGAGGGCATATTGGTCGCCTATTTTAAGAAATCTAGGAGTAAATAGCGCTGACATAAACACACATTCCTACATGAGGCAGGGCTTCAATGATCCTAAATTTCTTCTAAGAGAGGGGTCATTATTTACGACATAGGGGGAGGGTTTTTTTGTTTAATTAATCATTTTGAGAATGAGCAGATCGGCTAATTTAATTCTTTCAGAACTAAGTATTAAAGGTGGGTGGCACGATCGACAAGCTCCCCCACTTAACCCCATCAAAATTTAGATTTTGGTATCAGAAAAAGAGTCCACATTTTTCTCATTACCCCAGCGAAATTTAAGTCTCAGGAAATATTTTTTTTTTTTTTATGTAATGAACAAAAACACATTTTTGCTTTTACTCTCTAAAACGGTTGCACCGTTAAATACATCGCCCCGTTAATTAGATAATTAGTGTGGGTCCCTAGGAATCCCCTTCCGTAGTCCAACAACTGGATTGTAATACAAAATAATTAAAATACTAATGTTTGTATTTGTTTGTATTTTTTAGTATTTACATCTTAATGAGACAATAAATAATAATAATATAAAGTCTACTCAATCCTGATAGCGATCATGCACTTTTCTTTTGCCATCCCGCCATTGTACAAACCGATGTGAAAGTTAAACGGCAGACAATGCCACCTACCAAAGTATGATACATTAAAAAATGACATAATTTGACCTGATATTACTAAAACCTAACAGAGATTCGAAGCAAGTAATCAATGGATTGTTTGCAGCGTGCTGTGTCTGGTACGGTATTGTTATGTTAGTTCAACGATTCACTCAACTGATTAGTCAGGAGGCACACGTCATCCTGTTGCTATTACTTCAGAAGGTTTGCCAAGTTTTGTTTTTCACTTTTATGTGTTCAATAACACCACAAGGAATAACTTCAAACTTGTTGTCTAATTCTCAGTCTTTTTTTTAAAATGGTGAGGGCGCTTTTTTCAAAATGGCCGCCAAATGACATATTTTTCAAAGAATCTCTTTAAGTAAATGCCCATATCATGTTATAATGATTTTTATTTGTGCTAAAATTGGTCTTTTGTTATTATATACAACACTAGGAATGCTTAATGCATATACTTTAAGGAGTTTAAGGGCCACTTAATGGGTTTAAGAGGTCATAAACTCTTAAAATACATTGATTTGTGAAGCCTTAAAAGAAGCCTTAGAAACTGTCCCCAACCGAAGGGTAGTTTTCTTTTCAACATTCTTCCTAACGGCGAAGAAGTCGAGTAAATGGCGCCCCATACTAAACCTCAGGCTCCTTAACCGTTACATTTGACCCATACCTTTCCACATGGAAACCTTAGCTGCCATCATCCCGGAACTACGCCAGGAGTGGTGGAGCGCAACACTGGACTTGAAGGACGTGGCCATCCATCCTTCAGACAGAAAATGGCTCGGGTTTTACATTAACAACGAGACCTTCCCGTTCAAGAGCCTGCGCTTCAGGCTATGCACCAAGGACCTTCACAAGGATAGTCAAAGTGATTGAGTCGAAAGTCGAAGCTCTGCAGTGACAAGAAATGTTCATCTACGTTTACCTAGACAAGTGGCTGATCACTGCCCCATCCCCAAAGGCCCTTCACTTTCAAATCTGGAAGACCTGCAGTTTTCTCAGCTCCCATGGACTAATCATCAACTGGGAGGAGTCCGCCCTCCAACCATCTCAGATCCCACAGTTCCTGGGCTAGGTCATAGACTTCAGCAGAGAGAACAACAGCCATCGTCCTCTGTGCACGGAACCTCCTCGCCAGGCAGACGGCCCCAGCCAAACTGTGGTTATGGCCTTTTGGCCTTATCTTCAGCCTCACCGCAGTCTTTCCCAATGCCCCTACGTGCGAGATACATACAGCTTCACGTTCTATCCAAGTTCAGCCTCAGGAGAGACCGGATGTCGGAGGGGATAGACGTCTCTAAAGGTCCACCACGCCCTCAGATGGTTGATGCAGCCTCGTTTAACATTCACCCTTGGCGGTCCCGCTTCCACGTTCACCATAGACACGTCCAAGAAAGGCTGGGGAGCCCATTGGGAAGGCTGGTAATTGGCAGTGTCTTGGACTCCAACCATTGCGAAGCATCACATCAACCTTCTGGAGCTGTGGGCGGTCCGCCTGGCATTACGGCGCCTACTTCTCAAGGTTAAGGACCAGACGATCGCCCTACGCTGCAACGACCTCACGGTAGTGACTTTAAAAACAACCAGGGAGGTACCCGCAGCCTGACTCGCTGATATGGTTCCAGCGTCGCAGGATCAAGCTCCAGGCAGTCGATCTCCCGGGAGCATTCAATATTCTAGTGGGTACCCTGTCGTGAAGGGGAACAACCATCCATGCCCCAACCAAGGTCAGGGGCTTATCGGTGGAATGGCATCTTAACCCAAATTTGTGTAAGATGGTCTTCAACAGACTCCAGCAGCCTCTAATCGACCGTTTTGCAGCAGCCGGGAACAACCAGTTCCCGACATACTTTTCCTGGGGAGCGGACCAGATGGCGTTTGCCATGGACGCAATGACGATCAACTGGGACAGGATCTCGGCATATGAATTTCCCCGATAGCGATGATACCAAGGTGCTGGAGAAACTCTCGAGATCCAATGGGTGCAAGATGCTATTAATTAATAGCACACACTGGCCCCAGACCGATGTGGTTCCAGAAAGTACTTCCTCTCACGGTGGCAGAACCTTTTACCTCCCAGGCAGACGGCTTCAGCCAAACTGTGGTTACGGCTTCTTGGCCTTACCGCCAGCCTTACAGCAGTCCTTCCCCAATGCCTCTATGTGTGAGATACATACAGCTTCACGTTCTATCCAAGTTCAGCCCGAGGAGAGATGTCGCAGGGTATAGACATCTCTCCAAAGGTCCACCATGCCATCAGTGGATGCAGCCTCGCAACATTCACCCCGGGTGGTCCCGCTTCCACGCCCACCATAGACACGTCCAAGACGGACTGGGGAGCCCACTGGGAAGGCTGGCGATTGACAGTGTCTTGGACTCCAGCCATTGCAAAGCATCACATCGACCTTCTGGAACTGTGGGCAGTCCGCTAGGCATTACGGCGCCTACTTCCCAAGGTCAAAGACCAGACGACCACCCTACGCTGCAATAACCTCACAGTAGTGACTTATATAAACAAGCAGGGAGTCAATAAACAAGCAGGGCGGTACCCGCAGCCTGACTCTATGTGAACAGACAATCAAGCTGCTGATATGGTGCCAGGATCGAGCTCCAGGCAGTCCATCTCCCGGGAGCAGGCAACATTCTAGCGGGTGCCCTGTCGAGAAGCGGAACAACCATCCATGCCCGGACCAAGGCCAAGGGCTTGTCGGTGGAATGGCACCTTAATCCAACAGTGTGCAAGGTGGTTTTGAGTGGCCTCTAATCAACCTTTTTTGCAGCGGCGGGAACAACCAGCTCCTGACATGTATACTGTTCCTGAGGAATGGACCTAATGACATAGACGCAATGACGATCAGCTGGGACAGGATCTCGTCATATGCGTTCCCCCGATAGCGATGATACCAAGGTGCTGGAGAAACTCTCGAGATCCAATGGGTGCAAGATGCTATTAATTAATAGCACACACTGGCCCAGACCGATGTGGTTCCAGAAATTACTTCCTCTCACGGTGGCAGAAAACGTTTTACCTCCGATGAGGAGAGATCTCTTGATGAACCCGGACAAGACCCAAGTACCTCTAGTGACAATTCATCAGACCCTTCACCTGACTGTATGGTGACTTTCATCAGATCCTACACGGCAGCAGGCCTTTCTGATGAGGCTGCTGCCCTGGCAAGTAGGCAATGCATCCTTCAATGAGAAAGACTTACAATGTCCGCATCAGGAAGTATCGGGCATGGTGCCAAGACAACAAAGTCAACCCTTATATAAAGGCTCTTTGGGAAACATAGCAAACTTCATCATGGGTTTTCCAGCAACAAGGGGCCAGCGCGCACTCCGTGAGAGCCTGTCGCACTGCCGCAACTTCTGTCCATCGGCTTCTCAGGGGGATCTACCGTGTCTGATTCACCTGTCCTGAATGACCTCTTGAAGAGAATATTTCACAAGTGTCCTCCCAGGAAGTCGCTTGTCCCAGCATGGGACTTGAACAGGGCCCTGCGCCTCCTAGCTGAGCTCCCGTTCGAACCTCTGGATCAAGCTAACATGGAAGACCTTACCAGGAAGATGGTGTTCCTAAATCATTCTAAACTATTCTTTTGTTCGAGCATTTTGTTCCTATCATTTTGGCCGCCATTTTGAAAAAGTGTCCTCTATCATTGAAAACTGTGACTGAGAATTTGACATGAAGCTGAGAACAACTTCTTATGAGTATATTATCAAGGTCCACATTCGAAATCACACTCAACATATTTTCTGAAGCATTTTATACATGATTACTTTATTCTTTATAGGTTTTTAACATTTAGGCCGTCATTTTGGAAAAAAACGCCCTCAACTTATGAAAACCGTCATTAAGAATTTGATATTAGGTTGAAAACAACTGAATATGGGTTAATCAATAAGGTCCACATTGAAAACCAGACTTAGTCAGTTGTTCTGAAGCACTTTATACATGACTATTTTATTTTTTATAGTTTTTTTACAATATTGGTGGCCATTTTGAAAAAGCGCCCTCAAGCGATGAAAATCTCCACTGAGAATTAGACAACAAGTTGAAATCAACTCCTTATGGGTTCAATAACAAGGTCCATGTAAAATATCAGACTTGCAAAAACTTTGATGAAAAGTAGTTGAATGTTGCCCCCCTGGAACTAGATCAAGAAGCAGTAATCGTTATTCATACATTTTTAAATGTATAGCCCCAAAAATTTGAGTTTGGCGGGCTATTTTTATATAAATGGAGGCTCACACGTGCGTGTTATTTGTCAAAAAGTCTTGAATACAGTTTAGTACTCAATGGATGTTAACATATTAGGCCTAAGCAATGGAATAACTAAATGATCAATTTTGTACACGCATTTGTCGACTCTAGGTAGAATTTGCTCAAACTTCAATGTATTAAGGACATTTTTGGAGATCTTCAAAATATATCGAGTTAATTAAAATGTGTATTTTTCTTCAATATCACAAAAGAATTGAAAACAAATTTGGGCCAGTTTATTTTCAAACTCATATTTTTTTAACAGAATGGGATCTAATTGGAATTTTATTTGAATTTTGAACGTATGCCTTATGAAAACAAAGTTATTGATGACATTGCCAAAAACCATAAAGTGTTAATGTGAGCTGATCATAAGGACAACAACTATTCATATTAGGTCATGGAAAACTGAAGCATAAAATTGGGTAAAATGTCTTAATCTACAGGATACCTCGCTCATAGGAAACACTCAGGCGCTCGCACGCCGCCGTGCGGCCAAGTCATTGCAAGCCGAAACAGACCACGTTCAATACGCTCGAGCTGTTAACAATGGATCACAACTTTGCTTCCGATCCCTGTTAGGTATATTCATATCAGATTTGACGTTGGATTTCCGCAGTTTAAAAATGGATCCTTCATCTTTCACCAAGAAGTAAATAGATGACAATTATTTATAAAGAAATCAAGTACCAACTTGTAGTTCTGATTTGGACTATCGATGATTAAATACACAGAAGTAGGACACACACTGTTTGAAACCCTACCATTGATTTGTTTAACCTAAATACTGCTATGAGTGTAATCATATGGTCTAAAAGGGTAGAAAAGCTGGTTAGCAATGTGTTTTACTAAAACAAGCTGAGAATCGGTGTAACATGATAATATATGGAGCACTAACTGGAATCAGTAATGTTGGGTTCTCAAGGTGCAGTATGATTTAATCTAGATCAGTGCTGAAATTCAGTTAATTATACAATGCAATAAAACCAAAAAGGGATATAATTAAAATAATACTCTATCGGTGACATGGAAAGATGAAGACGATCTGAATTTGCTGTCGATTCGAATTACACGAAACAGGCGTTACTCGAGCATCAATATATTGACCGGTCATTTTTTTCAAAATGCTAAATCGGACATACTGTATTAATTAAGTTGGACATCAAGATACCTTTAAATCTGGCAATGTTGACCGCGACGAGTAATGAACTACGTGTATGAATGACCTGCACTGATAGACAGACGTCTTCGTTAATTTACCAGCATCGTTAGTTAAATGATTGTAATTTTTAGAACAGATTTGTTAAATTTTCTTTGCTGCAAAATGGATATTTGTATGGGTTGTTTAAAGTACAGTGGACAAACTTACAAACACATCTTTTATTTCAAAACAGTAACATTAAAAATGATCCAATATGATATTTATAAATCAGTAAAATTACGGTAGCCAATCGGCAGGTCGAGGGTGTATCCAATCTGCCAGCAGAAAACTGTAAATTTACCAACGGTGTAAAATCATATTTAATAATAGTTTCTGATGCTATTTTGTCATCTATATACTGCAAAGCACAATTATGCCTTTGTCAAGTGAATATTTTATGGTAAAAATCCTATGTCTATATCACTTAAGAGAGAGAGAGAGAGTGAGAAGGATGGAAAATCCGTTAAACAATTCTGCAGAGATTTCTATCAGTACGGCTTTAGTTTGCCTAAAAGATGCTCATTTTTATTTTACCATGAGTGACTCTGCTTTTCTGTATAGATAGTAGATACCCTGGGTGGTCATGTCAGTTGGTGCATTTTTGGAGAAACGATTTCGCACATTTTTTAAAAGTTTTCTTAACACATCCTAAACCAATATATAGTTCTATTTCAAAATTAGTATTACTGGTTGTTATGGTAATTATATTTGTTTAATAATTGTTTAATTACATGAAGCTCAAATAGGAAAATATCTTAATTAAGTGTTTTAATTATTTTACTGACATTCCAGTTGGTAGACAACGGGAGCGAGTTACTGGAGACCCGCAATAATTATCTAATTAACGGGGCGATGGGTTTTAATATTTTTTTTCATGAAAAGATGCATATCCAAAAGTTGGACAAATTAAAAAAAAATATAGGTCGAAAAAGTATATTATAGTAGTATTACTGGCAGATTTTAATTTGCGGGTCCATAGGAAGCCATCCGCTTGTCCACTGTAATTATTATTATTTTTTAAATATTGATAATTATTCCCAACTTGGAGACATATTTTATGTAAAATTGTATGGCAAAACGCTTCGTAATCTGCTATACTTTGACCAACCATATCGTCAAAACTGAATGTTGGATTTCGAAAACCGAGATCTATTGCAATTAAAACTGTTTTTAGTGGCCCAGAGTAGCCCTCCCCTGAATTATGTCAATAATTTAATTAATAATTAAATAGATAAAAGGTGTATATGAAGGGGAATATAATGTTTAAGGGAGTTATATTTTTCAGTTTAAAGATAATTTCAGAGAAGATAAGGCGAAAGACTTCTTTTCTGTCTGTCTGGAGACATATTATGTATGGTGGAAGTATTACTCAATATGTGTACTCTGGTGTAACGTACTTCTTTGATAGCTGACAAATCTCCCGAAATAACGCAGCCAAGCCACTTAATCGGCGGATTTAGCGCAATCTACCCCCAAGGCAAACGCATACGTCTAATAAAAATCCTCCTGACAGGAAATTACCTGAAAAACAGCGCGCTGTTGCTGTTGGCATATGACATTACACGTGCTTGAAGAAAGAAGGAAAAACAACAATTGTCTCATGAAATACCTTATCAGTATAATGAATCATCATTCTCCACGCTTGATTTAACTATTTGTACTTTCTTCTATTTTGATAGCTAGGACAACGACTCTAATCTACAGATCAAAAACAATATCGACTCAATATTGAAATCAGGCCATGGCACCTTGATGAATACAATATTACCACTCGTAAGAAAGATCAAATATAAAGTTTGATTCTTTTCGTCGTCCTCTCCAAATATTCTTCGATATAATCAAAAGTATCCCATGGCCATATCTGCTAAGAAAATGTGGGTTACTCTGTGGTGTTTAGAAATACCGTACCTGTTGACACAAATGAACAACGATTTGATAGCAATACAGTATAAAATCTGCTCAATCCTGTCCTAATCAGTGTCTTCTTGGCTTGAAAATCCGCCTTTTTGCTAGGTAAGGTGATATAATTGAATTGTCACCTTACGCAACGGTTGACGTCATTACTCTAAACACATACACTAAGTCGTGTTATTTCACGTTAATTTTAGGTTGGAAAGAATGAGTATATAAACTGTTAGAAAGACTCCCCGCGCATAGAAATGTTTTACCAGATCCTGCAACTGCATGAACGATGAAAGGTTTGTTATTAGAGCATAGACCCCGGGGTTTATGATTTGAGATACTGATATGCGCATTCAAAAAGCCGTCGTAGATTTGAAACCTCAAAGAATGATATTGAAAAATACACGGTGTAACCCGTTATCGTATCCATTACCAGAGGGTAGGAACATGCAGGTATTCGCCGTATTTGCAAGATTAACGATTCTTTTTTGGAAGTTTTAGGGGGAGAATTGGTGACAAAGGTTTCCCTTCATTGAAATCAGGACGGGGTCACATTGCATTAAATACATGCATTCATGGACGCAAACAAATGTGTGTTAGTAGACATCGGTGCATTTAAATAGTTGTTAACAGAGTGAACATCAATTGCGGTAAATCATTGCTATGTTGAAAGATTTATTAAAGCAATGTCCTAAAGAGAGCTCGGCAGAGAAGTTAATAGCAAAATACAGATTGCAAACTTTTCAGATTTTAATAAAGTCGCTGCTTATGAGGTTATACATGAAGATCTTTTGTAGAATGAAAATTTGTTAATACTACATATTGGAATTTTGAACATCTAAAATGTTATGATTTTCAATTTAGGATTCGTTGTCAAATGTTACATATTACCTGTATAGCTTGAATTGTCAAAATTGAGAAGCCGTCTGCAATGTTGTTATATCAGTAGCAATCATAGGTGGTAAACACATCTGCTTGTGGAATGTGAAACAGACAAATTAAAACCAGGTCCTTGCACCAATTACTTCTTCGAGGACCGTTATATCTTTTATTTCAAGTTGAGATGTCACCGAGGCTCAGCAGCTCGGTGATTGTATTTCCTTCTAGATTCGATATTGCGATCCCTGAAACAATATGCGACACATTTAATTTATGTTGAAAAAACTTTGGTGGGGATCTCCTTTGAAAAAAAAATGTAAACACTTCTATAATACATCCAATCAAATTAAAAAAAAACCTCTCCAGGACCCACTGTTGAACTTACGATTAGTGTTCAATCAAATCGTAACTGCGTCGGCGATTTAAATACTCATCAGACCTGAACAGACCGCTGTCTTTGTAAGTAGAATGGCCTTCCTCATTTCTTTTACTAAACCATTAATAATCAAACACCAATGGTGTGCTCTTTGTTCAAATCTTATTTGGTGCCAAATTATTTAATGTAATTCTCAAAAAACAAACATCCAGCGGGGTATAGGTAAGATACAGGGTGATCCCAAAGTGATGGATACCCTTCGGGGTAGAAGTACCAACATGCCTAGCACAACACAGGAATATCACAGACACTTTATTTTGGTACCAATTGATACTAAAGCTATGGTTCTCGTATTTCCATTGATACCAATATAAGTACCAATGCCTAGCATTACGTCACAATGGCGTCATAAAGTTCGTACTCATAAGTCCACTTACACACTTCGCTCAGATTCTGCAATCTCCTTTGATATTCCTCGTTCCAAAAAAGCTGGCGATCGTGCCTTTTCTATTGCTGGGCATCGCCTTTGGAATGAGTTACCTACCAACATCCGTGGTCTTGATAGTTTATCTGTCTTTAAAAGTCTTCTGAAGTCACATCTTTTTCCTAGCTCTTAGTGTTTCTTGGCTTTTTCCCCTGTCAGCGCCTTGCCTACTTTGTAAAAGGCGCTCTATAAGTCTCATTATTTTAATTATTATTATTATTATTTATTATCAAAAATCAATAATTAAAAAAAAAACGGTCAATTTCCATAGACACAGAGTGTAGAATAGGGGGAAATTCATTTTTTTTGCCCAAAAAAGTTAGGAATATCCCATTTTCATGCGAATTTTGGCTCTACTTGATGGGAAATGACTAGTTTTATATAATGAGAGCTTTGTAGTGCTATTATAATGTTTTTGAGTCGCTAAAATTGCTAAATATAAATTTTCCACCCTATGTTCAGTATTTTCATACTTTCCTCAATATATGACGTCATAGTGATGTCATAATGTGGATGTTGGTACTTAATTTGATACCAATGGAAAGAAGGAACTCTAAGCTATCCTGTGGTACCAAATATACAGGAATCGGATGTTCAGTACCGAAAATCACAGGGGTGGTAACCACCCCACCCCGCTTCGGGAGTTTTGTTACAAAAAATCGCCCAGGGGTCCGTTCCCGAAACTCAGTAGTAAATCTACGTGCATACTATGTCATGCCTGAGTGGACCATTTATCCAAAGCACTGTGTAATTGGTATGAAAAGGTCTGTTATGTAGGACATACGCGTGAGTTACTATACACGTAGGGTTACGCATGAGTTTGGGGAACGAGCCCCAGGTAGACAAGGGTTAAATCGTAGTTTTGGCGCTTCGAAATCCTCTATTCTCTTGAAGCAAATTCGATGCCATAGACTTCTCATGCTAGAACAGCATACATGAAGTTCGAACATTCCGTTTCCTCCCTCCCTATATGAAGCTACCTCAAATATAAATCATTCACGGGTGTTCTATAACATTGACCCTTTCCTAAGTGGCCTAAAGAAAATCCAAACTTGGGGCCCCTACATGTATAGTATTATTGACTTCACCAATTTCACGGTGGAACCTACTCCAGGCGCAAAGGTGCAGCGCGCAGCGGTACATGTCTGTTTCCTTGAAACATCCACCGGGTTTTACCGGCTTCTTCATGTTTTCCAGCAATTTGAATATTGCGCACCTATTGATCTACCTACCTAAAAGTTTTTCATCTGTGTCGTTGTACTTTAATGCATTCTCGACGAGACAGAGTGCCTTACTTCTTACTTAAATGGTCTCGGCGTGGGCTGAAGCTCCGATGCGTAAAGTGAGGCGCGGAGACTTCTGTCAAATTGATATTTATGCATTTACTAAACTTAAAACCATTGTTACGGGATTTTTTTTAAATACCTTTGAAGAGCAAATCACATTATATTGAAATATGTAGTAATGACACCCACACACACACACATATGTTTATTAGACTGTGCATAGTTCTTTATTAACACTGAAGAGTCCCCTGTTGAAAATTCATAAATTATTGAGCATACATAAACAAAATACCGGGTTCCCAATATAGTGAACTTTGCACTTATCATCGAAATTACCGGTAATCATGCCTTAATTACCATTTTTTTCATTTTGAGATTAATGAATAAAATGAAACAATACAACTTAAAAAGGGCCCCGTAGTGACATACTTTTAAGTTTACATTTTGAATTGGTAGAACAAAAATATTACATGTTTTTCCAAAATACGATCCCGTCGTCCCCTTAAATATGGAAGTCGTTACCATGACAACGATAGACTTGACGTTCGCGTAACACGTTTTTGTATTACAAATTTAATAGCATTTTTGATGGTGCTGCGTGCAAAAAGTGCAAGACCTTTAACTGTAAGTCCACTTAAACTGTGGTCGTGGCACATTTCCTACTCCAGCCAAATATATGAAATTATTCTGCCAATCATTGGAAAGTTGGAATATTTTCACGTTGGCGTAGAGGTGATTAAATGGACCATCTCCCGTGCCAAGAAATGGAGGTATATCCGTCACCGCCTCTTGATTTCAGTAAACTCCGCCCTTGCTATTTGAACACCGTCTCAGCCGAATTGTGGGTAGCTACTTTTTCATATAATGGGTGACCATACCGACGAAGTATCACTGACATTATACACATGAAGTCTGGTCGTGTTAAATGAAACGCAAAAATAAGTCAAAATACAATTTCGCTCTAGTAATGTATCCATTTCTGTGCCATATAACCTTACTAGTCTAGCAACTTTCAATCTGATTTACCAGACTCCAATCAGAAGTGGCTCGATGCATTTCAGGTCTAAATACTGGCGTCATGACTCCGTACATCATATTGTTATTGACCGTATTTGACCATCAGCGGCACTTGCTGGGAATCAGTAAGCGCTCTGTACTTGATAGATTGGAACTGATCTTCTTCATCCAACTTTCTAAACAGAGTGCTATGAAATATTACCAGGAGTTATCGCTGATGCATTATTGATATACATTTTCCTTTTCTATACACTCGTTGTGTTTTTAATACTGGGAGATTAGTTGCAATGACTATTACGAAGTAGGTTAGCACTACAAGTAGGGATAGTATTTCATTTCCATCACTCGTATTAGCTCTGGAAATTTATCTTGTTGAGGTAGAAACTGCACTTTCTACACATCGCCTTGCTCTTTTGTTTATTCACTTGTGCTACAGGGAAGAAAAGTAGCCTTAAAAACCGTCTTTTGCCGCCCTCATTTTCTTTAGTATTTAGCGCCGTGCACTTAATATCGCCTTCTCGCTACGGGCAAACGGATCTCGCACAATACGTCAGACTTGGTTTTCCACATTTTATGGCAATTAAACTTTCGATCCAAGTTCCTGTTACATGCCTTCGAGATATGTTTTAGTAGCGACCGACTCGAAACACTCGTTTAAGGTTCACTGATCTAAATAGGCCAGGACATTTTGACCATTGTAACTTCTGGGTTTGCTGCTTTTAGAAGTACGTCTTAAAGTTGTGTAAAGGTCACATATATCAACCCACGTAAGCAACAGTTTTCTTTTTTGATGGTAAATTAGGATTATGAATATTGAAACAAAATATTATTATACACTGAGTAGAGCTACCAGCCCTCAGAACTAGATATTACACAATTTACCTAGTGCTCTATCCTTTGTTCTTATTTAGAGACACATACATATTTTGCTATATTATTGATATTTTACAAAATGTGGCTTTGTCATTTGAACTAAACAATATCTGTTTAATATTATCGTTATTAATATTTTTATTTATTTATTTATTTATTTGTCTTGTTTTAAGATACGCTGCACTCATATGGGACATTCATTTTGTGTGCGTACAAAAACTTCCACTCTATGGCTCTTTAGGCTAGGTATATAAATGTTTTATTTGAATAATAGTATATGTCTTTGCATCAATGATTATGAATTTTCAATCATTAGGGAGGCGCGTACGCAACTCCCAAATGTATTTTCTTTGCTTCTTTAGTTTTCCACCACCAAACCTATTTTATGTTTTTCAATAACAAGATAGCAGACACCCTTCCCATCCAGACTGGACCTTTCACTATAGAGGAGCTTCAGATTTGCCTGAAGAAACTGAACAGCACCAAGACACCTGGTCCCGAAAACATTCCTGCAGTAGTCTGGAAGAATCCACTATTCCATGATCAACTGTTAGAATTTTGTAACAACACCTACATGGGAAACAAACCAGCTGCCTTTTCAACATCATTCATTATTCCTCTACCAAAGAAAGGCGACCTCCAACAACCCCAAAACTACAGAGGAATCACACGATAGACTTGACGTTCGCGTAACACGTTTTTGTATTACAAATTTAATAGCATTTTTGATGGTGCTGCGTGCAAAAAGTGCAAGACCTTTAACTGTAAGTCCACTTAAACTGTGGTCGTGGCACATTTCCTACTCCAGCCAAATATATGAAATTATTCTGCCAATCATTGGAAAGTTGGAATATTTTCACGTTGGCGTAGAGGTGATTAAATGGACCATCTCCCGTGCCAAGAAATGGAGGTATATCCGTCACCGCCTCTTGATTTCAGTAAACTCCGCCCTTGCTATTTGAACACCGTCTCAGCCGAATTGTGGGTAGCTACTTTTTCATATAATGGGTGACCATACCGACGAAGTATCACTGACATTATACACATGAAGTCTGGTCGTGTTAAATGAAACGCAAAAATAAGTCAAAATACAATTTCGCTCTAGTAATGTATCCATTTCTGTGCCATATAACCTTACTAGTCTAGCAACTTTCAATCTGATTTACCAGACTCCAATCAGAAGTGGCTCGATGCATTTCAGGTCTAAATACTGGCGTCATGACTCCGTACATCATATTGTTATTGACCGTATTTGACCATCAGCGGCACTTGCTGGGAATCAGTAAGCGCTCTGTACTTGATAGATTGGAACTGATCTTCTTCATCCAACTTTCTAAACAGAGTGCTATGAAATATTACCAGGAGTTATCGCTGATGCATTATTGATATACATTTTCCTTTTCTATACACTCGTTGTGTTTTTAATACTGGGAGATTAGTTGCAATGACTATTACGAAGTAGGTTAGCACTACAAGTAGGGATAGTATTTCATTTCCATCACTCGTATTAGCTCTGGAAATTTATCTTGTTGAGGTAGAAACTGCACTTTCTACACATCGCCTTGCTCTTTTGTTTATTCACTTGTGCTACAGGGAAGAAAAGTAGCCTTAAAAACCGTCTTTTGCCGCCCTCATTTTCTTTAGTATTTAGCGCCGTGCACTTAATATCGCCTTCTCGCTACGGGCAAACGGATCTCGCACAATACGTCAGACTTGGTTTTCCACATTTTATGGCAATTAAACTTTCGATCCAAGTTCCTGTTACATGCCTTCGAGATATGTTTTAGTAGCGACCCGACTCGAACATACCAACTCGTTTAAGGTTCACTGATCTAAATAGGCCAGGACATTTTGACATTGTAACGTCTGGTTTTGCTGCTTTTAGAAGTACGTCTTAAGTGGTGTAAATGTAAAGGTTACATATATCAACCCACCGTAAGCAACAGTTTTCTTTTTTGATGGTAAATAGGATTATGAATATTGAAAAAAAAATCTTATTATCACCCTGAGGTAGAAGCTTCAGACCCCACAGAATTTAGAATTACACAATTTACCTAGTGCTCTATCCTTTGTTCTTATTTAGAGACACATACATATTTTGCTAATTTATTGATATTTTAACAAATGTGGCTGTGTCGATTTGAACTAACAATTATCTGTGTAATTTTATCATGATTAATATTTTTATTTTTATTTGTCTTGTTTTAAGATAAGCTCTTGCACTCATATGGGACATTCATTTTGTGTGCGTACAAAACTGCACTCTTATGTCTCTTTAGGCTAAGTAATAAATGCTTTTATTTTAATCTGTATAGTCTTTCAGTCATGCGATTATGATTTTCAATCATTATGGCGAGGCGCTACCGCAACTCCCAAATGTTTTTCTTGGCTTCTTTAGGTTTCCACCACCAAAACATGATGTTATGTTTTTTCCAATACAAGATAGCAGACACCATTCCCATTCCAGACTGACCTTTCACTATAGAGGAGCTTCAGGATTTGGCCTGAAAGAAAACTGAACAGCACACAACCGGACACTGCCGTCCGACAACATTCCGCAGTAGTCTGGTAAGAAAGAATCCACTATGTCACATGTATCAAACTGTTAGAATTTTGTAAAGCAACACCTACATGGGAAACAAACCAGCTGCCTTTTCAACATCATTCATTATTCCTACTACAACGGAAAGGCGACCCGACAACAGCCACCCCAAAACTACGGAGGAATTACACTGTCACCACGGGCCTCTAAGATCTACAAACTCCATGTGCTCAACAGAATCACTCCGCATAACGGCCGATCCCATTCTCAACGGAACCAAAACGGTTTTCGCAAAGGCAGACAGTATCAACACTACCTAGATACTTGCCCTAAGAAGGATCATAGAAGAGCCGAGAATTTCGAGAAGAGGTAAAAGTTTCAATTAAGTTTGTATTTTTTACAAAGGCTGTGACAGGTAAAAGGGATGTTAATTGCTGCTGCATATTCTCGCCAATTACGGTATCCCAGATGAGACTGTCAAGGCACATTGCCACATGTATGTAACCCATATAGCTTTGTGCAGACCAGGATGGGCGCCACAACGGGAGTTCCTTACAACTACTTGGAAATCCTCCAAGGAGATACTCTTGTTCCCTATCTCTTTGTAGTAGTGGTTGATTACATCCTCAGGACAGAGTTTGAATCTGAACGACAAAGGAATCACCATCAAACCCAAGAAGTCTAGAGATGTCACCAAAGTCAGGATCTCACAGACCTTGACTACGCAGATGATCTAGCTCTAACAGCTGACCTGATTTATCTGGTGCACAAGATCTACTACTAACATCACTTGAGAATGCCTCAGACAAGTCAGCCTACATCTAAATTCCAAAAGACTGAATATATGACTGTCAACAAGGAAGCTGATCATCAACCTATCTGCACAATAGATGGTAGCCAACTCAAAGTGTCAAGGAGTTCATTATCTAGGGGCCTATGTTGCCCGACAGCAAGAATGGCTTCCTGTCACGCAAAGGCCACGCTGGGAATGCCTGCAAAAACTACACCCCTATTCTGGCATCTGGTATCTCCTTTTCCACAATTCACCCAAGCTGAAATCTTTAGAAGCCTGTTGTAGAGAGTATCCTGTTAATATGATCTGAGACCGACCACATGAAGAAGAGCTACAAGGAATAGACTGGAGGGCCACGACACCAATGCTTTCTTAATCTCGAGTACAAATATATACTGGCGTGAGCACAAGACCAACAAAGCACATATATAGGAGATATCCCTCCAATTTCATCTTCTGTTGCCAACGCCGAGCATGATTTTCCGGTCACTGTCATCGTGCGGTTGATCAAGTAGTCTCGACGTCACTGTTTGGAATTTACCATGCCAAAACAGGGGTCGTCGCCCCTTTAACTACATTGATGTGATTGCTCGAGACCTCCAGCAGGATCCATCTGACATCACCAACTTAATGACAAACGGGGACATTTGGCGCTAAATGGTTAACAGCATTCGGCTGTGGCGTTAGATAGATAGATCTTTCATTTTTAGTCGCTATTTCTAATTAATACACAGAAATGTATTCATCTCTCCCTGGAGATTCCTTTCGAACCTAACTGTCTATGAATAGCTACCTTTAGCTGCCAATTAACTGCATGGCTTAGCTTACTTTGGTAAGCGCCGTGCTAGTACTAACGGGGGTTTGCCAGGTCTGAGTCCTGTTCAAGCGCACATGGATTTTTTCAGATATAATAATAATAAGATAATCCCGACATTGTAAGCGCCTTTGCCCAAGGATTCAAAGCGCTGTTTGCCTATATTATTACGCGGGCCGTTCAGGAAATCGTCACAATCATTTCGCTTCATCTAGGCCGGCAGCGGCCAAGCGCACAATCCTATCAGCACTTAGATTGTAATATTCCCCCATTAACACTACCCGAATATCCGCTTGGTCGACGAAGCAATTGAGGTAAAGTGCCTTGCCGCCATTGCACACAACCTTGGCCACAGCGGGGCTCGAACCCACATGTGTTCGCTGCCCATCCTCCAGGGAACTCAGTAATTCAAATGTTTAGTAACATTAGCAATTATCAAATATGATTTTTTTCAAGGATGCAGCATATATTTTAATAATATATTTGTTACCATTTTGTCATCTCACTGGAAAGTACAATTGTGCCGTTGTGTCAGTGTAAAAATTGAATATTCAAATATCTCTCTTTAACGCTTACAGTAGCCCAATATAAAAACAAAACTTCCGTTATAGTTTTCCCGGCGTGGGGGATTACTAGGGACCCAACCAAATAACCACTTTCCCTTGGAGTTTGATCACGATACTAACACAGTAAATTGGGGGTCACGTAAAAACTACATGTCCGATAGTAAAAATTAAAATCCACCTGTGAACCTTTGATCTAGGGCCAATTGGAAATTGTCACCCATCCTCACACTCCACTACAAGCATTTGAAGACGAACAAATGATTACATTTCTAGACTTATCAATTCAAGTAATTATAGCACACTATAGGCCAAGATTATACCATCTTTGACACTTTTCTCAGAAGTCAAATTGACCTGTGGTCTTCCCCAAAATTTGAATTGATGCTATCAGCATGTAATCTGAATTGATTTTAAGTATTTAATTTAATTAATTAATTGCCTCTCAAGGTAAATATTTTCAGCAAATAATCCGAGATTTAATTACTCTCATTGTTAATTAGTAAATTTCTCGTTTTTTTTACTCCCGTTGGTGCCCAGGGGTTTCCTATTGACCTATCTAATCGTGCTAATGTTCGTATCAGGAAAGCGTATTCATAAATCAGGCAAATGACAATTCAGAATAGTGTGTTTAAAAAAATCTCCCTCCCAAAATAAAAGCACTTTCCCGAAGGACTTGCTTCATAAAATTCGGTTCATAGTAGTACAATATAAATACAATTACATTGCTGGATAAATTAAAACAAAAATACTCCAGTACGATTTAGGGGGCAAAACAACTTTGATAGTGCCACCAAATGCTTTTTCGCCATTAGTATTAAAACGCAATGGTCGATTTTATTTTTGTTCACCAGAATATACGCAACTGATGTTAAATCAATTACATAAAATCTTGGGCCAAAAAATTTAGGGACCCCCCCACATGGACACATTGTCCCATTTGCTAACAGCGTGTTTTTTTTTTGTTAATATTATATTATTTGCTGTATTGGAACATATAGTAAAGCGGCTTGTCTTCTCCTCTATTTTGACCAACCATTTCCACAGATTTAATGTTGGATTCAAAATCCGAGATCTACTGCAATTAAACATCATCTTTGTTGGCCCAAAACTCCCAGAGTACCCATTCTCCGAATTATGTCAATAATTCAAATACATGGAGTCGAACTAGGCAGATTAATTGATGTGGCGGAAGTGGTGTTTCGGAAGGGTTTCAGTTTAAAGATAATTTTAGGCAAGAGAAGTCGAAGGACTGTTTTCTTTCTGTCTGTATACATAATATATGTTAGGTTGGAAGTATTATGTCAATAATTGTACCTGTTGTAATGTACTTCTTTATGATTATAAATCTTCCCTTGAAATAACACAGTCCAAGCCACTATCGGCTGTTTAGCGCAATCTACCCCTAAGGCAACGCATGGGGCGGGCTAATAAAAACCCCTCTGACAGGAAATTACTTGAAAAAAAAAACGCGCTGTCCCCTTTTGGGATATGATATTAACCTGCTTGATTTGACCTTTGTATTTTATTTTACTTTGATAGCTAGGACAACGACTCTCCTTTTACAAAACACTAAAAACAATATAGACTCAACCATAATTGAAATCAGGCCATAGCACCTTGATGAATACCATGTTACAACTCGTAAGAAAGATCCAATATGAAGTTTTATTCTGTTCTCGCCCTCTCCAAATATCTTCGTATCATCAAACGTAACCCATGGCCATATCGCTAAGAAACTGTTGTTACTCTGTGGTGTCTTATAAATACTGTACCTTTGACACAGATGAACAACGCTTTGGATAGCAATACAGTATAAAGTCTGCTCAATCCTGCCCTAATCAGTGTTTTCTTGGGTTGAAAACCAGCTTTTTTGCTGGGTAAGATGATATAATTGCTATAACCTTACGCAATGGTTGGCGTCATCACTCTTAACGCTAAAACTAATCGTCTTATTTCACGCTAATTTTAGGTTGCATAGAATGGATACATAAACTGTAAAAAAGACTCCCCACGTATAGAAATGTTCTACCAGGATCCTGCAAGTGCATGAACGATGAAAGGTTTGTTATTAGAGTACAGACCCCGGGGTTTATGATTTGAGATACTGATATGCACATTCAAACACCGTCGTAGATTTGAAACCTCAAAGAATGATATTGAAAACATTCACGGTGTAACCCGTTATCGTATCCATTACCAGAGGTTCGGAACATGCAGGTATTTGCAGTATCTGGAAGATTAACGATTCCTTTTTTTGAAGTTTTAGGGGGAGAATTGGTGACAAAGGTTTCACTTCATTGAAATAAGGACGGGGTCACATAGCATTAAATACATGCATTCATGGACGCAAACAAATGTGTGTTAGTAGATATTGGTGTATTTAAAATAGGTGTTAACAGCGTGAACATCAATTAGGTAAATCATTGCTTTGTTGAAAGATATATTAAAGCAATGTCCTAAAGAGAGAGATTTCTCTCGCCAGAGAAGTTAATAGCAAAATACAGATTTCAAACACGTTTTAATAAAGTCGTTGCTGATGAGGTTATACACGAAGATCTTTTGCCTTCTCGCCGAGAATGCAACCCAATTATAGAAGACTTAGTGAGTGAAGCATTATGGCTTAGCTATAGGAATATATTAAAATACAGCTATGAGCAAATAATAAAAACGATCAAAATAAATCTTATATACGCACGTTATACACGCAAGCATTTAATACACAAATACACATATGCACACACACACGCGCACGCTTACACTCACATACACAGTCATACACAACACACCCTCGTCACACCCCCCCCCCCCACACACACACACCCCTATACTCATTTACACCGTCAAACGAGAACATTTTATGGAATTCTGCACCATAGCAACATACACTGTTTTATAGGTGACGGGTTGTATCTTAAAATAATCATTAACAGAATAAAGCAATACTTAACATATTCGAAATCTTTACAACTGAGAACGAGGTTGTAGCGATATGTCCTCGCTTGTATAGTGTGAAATGTCAGGAGTGTGTCCTTGGTTGTAGGTGTATCTAAACACACGCACACCCCAACACACACACACACGCGCGCGCGAACACTCTCCTCTCTCTCTCTCTCTCTCTCTCTCCCTCACACACACACACAACTACAACGTGTTCTACAACGTGTTGTATACTCACAGATGTAGAATGAAGCTTTGTTAATACTATATTGGAATTTTAATCATCTAAGAACAACATCTTCTGACTTTCAATTGAGGGATGTTGCAAAGGTTACATATTACCTGTAAGCTGGAATGCAAAATGAGAAGTCGTCTGCAATGTTGTTATACAGTAGCAATCACAGGTGGTAAAACAATCTGCTTGTGGAATGTGAAACAGACCAAATTAAAATCAGGTCCTTGCACCAATTACTTCTTCGACGGAACCGTTACTCTTTTATTTCACGTCGAGATGTCACCGAGGCTCGCAGCTCGATGATTGTATTCCTTGTATCCTTCTAGATTCGATATTGAATCCCTGAAACAATTGGGACCGTTTAATTATGTGAAAAAGTTGGTGGGGATCTGAGTGAAAGAAAAAATTAAACACTTCTCTAATAATGCAATCGAAATTAAAAAAAACTTCTCCGGGACCCACTGTTGAACTTACGATTAGTGTTCAATCAAATCTTACCGCGTCGGCGATTTAAATACTCATCGGACCTGAACAGACCGCTGTCTTTGTAAGTAGAATGGCCTTCCCTCATGTCTGTTACTAAACCATTAATATTCTAAACCAATGGTATGCTCTTTGTTAAAATCTTAGAGTCGTACTTTTGGCGCTTAGAATCTCTTATTCTGCTGAAGCAAATTCGACGCCATAGAACCTCTCATGCAAACACAGCATACCATGAAGTCGACAATTTCCATTTCCTCTGCTACTGTATGAAGTACCGCAATATAAATCATTCACGGGTGTTCTATAACATTTACCCTTTCCTAAGTGGCCTAAAGAAAATCAAAACTTGGGCCCCTACATGTATGTATTATTGACTTAACCAATTCTCACGGTCGAACCTACTCAGGCGAAAAGGTGCAGCGCGCAGCGGTACATGTTTATTTCCTTGAAACATCCACAGGGTTTTTACGGCTTCTTCATGTTTTACAGCAATTTGAATTTGTGAACCTATTGATCTACGTACCAAGCTACAAGTTTTTTCATCTGTGTCGTTGTACTTTAATGCATACTCGACGAGAAACAGAGTGTCTTACTTCTTACTTAAATGTCTCGGCGTGGGCTGAAGCTACGCATGGGTAAAGTGAGGAGCGGAGAGTTCTGTCAAATTGCTATGCCATACCAGCATTTTTTTTTGTTCTCATTTGTAATTGTGCAGATCGTGCCCCACATCACATCTGTCGTATTTTACAGTTTTGAGGTTTTGTGGAAATTGCGCCTAATTACTTAGTTCATCGAGTTCTTGCATCCACAAAGTTTCAAAAGGTTGAGGATGCCTAATTAAGTAGTTTATAATTACAGATTTCTGTCATGTTCCTCAAATAATCATATCCGTATTTACCCTACTGTCGTATTTTAAAAATCGCCATTCATTTACACGTGTTTGATATAGAGGTCTATTTGCGATCCCAAAAAACCGATTTAACATACAGATATTATTTTGACCGTATTTCCATCCTTCTTTCGTAAACAAGCTTTTCACATAGTGATCTATTTTACGTACATTGAAAAATAACGGCCGCTCTGCTACGTGACGTGATATGTGTCGTATTTGCATAAACGTTATTTGTGATTTCACATACAGTCATAACTTTGTAGCCTAACTAAGAAATATAATTGTAGTTTGAAGTTGGATTTATGGTGTATATTGGACATTAAAGTGTTTTCTTCAACACAGTAGTCTAGATGTTTCTTTTTATGCTTCGTTTTGCCGTATAAACATGAAATGTAGGCGGTAGATATTGAATGCGATTTTCCGGAAAAACGGGTTTTGTAAAATACGAAGTATGTGATGCGGCCGACGACATGCAATTTAGTATCCTAATTGGATAGAGATCACTTTTGGGTTGATTATGGCCCATTCTTTTATCCAGAAATACTTGCTTTTGCATTGTGTATTGTATATTGTAATCTATTTTGCGCTTGTTTCATAATGTATAGCTGGGTGTTAGCTTTTGTAATTAGCAAGTAATTAAAATAAATATTATTATTATTATTGTTACTAAACTTAAAACCATGTTTCGGGGATTTTTTTTAAAAAACTTGGAAGGCAAACAAATTATACTTGAAATATGTAGGAATTGACACACACATATGTTTATTAGACAGTGCATAGTTATTCATTAACATTGAATAGTCCTCTGATGCAAACGTTTTTGGAGCAATACGTAAACAAAATTAACCGGGCGAGTTTCCCAATGTAGTGAACTTTGCACTTATCATCAAATTCCCGGTTATCATGCCTTATTACTTTTTTCATGTTTTTTATTATTTGAGATTATATGAAAAAATGAAACAATGCAACTTAAAAAGGGCTCCGTAGTGACATAAACAATACGTTTAACTTTTACATGGTATTGGTTAGACAAAAATACATGTTTCCAAAATACGATCCGGCAGCTCCTTAAATATGGCCTTTGTTACCATGACAACGATAGACTTGACGTAGCAAACAAGTTTTTGTATTGCAAATTAATAGCATTTTTAAGTGCAAAGACCTTTAACTGTAAATCCACTTACTTAAAACTATAGTCGTGCCACATTCCGTACTCCCGCAAAACAAATAAATATTCTTACCAGGGTAGTCATTGAAAGTTGAAATATTTTCAGTGGGTTAGAGGTGATTAAATGGACATACCCAATTCCAAGAAATGGGTATGTCCTCTCCCCCCCCCCACGGGATTTCCGGAAACTCAGCCCTTGCCATTTGAAAACCGTTCTCAGCCCACAGCAGCCAACAACGTCTGCTGAGATCTGTTATGACTGTCATTGTCAAATAGAGTTCTTCAACGACTTGAGTAGACGTCTGTGGAAATTTGATATTCCGGGTTTAATATAAGGTTTTAGAACACAACATATGTGACCGGTTAGAAGTTTTTCTGCCTTAACGTTTAAGTGGATAAAAAAAAAAAAACAAGGACATTTAGACCAAAAAATTTCTACACGGTCTTCGATTTTTCTTGGGAAATACGAAGTAAATATCAGCGGTTTTCACACGGCAGCAGGCATGAGCTGATGTTGGGGTAATCCATGACAGCGGGCCGTCCAGGCTGCTGTGGTCTCAGCCGAACTGTGGGTAGCTACTTCTTTTTCATGTAATGGGTGACCATACCGAAGATCAAGTACCAATTATACAAATGAAAAAGTATGGTCGTGTGTAAATAACCAAAATAAGTAAAAGTACATTTCGCTCGAGTAGTGTATCCATTATGTGCCATATAACCGTACCTAGTCTAGCAACTGTCAATTATTGACCAGAACTCCAATCAGAAGTGGCTCGATGCATTTCAGGTCTAAATACTGGCGTCATGGCTGTCGGTACCATCAGATTGTTAGGGACCCGTATTGACCATGAGCGGAACCTTGCCGGGATACAGGTAAGGCGCTCAGTACTTGATAGTGGGCACTGTCATATAATCCAAATTCCAACAGCGGGTGGTGCCATGAAATATTACCAGTAGTTATCGCTGATGATTATTGATTTTTCTCTTTTGTAACCTGTGTTTTTTAATACTTGAGAGATGAACTTGCAATGCTATACGAATAGGTGATAACATATAAGTGTGATAGTATTTCATTTTCTTAATGAGTATTAGCTATGGAAGTTTATCAGGTTGAGTTAGGAGCTGCACTTTCTACACATCGCTTGCTCTTCTGGGTATTCACTTGTGCTCCAAAGGGAAGAAAAGTAGCCTAAAAAACCGTCTTTCGCCGCCCTCATTTTCTTTAGTATTTAGCGCCGGTGCACTTAATATCGCCTTCTCGCTACGGGCAAACGGATCTCGCAATACGTCGAATTGTTTTCCATTTCACATTTTTGTTTATTTTTGTGTTCAATTTTAATACTTTTGTCGATTCCATTTAGTTCCTGTTACATGCCTTCGAGATATGTTTTAGTTGAGACCGACTCGAAACACTCGTTTAAGGTTCACTGATCTAAATAGGCCAGGACATTTTGACCATTGTAACTTATGGGTTCTGTTGCTTTTAGAAACGGACAGTAGACGTCTTAGAGTTGTGTAAAGGTCACATATATCAACCCATTTTTCCCCGTATTTTTCTTTTAATTTTTTAATGATAAATTTGGGTTTTAAATATTGAAACAAAATATTATTATTATACACCGATTTTGAGTAGAGCAACTACCCCACAGATATGGATACTACACAAGGCACCTAGTGCTGTATCCTTTGTTCTTATTTAGAGACATAAATATTTTTCTATATTTGACATGTTGATATTTAACAAAATGTAGCTTTGTCATTTGATGGAAACGAAGTATTATTTTTATTATTATCATTATTAATATTTATTTTTATTATTTATTTATTAAAATATATTGCACTCATGTGGAACCTTCATTTTGTGAGCGGCGACACCATTAATGAAACAAACCATATATGTATGATACCATTTTTTTCTTTGTTCAATACTTTTACTTTTTAAATATGGAGGGGAAAAGTAATTAAAGATTCATGTAAAAGTAAGTAAGGAGTTAAGGTTGAAAATTACTTCAACCCATGTAAAATACATGATCATAACAATTCGAAAATACACGCGACCGCAAAACGCAAAATAATGTTTTACCATTTTACAGTTTTAAATAAAACATCGAATTTCCCCTCTTTTTTATTTTTTTTAAATTTTTAAGTTCATTGTGTGATTTAGTCCTCTGAGGGAAACCACGCACTTTCCACCAAGGCTGTATGTATAATGTCAACCCAAATTTAAATGTTAAACGATTCAGTATGTATTATTTATTCCAGATAGGCACCATGTATTTGTACATCAACGATACGACCACTTTTTGTGTTAGTTTGATATTGACCCAAGTTGAGTTCAATGATATTTTCGTTTGTACGCTAGTATTATTGTTTGTTGTTTTTTTTTTAATCAATATCGATTATGGTATTTGATACCATTAATGAGCACTTTTATGAATTAAATTTATGAAAATGCCAAAATATCCCAACGTTAGTTTACTTTAGGATTTTACAACATAGAAACATTAAAATACATAGGAAAGAACAATTGACATAGGATGAGTTTAGAGATTATGTTTAAGATTTTTCTAACAATAATAATATTTAGTAAGCACTTCATCTGTTACACATACATACATTGTGGGCAATGATTTGAAAACAGGATTGTATCTGTAAAGAAGATAAGGACGCATTGTGGTTAATTAATATACAGCAGGGTGATTTGATGCTCCCTATTCAATCTGTATAAGATACGTCATCAATGTATGCCTAGGCTCGCGTATAAAAACTTGAGCCCACTGAATAAAGCTTGCCATATTTTATTTTATTTGTGAACTGCATATGACCCTCATGATGTTTTACCAATTTACTATTTTCCCAGGTAATGTTTGAAAATTACCAATTACGAAAAGTTGTCGATTTCGGAAACATTATACATTTAACTTTGTGTAATAACTTTAAAGTCTCAAAAAGTTAGTGACAAAACTGCTAAGCAAAATTTGATCAAACTCAGGTTGAAAAACCCATGAACGTCGTTTTGTGTGTGCTTCCTATTTATCTATATACAGACTAATTACTTGGAAACAGTCTACCAACAACGTGAGGGAATTTGCATTTCACGTTGGGGGCTCGTCACAACGTTTTGTCAATCAAATTGCGGTCTTTACAAATAGTAAATTTAAAAGAAGTAGAAACAGAATGTATCCAGATTCGAATTCCCTGGCTAGGGATACGATTTTTTTAAATTTTATCCCACAGTAATATACAAATACTACATGGCGAGAGGGAAATAGGCACACTATTTTCCCTAGGTACTGGCTACGAACCTATCACCCTTCACCCTTCGGTGTTTTATTTCGGAAAGTGACAATTTCAATTGGCCATGGGTCAAAGTTTAAAGTTCGGATTTTCATTTATCGGTATGTGGTTCTTACGTGACCCACATTTACTGTGTTGGGTCCCTAGGAACCCCCGGTACTGAGTGTTTGAGCTTGGGCACTTAAGTGTTAAGCCCACGGTCATTACAAGATTAGAATTGATGTTATCAGTATATAAAGCTTAATTGATTAAGTACTATTAATTATCAATTATTTGCCTCCCAAGGTATATATTTAAGCAAATAAATTCCAATATATAATTACTCTCATGTTTTGATTAGTAAAATATTTGGTTTTTTTTTACTCCCGCCGGTGCCCAGGGGGTTGCTAGGGACCCAACCTAATTATGCCAATGGAGCGTGGAAAGATTAGTTTTTCGTATCAGGAGAAGCGTGTTCATAAATCGGACAAATAGCAAAAAAAAAATCCTTGAAAATTTCACTGCGAAACGGAGAAATCGCTAAAAAAACCAAGTTTAAAAAAAAAAGAACCCAAAAAATAGAAAAAAGAGAAGAGCGTATGTGAAAAAATTATATTTTACCATCAGTCAAGCAAGTTTCTAATTTCTAATAGTGCGGCATTGGTTTGCTTAAACAATGTTCATTTGAATTTTATCATGGTGAACCTTCTTTTTCTGTGTATAATTGATTGATTGATGGGAATGTTAAGGGGAATACCCCGGATCAGTCCGGATCAGTTTTCACACATTTTTAAAAAGTCCTAAACATATCATAAACCAACATATAGCCCATTTTCTAAATCAGTTTTAATTTTATCACTGGTTGCTATGATAATCATGTTAGGATTATTTTTTAACAAACATAACTGAAGCACAGCAAAATGTACATTATGGACCTTTCGATGGAAGGCCGGCTTGGACATTCCGAAGAAACCCATCGTCTCTAGCTCTGTCATTGGTTGCCATGATCACCAGTGACCGAGCAATTAGCATCTTTCTCTGACAAAAAAATCAAAAATCGAAAGAGATGGTTTTAAAGAACTGAGTCTTGTTGTTTGCAATTGTGCCAAGTTTTGTTTCCCATACGAGTTTTCCTTTTTTGACGAACTGAAACATATAGTCTAAGATATATAGAAACACACCCGGAAATAAATGGGTACAAGCTGAATTTTTCAGGATAGTTTACTGATGCTGTGAGGAGCAACATATCAAAAGTCCCCAAGAATCCCCTGTGTGCTATTTGAGAAATAAGGGGGTAATGTTTGTACAGGGGTCAAATTCTAAAATGTTCCAATTGCGTTCAAATGTATACCAACGTTTGTGTCATGTCATAAGGATTAAAAAAGGTATAGTTTGTCATATCTGCGATTTATGGATTATTAACTATGGAAATAACTGTTCAAGGTCATACTGGGGGGAAATGCTCGGAGTGCTCCCATTCTTTCCAAAAGTGTATCAAATTGTTCGTCTAATTGTGTATAAACTGAAAATATATCTTTAAATAGTTTAAGTAATTTACTTGCATAGTTATGGGGTTCATTATGGAAAGTTTCTACTGGGTCTTTGGGAGGTCACAAGCCACTGCCCTATAATGTCAATATTTAAACGATGTGTAGATCTAGGATATCTAGTATGATGATAATTTTGCCATAATATAACCATACAACCAGTACGAGGTAAATTGGAATTAGAATTGACTAAAATTCGTACGGTTTTGGAAATTTTACACCACGAGACCTGACAAATGTTTGGCATGCATGCCTCAAACTATTCCAAAAGTTTACAACAATATACATTTTCTTATTCGTTGACGAAAAGACATAGAATAGCCCATGATTAGCTCAATTGAATCACTTTAATTTTGTTTACCCCTCACCCCCTTATTTCTCAAAAAGCACACGGGGATCTTGGGGACTTTTGATGATGTTGCTCTTCACAATATTAGGAAACTATCCTGTAAAAATTCAGCTTGTACCTATTTATTTCCGGCCTGTTGGCTACACAGACCTAACAGTCCTTGGACTGATAGGCGGTAATGATTACGTTGATGTGAGTGAATTAAAATAAGGATATAATCAAGTTGATTCAAAGGACTCATTAATCTGTAATGAATTATAAAATAATATTGTGTTAACACTTAAGTGCCCAAGGGGGGGGGGGGGGTCCATAGTAACCAACATTTGATTTTTTGTGATGTCTCGCCGTTTACGCAATCAAATTTTTCAAGGAGTTTTTTGTCTAATTGTGATTATGAATACGCTTATCCTTGATACAAAAAAAATTATTAAATCCGGCCCCACCGGCTTCATTAGAATAATTAGGTTGGGTCCCTAGGAAAAACCCACCCCCCCCCCTTGGGCACTAACGGAAGTGAAAAAATCAAGATATTTTACTAATTAAAAAAGTACAGTAAGTAATCTTGGGATTGATTTGCTTAGATATACCTTAGGACTGTAATTAGAATAATTAATAATACTTAAATCAATAACCTTTATATGATGATAGCATCAATTCTAATGTTGTCGATGCCGTGATTTGTGCTCTTAACTGTGGAAGTCTATGGAAAAATAAGGCGATTTGAAGTTGCTAGAGGAAAAATACACAAGATGTATAAATTTGGCTATATTTGCAATGATATTTTAAGTGGTTATTTCTAGAGTAGCTATAAGATATTTTGGTTCAAACCCTTATATTGGAGTTGCTGAGGATGGAAAATGTTCGACCCACTCTGTTTTGAAAGCGTGGACAATTTAATGGTGTAGGTCAATAGTCAATGTCGGGATTTCTTTTTATTGTGGGTAGGTTGATTGTTACGTGACCCATTTATTTGTGTTAGTGTCCCATGATAAAACTCCCACGGGAAAGTTGTTTCTGGGTGGGTTGGGTCCCTAGGAACCCCCCCCCCTTGGGCAATAAAACGGAAGTTTTTTTTAGCTGGGGCACTTAAGTGTTAAATATGTACGGGTGTGGATGTAAATACATAAGTAAATGTTCTATAATTAAATAAAAGGATAAGAACTTAGTCGAACTATTTTATGAATATTCAACAGATAATTAAACAAATGCTAATGTCTTACTGCACTCCGTTGCGTTACATAAGGAGATCCAAGAGGCCCCCCTCCATCTGAAAAACCTCTTGCCATTGGCATTTTTTCACCAAATTGGTCAATAATGGGGGTACATTTCACACGACCACAAAAATCTAAGAAAACAAATTAAAAATCGGTTATACAGATTCAGAATGGTATTTGTTTTTGAGATTGATAGTTATTCGCTTTGCTTGAAAACATAGTATAAAACGGCTTGGCATCTCCTAACTTTAACCAATCCATATCCACAGAAACTGAATGTTTGATGTCAAAAGCCGAGATCTACGGCAATTAAAATGATTTTGGTGGCCCCAGACCCCTACTCCTGATCTTGTCAATATTTAAATACATAGTCAAAAGAGTGTAGATTAGAGAGAGTAGATTAAATGTGTAGTGAAGGGAACGTGGTGTTTTCGGAGGTTTCAGTTTAAAGATAATTTTGGGCAAGAAGAATCGAGGGACGGTTTCTTTCGGTCTGGAAACTTATGTAGGGTGGAATTATTACTCAATAAGTGTACTTTGCTGTAACGTGCTTCTTCAAGAATTTATAAATATCTTGAAATAACACAGACAAATGACTTAATCGGCGGATTTAGCGCAATCTGCCCCTAAAGCAAACGCATGCGTCTAATAAAATCCCCTCTGACAGGACTTTAATTGAAAAACAACGCGCATTTGCTGTTGGGATATGACATTACACGTGCTTTCATTGAAGAAGAAAAACAACAGTTGTCTTGTGAAACAACTTAAGTATAATGAATCTTCATTCTTCACGTTTGATTTCTATTCTACTTTAATAGCCAGGACAACGACTCTAATCTACGGAAGATAAAAAATATCAGCTCAATATTGAAACCAGGCCATAGCAAATCGTAAGAAAGATTCAAATAAAAAAAGTTTGATTCTTTTCGTCGCCCTCTCCAAATGTTCTTCGATATATTCAAAAGTATCCCATGGCCATATCTGCTAAGAAAATGTGGGTTACACACTGCGGTGTTTAGAAATACTGTACCTGTTGACATGGATGGACGATTTGATAGCAATGCAGTATAAGGTTTGTTCAATCGACCTGCCCTAATCAGTTTCTTTTTGGCTTGAAATCCCGCATTTTTGCTATGTAAGGTGATATAATTGAATTGTCACCTTATGCAACGGTTGACGTCATTACTCTTAACGCATGCACTAAGTCGTGTTATTTCACGTTAATTTTAGGTTGCATAGAATGAATATATAATCTGTAAGAAAGACTTCCCGCGCATAGAAATGTTTTACCAGAAGAAAGGTTTGTTATTAGAGCATAGACCCTGGGGTTTATGATTTGTGATACTGATATGCACATTCAAACATCGTCCTAGACTTCAAACCTCAAAAAATGATATTTAAAAACATACACGGTGTAACCCGTCATCATATCGATCACCTGAGGTTCGGAACATGCAAGTATTTGCCGTACCTGGAAGATTAAAGATTCCTTTTTTTTTTCGAAGTTTTAGGGGGACATTTGGTGACAAATGTTTCACTTCATAGAAATCAGGACGGGGTCGCATTCCATTAAATACATGCATTCATGGACGCAAACAAATGTGTGTTAGTAGACATCGGTGCATTAAAAAAGGTGTTAAGAGAGTGAACATCAATTACGGTAAATCTTTGCTATGTTGAAAGATTTATTAAAGCGATGTTGTGAAGAAGTTAATAGCAAAATACAGATTTCAAACACGTTTTTAATAACGTCGCTGCTGATGAAGCTATACACGAATAAATTTTGCCTTGTCACCGAGAATGCAACGCAATTATAGGAGATTTAGTGAAGCATTATCGCTTAAGTATATGAATATATTAAAATACATCTATGATCAAATAATAAAAAGAAATAAATCTTACATACGCATGTTTACACGCGCAAATTTAATACACACATATGCACATACACACACACACACATACACAAAACATCACACACGCACACACAACCATGCAACTTATTCTACAACATCTTGTACTTTCAGAGATCTAGAATGAAGCTTTATTAATGTTCTATTGGAATTTTGATCGTGTAACAACAGAATTTATTTTCTGATTATTTTCTTTTTGAGGATCTGTTGTCATATTTTACAATTATTATCTGCTTAGCTTGAATTGTCAAAATTTGGGAAACCGTTAGCAGTGTTATTATATCAGTAGCCGTCGCAGGTGGTACGCACATCTGCTTGTGGAATGTGAAATAGACAAATAAAAATCAGGTCCTTGCACCAATTACCGTTATCTTCTACTTTGAGATGCACTATGAAAACTTCGCCGTTGAAGCTATGTGATATTTCGTTCACTGATCCGCTAAATCCTTCAGTCCTTGAAAACGTATTAGCCCCGGAGCTAGCACACATTTGTAACACATCTCAAGTACAAAAGGTTTGAGTGATTAAATATGTAGACAGACTGATAGGGACCCCTGAAACATAATTCTTAAGTGCCACAAATGGTGCCTTAAGGAGAGGGGGTCAAGACAAAGTTTGTACAGGGGTCAAATTTTTAAATTGATCCAATCGTGCTATGTTATTTGTTTAGCCACAAGGATTCAGGAAAGGTATAGTTTGTACTATCTACAAACGTAAGGTTTAAGAGTTATAGACTAAAAACAGCAATAATAAAAAAAAAGGTCAATTTCAGTTGTACAGGGGTCAAATTTTTACGTTGCTCCGATTTGAATAAAAAATGGTGCAAATTATTGGTGGAGCTCGTAGGATCAAAATAAGGAATAGTTTTGAGTGTCTCAAATGCTTGCTTAAGAAAGTAGGGGGAACACAAGGTCAAGCCCCATTGAATACAGTGGACGTTGACCTTCTGTGCCCCCTACATCGGTAACTAAGTCAAAACTATTCCTTATTTTAATCCTATGAACACCGTCAATAATTTGCACCATTTTTATCTAATCGGAGCAACTTTAAAATTTGACCCCTGTACAACTGAAATTGACCCTTTTTGTTGATTTTAGCTGTTTTTAGCCTATAACTCTTAAACTTTACGTTGTAGATAGTACAAACTATACCTTTCCTGAATCCTTGTGGTTAGACAAATAACATGGTACACTTTTCAACATGATTGGATCAATTTAAAAATTTGACCCCTGTACAAACTTTGTCTTGGCCCCCTCTCCTTAAGGCACCATTTGCTGCACTTAAGAATCACGTTTCAGGGATTCCTGTCAGTCTGTAAACATATTTAATCACTCAAACCTTTTGTACTTGAGATGTGTTACAAATGTCTGTTAGCTCCCGGGTTATATGGACTTATCCGCAATGTTTGTTAGTTATGAATGAGGGCCGGGGACTCAGGCTACAAACATAATTAATGAGCACTATATAGCGTGCCGTGTGTAAGACATCTCCCAATCGGGGCTTCTTCAACCAGGGTTAGTCCATCCAGAAGGACCCTCGTTCCTCCCTGTGTCCATCCCTCCCTGTGACATAGCCACCGAGCGAAGCGCTACGCGCTCGGTGGCTCGGTCAGTGGGAGAACGAGGGTCCTTCTAGATGGACTAACCAGGTTAGCATGCAGTAACAGTCAAAATTTCGAAGGGTTGAATCTATGCATAATGGAAAACGCCACAAGTTTATTACAACCAATGCAAGTCAAATATGGTACGAGTATAAAGGTTAAACCTACAGGATTTGTCATAAAAAATGTCGGCTTATGATAAAATATTTCAAAGATGATTAGAAGGAAATAAGTTCGAAATATTACTTGTCAAACTGTAGCGATCAAAGGCCAAAGAGAGAAAAAACTGGATACGGAACGATGCAGTAAATCCTCTGAAACTTCACTCATAATTCCGATTTTGACGCGGAAAGTAGCCATCAATGAAAGAAGGTTTATTTGCTACAACACCTATTCTTACGATTGCACATGCGGGGGAATGCAGCTTCTACACATTTAAATACAAATTTCTATGATTCAACAACCTATCTGTTCTCAAATATTCTGACGTCACGCAACGGCATTTAATGAGGCACGCTCCATCGGCGAAATGTCCTACCATTGTCTCTAAGTGATATGTAGTCCGCGGCTCAGCAGCTCGGGTGATGTACTACCTTTGTAATTTTTATGTCTCCTTCAGATTGTCACTTTAATTTTAATGTGGAAAAGACTTTGGTGTGAAAATCTATAATTGAAAAACTTTGTAAATACTTCTATAACGCACACACTCGAATTCCAAATCGACATTCAGGACCCACTATTCAGTCTTCCGGTTGTTACGACCACAAAGCGTCTTGTTATTTAGAGAAAATCGATCCTGTTGCATAAAAGGACGCAGCCCTTAAACGTTTCAAGTTTCATCTATGAATACTAATGTTGATTTTTGCTATCTCCGGAACATGTGTTAGTATCTTTTATGTCGCATCTATTTGGGCAGTATAAGGATAATTGTAATCCCTTTAATATGTGACTATCTATAAACAAATACTATCAGTAGTTTGCTACTGTCCGTTCAATAGCTTAGACCCTCGGTTTTTAATTAATATTAGAAAAGGTAGAGGTGTCGGGAAAAACATTGTGAAGAAAATTTGGTATTCACGATTACCAACAGGATTTTTAAATTTCAAAACATATGGAATGGGGATTTTACCTAAACATCTATTGAAATTTTGACCCTTTTCCCCTCAAGTTGCAAATGATTTGTCCAATGTCTGGTACCATTAACAATGACGTGTGAGGGGGGTTTTTGGTATTATACATACGAGTAGACGCTACGGAATAAAAGCTTAAACTAGTTGCGTAAAGAGTCAACTGAATCGAATTGCCCTATTGTTCACCAGTGTTCCCCGGACTATGATTACTGCCGTACATGTTACTTCTCACCTGGTCATAAACTAGGAACCTTTATGAAGGGGACGCACATACAATGTGGTGATTTTGTTACCATTTATTAGAGCATGACTAGAGCGGGGCAAAACAATTTAAAAAGGGTTCCGTAGTGACAAAACAATATACCAGTACATCCTACGTCATTTCTTTTTTTGCCTGCGAATCCATTCTGCGAATCGTTATGGCCATATATTAACTCTTACAGATACATTTCCCCCGTTGCCAACATCAGGCCGACCTATTCCAAGATACCAGCCCTACATTTACAACATTTGCTTGTTAATGGTCTAATACTTTTAACTTAGCATTTGCATTGGTAGAACTAAAATATTACATCTTTTCCCAACAGAATGCGTACTCGTAAGTTCCCTTATATCCAATATGGTCGCCGTTACCATGGCAACGACAGAACTAGCGTACGCATAACTTTTGGGGGATTGCAAATCTAATAGCATTTTTATGGTGCTATGTGCAAAAAGTGCAACACACTTAACTGTAGTAGGTTACTCTTAAAATGTAGTCTTGACCGTTACCTACTACAGTGTGAGTACAAAACATACATTCAGAAAAAAGACAAAATAATAAAGTTATTTCTTCTCAAATGTTTGCTTTGGTTGTGAAGAGGGACAGTCAGTCTTTTAAAAAAACACATTTATTTGGTGTCATTTGGACATCGTTTACATAGAGTTACATGGTCTTCAGCAGTACTTTTGGTAAAAAAATACATTTAACACCAAATTATTATACAAACAATAGAAGGTTAGAGAATATTTGCAGGATTGCAATTATTACAAAATTGTAAATCAATATTCCAGAGATAACAAAAGAAAATTCAGAGTGAAACAATGTTCAATGTCCCAGAAAAGAAAGTCAAAAAAAAAAAAAAAAAAAAGAATCGTTATGGCTCATAGTATTAAAACTCTAACAGATACAATTTCCCAGTGTGCAACAGTCAGGCCGACCTATTCCAAGATACCAGGCCCTAACATGTTTACAAACATTGCTGTTAACTGGTCTATACTTTTAACCATGGCAACGACAGAACTAGCGTACGCATAACTTTTGGGGGATTGCAAATCTAATAGCATTTTTATGGTGCTATGTGCAAAAAGTGCAACACACTTAACTGTAGTAGGTTACTCTTAAAATGTAGTCTTGACCGTTACCTACTACAGTGTGAGTACAAAACATACATTCAGAAAAAAGACAAAATGATAAAGTTATTCTTTCAACATGTTTGCTTTGTGTGAAGAGGGACAGTCAGTCTTTTAAAAAGAACAATTTATTTGGTGTCATGTGGACATCGTTTACATAGAGTTACATGGTTCTTCAACAGTACTTTTGGTAAAAAAAATACCATTTAACACCAAATTATTATCAAACAATAGACGGTTAGAGCAATTTGCAGGATTGCAATTATTACAAAATTGTAAATCATTATTACAGAGATAACAAAAGAAAATTCAGAGTGAACAATGTTCAATGTCCCCAAGAAAGAAAGTCAAGAGGGTTGGTTAAGACCACATGTTTGATTTGGATCAGCGGTTTCGTGGTTTTAGCCTACAACGGAACTTGGGAGTAAAAGTGTAACCATAGACCGTATTCAATATGACGTCAGCCACCAGACATGTTGGTGGACAAGATGCATACATTCCAGGACTACAATACATTCAGCTGTCAATCGATCCATGTTTAGCGATTGCACAGGGATCATTGACAGGTGAATGTATTGTAGTACTGGAATGCGTCTGTCCACCAAATGGCTGTCTATTGAATACGGTCTACAGAAGGTTTCGTATCTATGTTCATATTCACCTATTCATCTGGAAACACAAGTGCAATTTACTTTTACGTTTTTAATCCAATTTATTTACAGAAACCTTCAGCCTTAATTTATCTTGCAATTTTATTATGCTCATGAACTGAGACATTATTATGGACTGATTTTCAATAACTGACCCCTTTATTGGTTGAATCATGGTAATTTTATTTGTTGTACTTACTTATATTTATGTTACACAAAAGACAGTTTTATTCAAACTGATATGTTTTTGGCAAGAATAAACCCACTGAAATTGCATGTGTGAATTGTATATATTTGCTATAAAAAGTTATGATATTCGTCTCTCCGCAATGTATGGCTAAAATCGGCAAAACAGATGTGTGGGTTCGTTCTCAGCCAAAAGGACATAGTTTATGAACCCAAAGTTCGAAAGACACTAAATATACATTTTCTGATAGCCTGTTTATCCCTACAAACAAACAATGCAAAAAAATCGATTAACCTTTCAAAAAATTTTTTTTTCCTGAATGTAGGTTTTTTTTTATTGATTCACACTGTATAGCCAAATATATTAAAACATCGGAAAGAGTTCCATATGTACCCCCTTTAAATTTCAACAAGAAACAAATTATTTTTTATTTATAGCCTAACACAAACAAAAGGCCAAAAACAAAAAAGAATTTGTTACATGTAGAACTTCAGAGGGGGTACATATGGAACTCTTGCCACACCGGTTATTGCAAAGTTTAAATATTTCCCGTTGGAGGAGGCTGATTACATAGGACACCCCCATGCCAAAATGGGGGGTATCACTCACCCACCCACCCAACCCATGTAATTTCCGTTAATTCCGCCCATGGCGTTTGAACACGGTCTCGGCCGAAACGTAGGTAGCTGCTTTTTTCATGAAATGGGTGACCATACCTAAGTATCACTTACGGATTATACACATGAAAAAGTCTGGTAGTGTTAAATGAGACGCAAAAATAAGTACAATTCAGACTAACATGTATCTAATTACTCGCCGAGGTATACCAGCGACTTATTTCTCGGCCTGCCGAGACCGGGACTCGAAACCGAGACCCCTGGTCTGAAGTCGAGCGCACAGTGAATATAGCTACAGAGGAATTCCCCGTTAGGCGCATTGACAATAACGTACTTATATATATCCATTTCTGTGCCATATAACTTTACTAGCCTAGTAACTTTAAATGTGATTTACCTGAACGTCAACCAGGAGCGGCTCGATACATTCGTATACAGGCATCATGACTCGGTACATCAGATTGCTATCGACCCTATTTGACCATCAGCGGCACTTACTGGAGATTACTATAGCACACTGTACTTGAAACTGAAACTTCTTAATCCAACTTTCCAAACCGGCTGCCTTGACGTATTAACCAAGAGCTATCGTTAATGTATTATTGATATATACTCAGTAATAGTAGTTGTAGTACTACGGACATGTTCATAACACTAAAAGTCTTTTGAATTCATCTTCAAGGGCTTTGCCTAGTGCTAACTCTGACGCTGATCTTGTCAATGGCTTTCTGACTTCTTTGTTTTTAAGGTTGAAAAGATTAGGGACAATATGACTGACAATGCTGAATCTCCCCAGGCAGATAGGATTTGAAAATGCTATATGCCAGGTTTTAATTAAAGCACTCTCTGACTCTGACGTTGCTGGAATAATTTGCAAAATGTCCAACAAGGCTTGTACTATGGACAACACTTCCCTCCTGGACACACTTCCCTCCTGGCTCATAAACGAACTTGAATGGTCTCTTTTCTATCTATCATCCCAGGATAGTACATAGTTCTCTAATTGACAGGCATATTTTTCCTCCCACCTTGAAGCATTCTCCAGTATGCCTCTACTTAAAAGAGCTTACTCAAGATTTTCCCGATGAGGGCGCACTCATTTTCAAACAATCGGTTTTTTTTTTTTGCATGGTACCTAATGCTTGTCCATACACTAATCTTTGTGTTGAATAACTAGGCTCAAATCCGAAGTCCTTCATATGAAAATCACAACTTGTTATAAAATTCCGGATCCGGAATTTTTGTTCCACACGGTATCCTATGCCCCTGTTATACTGTGCATTATGTTTACTGCTGTGAAACCGAATCCGATCATCTCTAACTTTGTAATTGACATTTGATGACTATCTTTAGTTTAGATGACTATTTTCAATTTCTACCTACTCAAAATAATTATATTTTGAAATCTCGGAGTCAGCCTTTAAGACGTATCTTGGATCATGATTTACTTAGAGCTATATGCCAGTTTACAAATATCAAATTAATTCCCAGTTGGATTGAGAATGCCGCATCACGTCAGGTAATACAGCAGGTTGGCGATCATGATCTTGGTGATCCATTGCAATCTGCATACAAATCTCACCATTCTACTGAGACAGCCCTTCTGCAGTCGAAGTTACATCTTTTCGAGCCTTGGATGCAAAGGCTGTCTTGCTATTAATTGCTTGACTTGAGCGTTGCCTTTGATTACCATTGGGACCATGATATTTTGATCCAAAGAGTTAATCCAAGATTCCAGTGTTGTGAGCATGCTCTTCAGGAACTTTCTCTAGTTTAGGTAGAAAACTTCACTTTACTCAATCGCCTTGCTCTTATGGTCCTTCACTTGTGCTCCAGGTAGAAAAGTAGCCTTAAAAACCGCATTCACCACACCCGCCCTCATTTTCTTATGATATTTTTAGCGCCGTGCCGTGCACGTAATATCGCCTTCTCGGACAAACGGAATCTCGCACAATAAGCCTTTTCGTCGTTGCAGATCATGGTGCATTATTGGTTAAAAATCTTGAGAGATAAGGGTGTTCTGTAATACATAGAATGATAGGAAATTATCCTCACTACTTTATGAAAAATTCTCAGCACATAACTTAAGATAATGATTATGAGTATATTTTAATATTGATTAATTATTCGCTGCTGGAAACATATAGTTTAAAAACTTTTGACTTCTGCTATACCTTGACTAACCATATCCACTAAATGTTGGATTATCCTCACCCTTGAAAGATTCTATTCAGATGCTCTACTTAAAGGCTGACTCAGAGAACTTTTTCAGGATGAGTGGGCGCACTCAATTTAACACAAATCGGTTTTTTTTTGCATTGTAATAATTGCTTGTCCATACACTAATCATTGTGTGAAATAAACTAGTCAAAGCGAAGTCCTTCATAAGAAAATACAAATTTGTTAAAAATTCCGGATCCGGAATTTTTGTACAAACGGTATCTATGGCACGGTGTTTTACTGTGATAATTTTACTGCATGAAAACGTAAAATCTGATTCATCTCAACTTGGGAATTGAACATTTTAGTGGACTATCTTTAGTTCTAGATGACTATTTTCAATTTTTACTCAAAATATTATATTTTGAATTATGACTGAGTCAGCCTTTAAGAAGATATCTTTGGATGAGCTATAGGCCAGTTGCAAATATCAAATTAATTGCCAATGATTGGAAGGCAGCATTCACGTCAGGTAATACAGCATGTTGGCGATCATGATCTTGGTGAGTCATTGCAATCTGCATACAAGATAACCTTAACTGAGCAGCCCTTCTGCAGGTCAGAAGTTAATCTTCGAGCCTGGGATGCTAATAAGGCTGTCTGGCTAGGTATTGCTTGACTGGAGTGTTGCCTTTGATACCATTGACCATGTATTTTGATTTGATTCTTTAAAAAAGGCTTGAAAAAGCAGTTCTGGTATCACAGACCATACTCTTGTCTGTGTTTTTAGATCATATCTCACTGACAGAATAAGTACCAGAGTGATGGTTACCATGAGAGGTCCAAGCAGCAACTACTTGGTCCTCAGGCTCCATGTAGGGCCGGCATGGTTCATAATGTATCCATTCCAGTCGGTGATATTATTAGGAATCAGTGATGTTAACTTTCACTCCGTATGCTGATTGTACTCAGCTTTTCAGTTGAGTTTAATCCAAAGATTTCAGGTGATTGTGAGCATTCTCTCAGGAAATTTAATCTATTGAGTAGAACTTCACTTTTACACATCGCATTGCTCTTATGTTATTCACTTGTGCTTCCAGTAGAAAGTATAGCACTTAAAAACGTCATTCAGCCCTATTTTCTTTATATATTTAGCGCCGGGCCGTGCACGTAATATCGCCTTCTCGGGCAAAAGGACTCGCAAATAGCCTTTTCGGCGTTGCAGATCCTGGTGCCTTATTGGTAAGAATTTTGAAGAGATAAGGTTGTTCTGTAATATACAAGAATGATAGGAATTATTCCTCACTACTTTATTGAAAATTCTCAGCACATAACTTAAGATAATGTATTATTATTTTATTTTAATATTGATAATTATTCGCTGCTTGGAAACATATAGTAAAAAATTTGACTTGCTATACCTTGACTAACCATATCCACTAAATGTTGGATTCAAAAGCCGAAATCAACTGCACTTAAAATGATCTCTGGTGGTCATAGTACCCTTCCTCATGAATTATGCAATTAATTAAAATAATGAGTCGAAAGAGTAGATAAAACTTGTATCTGAAGGGAACATGATTTTTTCGGAAGTTATATTTTTCATTTTAAAGATAATTTTAGGCAAGATATGTCGAAAGCCGTTTTCTGCCTGTCTGGAGACATAATTATGTAGGGCGGAAGTATTACTCAATAAGTGTAGTCTGTGGTAATATACTTCTTCGAGAGGTGATAATTCTCTTGAAATAACATAGCCCAGCACTTAAATCCGCGGATTTACGCAGTCTACTACCCCTAAGGCAAACGCATGCGTCTAATAAAATACCATCTGACAGAAAATTACTTGAAAAACAACGCGCTGTCGTTGTTGGGATACCACATACACATGCTTTCATTGAAGATGAAACAACAACAATTGTCTCGTGAAATAACGTAAGTATCGGTATAATGAATCATCATTCTACACGCTTAATTTGACTATTAGTACTTTATTCTATTTTGATAGCTAGGACAACGACTCTATTCTACAGAAGATCAAAAACAATACTTATCGACTCAATATTGAAATCAGGACATAGCACCATTGACGAATACTATATTACCACTCGTAAGATATAATCAAAAGTATCCCATGGCCATATCTACTAAGAAAACGTGGGTTACACTGTGGTGTTTGGAAAAACTGTACCTGTTGACACAGAATGAACAACAATTTGATAGCAATACAGTATAAAATCGCTTAATCCTGCCCTAATCAGTGTCTTTGGGATTTAGGTAAGGTGATATAATTGAATTGTCACCTTATGCAACGGTGTTGACACTCATCACTCTTTTTTTTTTTTTTAAAACGATACACTAATTCGTGTTATCACGTTTATTTGAGGTTGCATAGAATGAATACATAAACTGTAAGAAGGACACTCCAGCGCATAGAAATGTTTTACCAGATCCTGCAACTGCATAATAAACGATTGAAAGTGAAAGGTTTATTATTAGAGCATAGACCCTGGGTTTTATGATTTGAGATACTGATATGAGCATTCAAACACGTCGTGACTGTGAAACACAAAGAATGATATTGAAAAATACACGGTGTATGTAACCCGTTATCTCATCCATCACCGGAGGCTAGGAACATGCAGATATTTAAAGTATCTGGAAGATTACCGATTATTTTTTTGAAGTTTTGGGGGAAATTTGTTGACGAAGAGGTTTCACTTCATTGAAATCAGGACGGGGTCACAATCCGTTAAATACATGCAGAATGGACGCAAACAAATGTGTGTTAGTAGACATCGTTGCATTGACATAGGTATGGATAACAGAGTGAACATCAATTACGGTAAATCATTGCTATGTGACAGATTTATTAAAGCAATGTCCTGAAGAGAATTTTCAATCGCCAGAGAAGTTAATAGCAAAATACAGATTTTTCAAACACGTTTTTCAAATGTGATGACGGTTTACAAGAAGATCTGTACCTTGTCGCAAGAATGACAACACAATATAGGAGGCTAGTGAGCGAAGCATTATGGCTTAACTATAGGAATATATTAGAATACAGCTATGAGCAGCGAGTACAAAAAGACCAAAAATAAATCTTCCACACCGCCTCGTTTAATATATAAAACACACTTACGGCATTACACAGACACACACACACACACACCAACACGTGCACCACACTCGCACCACACACAAGTGTTCTACAACGTGTTGTATTTTCAGATATGTTGAATAAAGCTTTGTTAAGGATCTATTGGAATTTTGATCGTGTGTCAACAAAACTTTTTTTGATTTTGAATTGGGGATTTTGTTGTCTATGATTACTGTTGAATTGTCAAAAAATTGGGACACCCGTTCGAAGTTGTTAGTATTTTCAGTAGCATCTAGCGTGGTAACACATCTGCTTGAGGAAATGTCAAATAGAAAAATTAAAATCAGGTCTTGCACCAATCTATTCGAAGACCTGTAATCTTCCACTTGAAGATGATATGTCACCGAGGCTCGCTTGGCGGCTCGGCAGCTCTGTGATTGTAATACCTTTGTAAGGTATTGTATTCCTTCTACAGGGTGTAGGGTGTCTTACTTATATGAAGGTACCTCAAATAAAAGTCATTCACGGGTGTCCTATAATATTACCCTTTCCTGTTGAGAGTGACCTACTATAAAATCGAAAATTTGGGCCAAACATCTTGCTATTATGGAATTCACCAATTTGCTCGAACCTACTCCATGTGCAAAGGTGCAGCGCGCAGCGGTAGATGCCTGTTTCCCCGAAACATCCACGGGTTTTTACCGGCTTCTTCATGTTTTCCAGCAATTTGAATATTGTGCACCTATTGATGTATCTAGCTAAAAGTATTCAACTGTGTCGTTGTACTTTGATGCATACTCGACGAGACACAGTGACTTACTTCTGACTTAAATATTTTTGACATGGGCTGAATTTCCGATGCGTAAACTGAGGAGCCGAAAGTTCTATCAATGTACTATGCCATGCCATGCATTTATTAGACTTCAAACTAATGTTACGGGAAAAATGGTTTTAAAAATACCTTGAAAGAGCAAATCACATTTATTGATTTTTTATTAATGGCATACATATGTTTATTAAACTGTGCTTAGGTCTATATAAAATATTGAAGGTTCATCTGTTTCTAATTCATAAGTTATTGAGTGTACGTAAAGACAATACCGAGTCATAAACTAGAAACCTTTTAAAAGGGACTTACAGGGAAATACCAATTTTGAGATTAATGAATAAAGTGAAGCAAAAGAATTTTAAAAAGTTTGCGTAGTGACATAAACAATACTTTTAACAAAATATTACATGTTTTCCCAACAATGTGCGTTCTCGTAAGTCCCCTTAAATCTATTATGGCCACCGTTACCATGCCAACGACAGACGTGACGTTCGCGTAATATGTTATTTTTTTGTATTGCAAATTTAATAGCATCTTTGATGGTATTGTGCGCAAAAGGTGAAAAAACATTTCACTGTAAGTCCACTTAAACTTTAGTCTTGTACATTACCTACTATAGCAAAATATATTAACACTTAAGTGCCTAATGGGGGGGGGGTTCCATAGTACCCAAGATTTGTTTTCGGCGATTTCTCACTCGCGAAAAATATTTTCGAACTCTAATTTTTTGTAATTGGTGCAACTTATCGATGTGCTTCTTTCCATAAAAAAAATTACTAAAATATCTCGCCCGTTAATGAGATAATTAGCTTGGGTCCCTAGGAACCCCCCCTTAGGCACCAATGGGAGTGTGATTTTAAAAATAAAAATTAGCAAACTCCTGTTGCCAGAAATATTTTTCTGCTTATGTATGTTCATATGCATGAAACAAAATTAATTACATAATCAGAAAAAATAATTAACCCTTTATGTGCTGAAAAGAAGCGATTCCATCATCGAGCGACTGCGCGCCATTGCTATACAAACCTATGGCAAATACGACTACCCCCCACAAAAAATACAAGATTGTACAAAATGGTAATGTTTGTGTTAAATATATGTAAATTGGTCCTTCTAGAGCAGATATAAACATCAAAATGATCTGCAATGTGTATGCTGTGGAAGCAGGGCCGCGGAAACATCATGCTACTTTTTGAGCGATTTTGACGCATTTCGAAAACAATGATTTGCCCCTAATTTCCAGACGATAAACCGGAACTCATTTATATTGCACCTTTGGCCTTGTCTTATGCCCCCTCAAAGGTGGTATGAGTTTCATTCGAAAATTCCATCGGGAAAGTGGTTTCCTTAGGGGGGGTTCCATGGAACCCCCCCTTAGGCACCAACGTGAGTGAAAACACCTTAGGCACTTAAGTGTTAAAACATTCTACTAGTCAATGAAAAGTATAAATATTTTTACGTTGTCGGAAGGGTGCTTACATGGACCATCCCCCATGCCACAGCCATGCCCGCCCCATGATTTCCGTGCCATTTGAATACGGTCTCAGTCGCCCGGGGTAGCTGCTTTTCGTTGTTTGTAATGGTGAGCAGTGTCACTTACCATTATGACCTGCAAACCGTCTGGTCGTGTTAAATGAGAGGCAAAAATAAGTCAAAGTACAATTTCGCTCTAGTAGTGTTTATAACATTTCTGTGTCATATAAAATTACTAGTCTAGTACTTTAAATATGATTTACGGGAAGTGGCTCGATGCATTTCAGGCCTAAATATGGCGTCATGCTCCGGACAATCAGATGTATTGACAGATTTGACCATCAGCGGCACTTGCCGAGAACCAGTAAGCGCTCAGTACTTGATAGATTGGGACCTGATCATCCACATCCAACTTCCAAACAGGGTGCTGAATCTTACCAGTAGTTATCGCTGATGCATTATTGAAATATTTCCTTTAAAAAAAAAAAAAACATTGTTGTTTTTTTTTTTTTTTTTTTTTTTTATTACTGTACTTAGTGAACTTGTTGTTTTTAATACTGAGAAATGAATTACAATGACTATTGCAAAGTAGGTTATCACTATAAGTAGGGATAGTATTTCATTTCCCTCACCGTTGTAATTTTATCTAAAAGCCTTTTTCTGAAATTATCAGGTTGAGTTAGGAGCTGCCCTTTCTACAACATCCGACTTGCTCTTATGGTTATTCACTTGTGACCTGCCCAGGAAGAAAAGTAGCCTTAAAAACCGTCTTTCGCGTCGTCCCGCCCTCAGTTTTCTTTAGTATTTAGCGCCGTGACTTAATATCGCCTTCTCGCTACGAGGCAACGGATCTCGCACATCGTCAGACTTTGGTTTTTCCACCTTTTTTGGCAAGTTAAACTTTTCGAAGCAAGTTCCTGTTACATGACCTTCGAGATTGTTTTAGTTGAGAACGGACTCGAAACACTCGGTTAAGGTTCACTGATCGAAATAGTCCAGGACATTTGACCCATTGTAACTCTTGGGTTTTGGTTGCTTTTTATAGAAGCGGTTAGTGTTACGTCTTAAAGTTGTGTAAAGGTCACATATATCAACCCACGTAAGCAACATATTTTGTGCATGGTCATCTTGGTGTAAATCTTGAAACACATATTAATACACCGATTTTGAGTAGAGCAATTGGCCCACAGAACTGAATACTAAACAAGTGCTTGTACTCTATCCTTTGTTCTTAATTAGAGACATGTAGATATTGATATTTAACAAAATGCAGCTTTGTCCTTAAACGAAACGTTTAAAATGAATTATTAGTATGATTATTATTTAAAATGTCCGCAGAAGGACCTATTGTGTGGGAGGTAACACCAAAGGAAGTAAACCCATACATAGTATGAAAACCAGATTGTTTTTTTGTTTCAAATACTTTTCCCTTTGTTTTTCTAAAATTTAGATTGGAAGTAATTAATGATTCAAGTTGAAATGACTTCACTGATTCATACAAACGAAAACTACTACAACACGCGAAACCGCACTATAAATATTTTTCGCACCGCAACAAACTTTTAACAGTTTTAATAAATCACAAACCCATCCACAACCCCCCTTGTTTATTATAAGTTCTTTGTGTTATTTTAGAGGTCCCGAGAATGAAACCGCACACATTTCTTGTTCTTTTCTACAAGTTGTATGTGAATATCAACTCACCTTAAATGTTAAAAGATTCAGTATGTATTCTTTATTCCAGATAGGTACCATGCATTTTTAGATGGGTTTAATGTGATGTAAATCGTTCAACGATACGATCAACCACGTTTTTGTGTTTTGGATATTGAACCCAGTTGATAAGACGAATACAAATACTAATAAAAATTTATCGTCATTTTCAGCCACTGGTGCTGCGCATCATTGTGCATGCAGACGGAAATTGTGGAGCGTTAAATATTGTTATATAATACCATCCAGGGAGGGTGGAAAGAGTGGAGTTATTGTTTGGCAACAGTTGATTGTTGCATATTAATACTTATTGCGAGTTGTAATGTTTTGTACTTTAAGTGGGGGTAGTCATTACGAGAGGTCCAAATATGGTGAGTTACTCATTATTGGCAGAGCTATATATGGCAAAGTTCGGGATGTTGCGTCTTATGTTGATGTATGGGATGGTTTAAAACTCTACAAAATTGAAGGCATTTTTTTAGAGTTTTAAATGGGTGAGTTAATTCAGAGTATTGCAAGAGTTGTGTTGGTAAGCAATTCTGGTTTGGTTTGTTCGAGAAATAAAAAGGGGGTTTGTACTTGTCAAGTATATGGAGGGTAGTTTAGAGTGGTCACTATATGGTTATTGGTGAGTGTCACCTTCACAGTACAGAAAGTAATTTGAATGTAACATATATTTCATATATTTGAACAGTATGTTGGACGAAGCAAACTAATTTTCTGAATACTCGGTGGTAAACTCGCTATATTAAAACTCCTCGTAATAACCTGTCCTCCTAATTCAAAATGTAAACATTAGCACCAGTCCCATAAACACACCACATCACACTTTTTCTTAACTCTTCTAATACTCTTAAGGTAAAAAATCACCAATATTTTATCTCTCAAAATGACTCCCCCACTTCAAGTACAAACATTTCCATAATCACTACAACACGCTCCATCAAAACGTTTGCTAAATATAATTCTTCAAATCCGTTGCTTTTGAAGTTACAACTCACCCGCATTTAAATCTCCAAAAGACCCCCGCCCTACTTTTAAGTACAGACATTCACAACTATGACTTTCCGTCGATTGATATGTATTTCTCGTCGGTTAATATTTTCTCTATTATGTTCTCATTACATACAGCATATTTCAGAATCCGACTTGTGCAAATTAATTTGTCAGGTAACATAGTTCATAATTCTAACAAAGATGTCCTAGTATTTGCTTTATATGTGGTAGCTAGCTGTAGCTATAAGGTTCTAATGGCGGCGCCCACGGCTAAGGGACGAATTTTTTATATTCGTAATTAATACATTCGATTCAACTGACTGTTAACCGGAGTTGAGTTTAATGATATGTTCGTTTTTACGCCTGACATTATTGTTTGTGATATTTTTTTTCTTAACATTCATATCGATTTATGGTTTTGAACTCTACTTATGATATTTTACGGTCTCCTTTTGTTGAAATTATGAAAATGCCAAATATCCCAAGTTAGTTTTCGGTAGGTTTACATACCGATACCTTAAGTTAATAGAAAAATCAAGTTACATAGGACGTATCGTCCATCGATGCTGAAATCGTATAGACTACTGATTACGTTTAAGATTTTTTCATAACGATAAATACATACTGGCCCGCATGATGTTTTACCAATGTAACTTGTTACACATCATAAATCATAAACATCATAAACAAGTAAGTCATAATTTACCATAAAATTCAAACAATTACAAACATTAGTCGATTTCGGAACATATACATCTATATATTTTTTTCCTCCACCCTATACCGAGACTGTGAAATGAAATATATTTAGCTCATGTTTGGCGAAAGTCAGCATGGTATCCATTGGTCACTGGATTTGGGAAAAGAAATTGAGGGGACATTTCATTCATTTCAAGAAAATGTGCAAGTTTATTTTCGGGAAAAGGGTGGTTAGCTCAGTCTGGTAGAGCGCAGTGCTTTGTAATGGCGGAGGTTGCCGGTTCGATTCCTGCCCGTTTATTAAAGGGACAACGAGAGATTTTGAGGCAAACCCAATATTGTGTCATTATAGTACTTTCATCAAGACCTAGACACTTAAATGATTTCTTACCTTGATTTGGCTACAGAATGTCAAAAAGCAGAGAAAAACATGTGATTCTGATGCTTCTATTTCAATGTAAAACATAGCGGGAATATCGTAATTTGCTCCTATACGATAATAGAAATTTCACAATTTGTAAAATTAAAAAACTGTCTTAGCCTAATCCCTTCACATGCGGGTTTTTTGAGGAAAGTACACATCAGGACACCAAATCAGTACTTTCATTTTTAGGACACCTGATATGTGTAATCTCTCGTTGCAACTTTAACAATTGTGTGCCCTGGTTTTCTCCAAGAAAAGTTTACACAAAAATTATTCATCAAAGGTATTTCATGTCACTAAGCTAATTTAAGTACTTTCGTTAGTCAGGTAGAACCTCATGGGACCGGAAAGTTGCAGTATGACACATTTTTGCTGAAATGATAGATAGGGTGTGTAGAATAAGAAATCTGCCGGGTGACACCTGGGCATCCTTGAGCATTTGAGAAATCCAAGATGGCTTCGCCATAAATGAGCATTATATATTCAACCCTATATTACCAAACTATGGAGTTACTAGATATACTATAGGATCCAATGAACAAGTGTATGGAAATTGTAACATTAAGTCAAACTTCAATTCAAAATGGAAGCCAAATCCAATAATTTTAAAATATGCCAATATACCAGCAATACCTGCGATTTAACAATTTAAAAAATAGACGAGAAGACTTAGTGAGGTTGCTACACACAATTAAATGTATTTCTGATACTTTTAAAATTGTACATGACCCGTCAATCAATATGGCAGCCAAAACGGGAACATCTTCAAAAAATGACTTGGCACCAACCAAAATTTATAAGTGATTACAGCCTTCAAATCGAAATTCAATGTATCAATGACATTAGAAATGTACCTTGATCCTAACCAATGTACAATACATTTCAATTGTTTTAAATGCGCCAAAAATCGAAATAAATTAAAACTACTTGGTGCAAAGTTGTCAAAACTACATAGGAAGACATTTTGCACATATATTGCAATCATTATAATATGACCCATTTTTATTTATCCGGATTACTGGTTATCACGTTTTGATCATGGGTACACTCTAATTGTTTCATTAACACAATTAATTTATACTGAAGGTAAATTTAGAAATTTTTGTGTCAAGTTATTTTTTGAAGATGTTAACGTTTTTGGCTGCCCCATACTGATGAGGCATTTACAACTTTAAAAGTATCAGAAATTACACTTATTGTGTCTAACAAACATAATCTAAGTAATCATGTTTATTTTTTATTGCCAGGTATTGCTTGTTATATGGCATATTTAAACTTATTAGATTGGCTTTCATTTGAATTTAGGGAGTATTACTCAATGTTACAAGTGCCGTGCAGGTCATTGGATCCTATAGTTTATTTAGTAACTCCATAGTTTGATATTGTGATATATAGGGTGCATAGATAATATCATTTATGGCGACGCCAGCTTGGATTCTCAAAATGCTCCACGGATGCACAGGTGGCACCCGGCAGATTCTTATTTACACACCTTATCTATTCATTTAGCAGAAAAATTGTGTCCATACTCAATTTTACGGTCAGGCCATAAGTTGGACCATGTCCTACCTGACTATTATAAGAAGATGTGACTATGATATTCAAACAAAAGAGTGCCACTTAATTTACAAGTTTTATCTATTTATCACAATGCTATTTAACATGAAAACAACTACACAGTTAAAGATAACAAGTAGACAAATTGAAGGTAAAGTTTAATTTGTGCTCATCATAATTGTTTAGAATGCGAATGTAAGCTTAATTATTGCATGTTTGTTGTTTCAAATGCCTATTTGCCGATAATAAATCTAAAAAAAAACAAGATCATGTGCATTTTGTGCTTAATATATCCCCGCCTAAAAAATCCTTAAAAAGGTATGTAGGTATGTAGGTGAATTATAATAATAAATGCCAGGAGCGTTGTTCCCGTAATGTGTTTGCTTATTGACCTGTGTCCGTAATGCATTGATAACGAAGCATGATGTGGAAGTTTGAGATATTTATCCAACTGGCTCGGCGCGTTCAGTTGAAAGCAAGCTTGCGCCACGTTTATGGGCCATTTCACATCGTTTCGGATTTTTTAGGCGGGGAGTATATTTTGGTATGCTATGAATACAGCAGTACATAAATGTGGTGGAAATCGCTCAACCGATAGCAACATGGCAAATTGTTTAATAACCACTCGTATCTCTGGCTTGGGGTGTGTCTTGGGATTTGCACAATTTATTCAAACGAGTACAGTTATTATACTCCACGAAAATGAAAGTCACAGCTTAAGCGGGTTTTGAGAATTTGAGTTTATCGGCTTGCAAACTTTTGGGAAACCTGTATATGGCTACTCCTGTGATTATGCAATTATAAGGAGTGTGTAAAAGAACCGTAATTTTACGGAACCCGTAATACTAATAGGTAATTGCATATTTACGGGCAATTGCAGTTTATTTTAAGGGAGATAGGATTACTGTACTAAGGGGCAATTGACCGTTATTTTGGGGATTTAGGACATTTTACCGGAAAATTTGAGTACGAGATTTTTTTTAATTTCTTAAATTACGGAGCAGTTAACTCGTAAAATGACGACTAATTACCCGTAATATATAGAAAAGGTACGGGAATCTTCCCGTATCTTTCCGTACTTCTGGCATTTATGGGTTAATCTCCATTACAGCCCGGGTCCGTAAAATTACAGTACGTTTTTACAGATATAGGCTTTGTACATTGTTGGGACATTTGTGATCGGGAGATCTGTTTGTGTCCGACCAATGAAAATAAGCTTTTAACGCCCTTGGTATTATGCGTTCCGTGGGGAATTTAAAGAATGGTCATTCGCTTTTGTTCAAGCTGTGCAAGTAAGTGACGAATGAAAGCTTTTACAGACATCTAAACTTGACTGTAATATTGATGAGCTAACAAGTCCGTATCAGTAGAGATAAAGTTAAAAAAAACTTTAATAAAATTTAAAATTAGGTTAAAAACGCGTGTTTTTTTGTTTTTATTAAGATTTTGTTTGTCAAGTATGTAGGACGGCTATTAAAAGAAAATGCGTGGATGGTTTGACTCTTAATGCACCTGAACAATAATCCATTGATTGATAACACCTGAGTAGGAGGCAAATGACTTGAATATTGAATAGAGACCTGAAACTTGTTACATTGCAGCAAGATTGAGAATCGTTTATGAAGAAGGCCCATCAATCGGTTTCTTAAAGGTTGGTCACCCGATCGACAACCTGGTCCCACACTTTTCCCTCCCTCCATCGAAATTGAGAATTTGGTATCAGAAGAAAGTTCATATTTTTCTCATTACCCATTGCCATTGAAGGCCCAAGAATTATTTCTTTCGGGTGTTATGAACAATAACGTCTACCACCTAACCCATCTACCCGTTGCAAAACAATGCGCGATTGTATCGGAAAATGATTTTAGGTATCCTTTACATCCTTTTGCGCACTATTTTAAGCGAAAAACATTTCCCCCCCCCCCCACACCACATGAATACTGGGGGTTGGTAAGAGCCGCCAAAGAGAAGGTTTAGGGTAAATTGGTACACCATAACATTTGTTCTAATCAGTGAAACTTTTCATGGAGTATGGAAATCTGGGCGGGGTGCAACAACACCCTGCTGGTTAGTCCTATCCTATATGGGCTAATTAAGTAAACATTTTTGTCCCTGCTATCCAAACTGCTGGCACCAATTTAACTCATTATTTTTTTTTTTTTTTTTTTTTTTTTTTAATTGAGTCATAAATAATGATAAAATTGGATGATTTTCGCCCAATATTTATTGGTCTCGTTTGAGTTTTAAAAATATTTACGTCTCGCCCAATATTTTTGCAACTCATAGCTTGACCAATAAATATGGACTCAATCAATTCCAATTTATACAAATTTTAAAAAAAAAAAAAAAAACATCATATTGAAAATCGTAGATGATCATTTCACTTACCTTTAATTTACATTTTAGTGTAATATTGAAAAGGGGCACCTCCACAAGTATTCACATCACTACGAGATAATTGAAAGTGAGTGCTTCTATCTAATTCACACATTTCAGTACTATTTATGGAAGTAAGATGAAAAACTCATATTTGAGAAGAATTTAAGTAACTTTGTCATTATTTTTAATTTTGTGCTTTTGCCAATTGAACCGTGGAAAATTTCATTATTTTCCTAAAAGAGAGAAATAAATACCTATGCCATTTCAGTTTAGAGTAATTAAACTTGTTTGGTATTTGACTTATGGGATGAATTCGTAAAGCGCATGAACAGGCCTTATAAGACTTCTTGAATTAAACGCTCTGTGGAGTTCATATAGATCAATCGCTATTTCCATTTCCGTTCTTTCAAAGTATTGTCCGCTCTGGGACTCTCCGCCAACCACTTCGGTATCAACAAGTGGTTAAAGCATTATGTATTATTATAGCATTACTAGCTCAAAGAACAAGCACAATTTCCATTCGGTTGGTTTTAATTCTTACAGTACTAAAAATTGTGTATAAGTACAATTCGAGTATTGAAAGAATCAAATTAATTGGCACCATATCATGTTTCTTACGCATTAAATGTCAACATCGCTGTTTAATTTTGTATTTCCCCTCCATGCCCATCGGAATGTGAAATTTAATTAAACACTAAATATTAAATTTATATACCTTAGTATGATTTACAGCAGGACAGCATAACAACAAAAAGAAATAAGGAGTAACAAAATGTGCAACTTGTTTCGAGTAGAGTATGAAAAAAGGTACAAGTCACATATTGCAACATTGGACACCTCTGTAATTTCATTTCCGTTCGTAGATATTTTCCCGCTGAGGGATTTCCGCCAACACACAATGTAAGATGTCAACAAGTTACAAGATCAGATATGCACCTTGGTATTAAAGAGCAAGTGGTGTGGTTTGTATTGTAAGATGTGAGGCTGTATCTGTACAGGGGTATCAATAAAAACGCAACAAAACTTCTTCCCAATTTTTGTGGTAATTGTGTAAAATTATTAAAATTAACTAGTGCCATCTTAAAGCCACAAATCCCCTCTTTCCAATGATAGGGCCAACGTCATTTTGTCCGTCGGCCCAACGATGGACATGCGTCGTATTTTGACGTTGGACCAATGTTTGGCCAGCATTGGGCCAACGTTATCCCAACCATAATAAAACGATGTTTTGCCATGTTATAAATCACTAATTGGGCTCCAAGAATAAAAAAAGAATATTTCCTATGGTTTTTCACACTTAATACACCAGTATAGTTCATATCTTATGTTTAGGTATATTATTATATAGTAACTGAAAATCGACTTACCGCCTTGACCGGGATTCGAACCAGGGACCTTTGTATTAGAAGACTGACGACTATCCAATTGAGCTAACTTGTCCTGCTTGATATCAAAGGGCAATATATAATATATCAATTGTAAAAAGCTTCAACAGTATAGAAACACAAACTAAGTGAAGACTAAAGACTCATAAAAGTGGCGAAAATACGTCACAGAGCTTCACAGAGGTGAAAAAAAACCCGAAAAGCTCAAGGAATCCCTGTATCACGGTGAAAACAAAGTGCACAAAATCGAAAAATATAGTCACTGCAAATGCCATATGTTTTATTTTTACGCACAATGTTGCTAAGCATAGGCCCTATTTTTGCTGAAAGCTCTGTCCGTTTTGGCTAGAGGCCTACTAATTTCCTTTATTAATTAGGCCTAATTAGAATATTTAGCTAATTATAGTCTGCGGGACAACATATATTGCCACAACGTTGGCCTGCCGAACAAAAAACGACCAGTTCCCCCCACCATTTTCCCAACTTCTCCCCGATCACACGTTGGCTTGTCGACCATCCAACGACCATTTCCCCACCGTTTTCCCAACGTCGGCTTGATGTTGGTTTGCCGACCATCAAACGACCATTTCCCCCACTGTTTTCCCAACGTCGGCTTGACGTTGGTTTGCCGATCATCTAACGACCAATTTCCCCACCGTTTTCCCAACGTCGGGCTGACGTTGGTTTGCTGACCATCAAACAATCATTTTCCCCACCGTTTTCCCAACGTCAGCTTGACGTTGGTTTGCCGACCATCTACCGACCAATTTTCCCACCGTTTTCCCAACGTCGGGCTGACGTTGGTTTGCCGACCGCGACCGTGACGACGTCGGCCCGACGTCAGTTTGCTATCTGGGAAGCTGCTACCCAAGTCGAATTGATAATTCCACTCTTCATAACACGTAAGACGCTTTATGACATCTCGCGTATATCTTCAAAAGCAAGGAGGACACAATAGGGTATAGGCCTATTAGTTTTCGTCTTCATTGGATAACATGGCTAATATAGATATGTGTCAGTATACTCATGCACAAGAGAAAAATGTTGTAGACAGTAATTTAAGCATTTGAACCTTTTAGCTAACAACACCTCACAATAACATGTTTACTTTTCTTTCCGTACCCTAGGTGTAATAATTATACAAGAGAACTTTCTCTCAATACCCTTAAATCTGGTCAGTGCCTTTAAGCTTACATGATAACGATGTTGTGTCACGTGTTCATCCTAGGCCTAAAGTACAGAAACAACACGTACTATTCCTCACTTAAATGGAAAATAACCCTACATTTTCTATAAGTTTTCACAATTTAGATAAGCTGTACTCATTAATCACTTCCTAATCTGACATACTTTCAACTTGGGGAAGGAGATCACTCAACTTTGTAAGTAACGGCGATGTGCTGAAAACTTGGAGGTCTTTTGGAGACACGCCCCTAAAAATGTGAGGTTGAAATACACACAAGAGGCATATTTTTATTTAAATTCGACAAGAGATTATATGCCTACATAATTCTTTCAAATTAGTTTTGAAAATCGGTCATTGGGTGACAATATAAGCAAAACAAAAAAAAAAAAAAAACCAAAAATAAAACAACCCACGAAAATACATACACACATACACTCCACCACATACACCACCCACCCACGCACACAACACACGCGCACACACACACACACAAACAAAAAGCAAACAAACACAAGAGTGACCTCCGGATCTCGAACATGTTCAAGATGGGTGGAATAGTCTCCTACAATCATCTCCCAGCCTCGCATCCTCTTTTCTAAATAAAATCACGAATAATAGCTCTTCCATAATGTCCATGATATCAACTTGAATCGTTATATGCCAAGTCTACGTCAACTCTGAGTAGACGTAGAAATTCGCGTAACTTTACGATAATCCTGCGACTAAGTTAAGTTTCATGAACGCATGAACAGTCGTGGAAAAGGCGTACGTGCTAGTTACGACAGACGTAGATTTTTTCGTACGTTTTGAAGAAAATATTAAGTGCATACTACGTTTCGGGAACGCAGTAAATTCGTAAGTGTGAACTTTACGCAAAAGTTGCGATAGAAAGGGGCTACGACTGTCGTACGACCACGTTCATGAACGGACCCCTGGTTATCAGTTCGGATTATGAAAAAGTAGTTGTCGAAAAAAAGGGTACCACTGGGTGTGTCAAATGTAACAGCAAATTTGGCAAAACTGGTGCCCGTGTTAAATAAATGCTGTCTACCTGATTGGGTGACACATGTGGGCTTCAATATATGGGTGAAACAGGCAACGCCATTTAAGGTAGAGAATGAACAATCATTGTTCTACCGTTAAACCCTACCATAATCAGAAGAAGAGCCCTTTTTCTGATGGTCATTATGTTAAAGACCTCGAAAGATTGAGAGGAAGACACTTAACATTTTGAATGTTTAAGTGGACATAAAAGTTTCCCAAGATATTCCGTGCGTTACAAACTGAACGCAAATATCATAAGATATAGAAAAATACATTTCCTTGTTTTTTAAGAGTCTGCGAATGACATAATCTATCAAATGGAATATATCAAATTATATTTTTTTCTATTTTATCAAATTTACATTAAGAAGATTTTTTTTGACCTGATATACGTGTATTTCTAAATTATTTCAAAGTATATGATTGATTACAAAACATTAAACAAATAATTAAAAGCCTTTCTTTATTATTATTCTGCAAATTTTCTCGAAATCAGCAGATGAAAGAGACATTTTCTGAAATTTTGCGAGTTAATGGGTGAACAAAAAACCAAAATCTAGCGCAGCTCTGAAGTTTTTTAACAAGACATACGGCCAAAATATGCTCCATTATCTTTCTTTGTTTGTTTCTTTGTCCCTTTTTTTGTGTGTTTCTTTCTTTTCTGTTATTCATAGGTTTGGTGGAGTTTCCTCATGTTCTGGGTGTCTGATGTTAGATATGTACGAATATGTAAAACAAAATTAATGACATTCTTTGTTATTAAAACATTTTCAATTACAAAATTGAAATGGTATTTAAAATCCACTATATCATTGGCTCCCAATCTCAAATTCTCAAGTAACAGTATGACATGCGAACTTGATGACGTTTCTGACGTAATGTTGACACGTTCAGCCACGATGTTTCCAGAGATGTGAGATTATGAGATCAAAGTACCAATCCAATGTAGAGCTTGAAGATTTGGCTTAATACTTAGAGAATAAAGATTGTTGTTTTGCCTGTCTACTATTGGATGGGCAGTTCAATATTAATTTTATCGCATTTTTGTTTTGGTGCTTTTAATCGCTGAAAATATTTCCAATAATTATCACTTGGTCAGTGTTTTTGAGATAAACTTTTCTTTTTAAAAAAAAAATAATTCCTATGTGGTAAAAAAAACTAATAATCCCTAGGCTGGTAAAGAGCACATAGCCGCGTACACTGCGTAACTGCTAACACGCCCGCGCGTAAACCCTTGTGTGACGACGCACTATCTAATATCATCTCATATTAGATAGGCAACAAGCAATGATATTGCGGTTCATACTAAACCGCCCACTGAATAAGACTAATAATGAAACAGCTGTGGAAATTTACGTAATTATATTGGTTAATTTAATCAATCAATCAATTAATCAATCAATCTACTTGTTAAATCAGAGAACAGGGGCTTAATGCAGTCAAATATTATTTCAAAAGTTAGACAACAAGACATTAAATTATAATTAACGAATTAGTTCTAATAATAAGCTGGCAGGATGCTTAAATTAGGTTCAAGCTTCAAAAGCATGGTGTACTAATTACATAAGTTTAATTACACAAAGGAATGTGAAATTACGACATCATCTAATTAGTAACCACGTGTCCCGTTTGCAAAATAGTGCAAAGACTTGATTTGTAAAGAAAGCGCGTCATTATGATATTAATTCGACGAATTCGGAACATATTGTTTTTTACACATTGTAATCTATGCGACTGGATGCTAACGTGCAGTGGCATGAGATAAAGCTAGTTAAAGTTATCGATCTCAGGGGAAATAAATTATGGTGAATCAAAGCAATTTGCTTCATTGAATAAACGTCTAAAATTGATGAAATTTGTAATTACAGTCCAGGTTGTCATCGCGATGTCAACCAAATTCCAATGTCAGCACCATTGATTAGGTGTTTTTATAAAGTCGTTTTAAATTAAAATCTCCACATTTTTTTCAACATTGATTGAATGTCTGGAATAATGATGCACCGATGCTAAAAGGGTATTTCGTTGTGGAAAAAACAACAACAACTTTGCAGCCGTAAAGTATAATTCTCATGAGATTCTTTTCATATATTTGAAAAATTTCGGAAATTTTAGTTTAAAATAAGTTCTACCTTCATGCACTTAACACGATGACGTCACTTTCTAAATACACCTTCTACCTGGCGTGCTTAAGTAAACTGCTAGTATTTTGCCTTGCTACTTGCCTACGAACGCAATGTTCTGATGGAACCTACAAAGATATTCATCTGAAAGCAATGGGTATTTTTAAAACTATTCCTCACCAAAATGAGTGCGAGTTGTTAAGCGGTGATGTATGCACATTCGATGTCTCTGTATGCGCGACGCATAGCTCCGGACGCGCGATGCACACGTCGCGTATTATAATACATCTCTTCATCCTTCTGGTTTCGTGAAGCGTTCTTTTGAAATTAATGTGGACGTGTAAATTCAACAAAAGGAGAGAAATATTGATTCAAGTTGTTATGCGTGTAAAAACGCCAACCTTGTCTAATCTTTTCGTTGTTGAAAGAGACTCAACCATATCTCCCAGTGTTTCATTCATCAAGAGGTGGACCGAACTTTTTTGTTTTTCGCGCGCCGTATTTTAACGCTAAATTATTTCTGCCAAAAATTTATGTAATTATCTAATTATCAGTTGTGCATATTTTGGTGGAAAACAGTTTTATGCTAATTAGCATTCTGTGGTGCTATTTTTAAATGAATTTGCCTTTCAATCGTACTGGAGTAGCTTTGTTATTTTTTTTTTTTACTTTTAGCAATGTAAATAAGTTTATGTTTTCCTAATACGAGCAAGATTTTATAGAAAGGAGTCTTTAGGAGAGTTGTTTTTCATTTTTTGACGGGAGAGTTATGTGCGAATCATAAAAATCGGGGTTTTTTTGACCGCCATTTTGAATCCGTACTGTTATGTGGTTGTGTTGATGTAATAGACCCTTACTGAAATCACTTCCACAAGTATCAAGCATCGTGTACACGTAATCCATACTACTATCCATTGCGCTGCTGTACAAAGGTTGAGGAAATTATGCATAACGTTGTTTCTAATATCTAAAAAGAGTCTAAAATATTAGGCAATTTCGAATAACTTTGGGCAAATAAAATCCAACATTGGTAACAAGACTCACAAAAATGTGTTACATTGGGTACATTTTAATCAATGTTAGTTAAAGGCTGATTTCAATTTTTTTCTTTTTGTTTAATAAATCGAAATAGTCAACTAGAACTAAAGAGAGTCACCTCAAATGTCAATTCTCAAGTTTCAGATGAACAAATTTGTCGTTTTGATGTAGTAAACATTTAAGTGTTGTATAACAGTACCATAGGATACTATGTATTACAAAAATTCCAGATCCGGAATTTTATTACAAAGTTGTGATTTTTTTATAGGAAAGATATGGAGAAGCATTATATAAATGCAAAAATAAAACACGATTTGTTAGAAAATTGAGGGCGCCGTCCTTGGGAAATCTCTGAGTCAGCCTTTAAATGTTGTCAAATAGTTAAAGACTCTGATATTCAAACCAACGATGTAAACTGTTTGACCGACAGACATTTGAAGTGAATCTATGAACAGCGTAAAGATCGAAACGAGCTCAATATTAAATCCTCCCCCCCCCCGGCATTGCTCATCAGTAAATTTTGATACGTGCTATTAATTTGTGGTAAAATACTATACTGTTAACTAACAAAAATTGTATGCAATTTAACTTACCTCTCAATTACATCAATAATAAAAGAAACAATTTTGTCTTTTTAATTTCAATATCACACTTGGAAATTTTATTTTAAGGATTTGACTAAATTTTACAATTGCCTTGCAATTGCAATATGTCTTAATAGAGTTCATTCCGCCAACATGTAAGTTGATAAATTTCATGATTGCTTCAAAACGACACAAAGAAGCCAAGACTAAGTGTTTTCTTCCAAGTGTCTTCATTTTATCGCATACTTATTAAACATCAATACCTCTTGCGAAAAACACACACAAGCGCACATTCTGTATCGTATTATTATAACACTCAACCAATGCGGATATCCATTGACTTTTTATTAGCAGTGCGAGTTGCTACTCATAATTCAATCATCTGTTACCATAAAATAATAATGAAAAGTATCTCTCTCATAACTGGGTTGCTGAATGTAATAAATGGGGTCAATCAAGCAGTCGTGAAGATAAAAGACAGCGTTCAGATATTCCGCTAGTTAAACTGGCAGCAATGTAGGCTTACCATTTCTGGGATGTCCATTTATGTGATATTTTTTTTTTTTTCATTTTCAACGACTCTAACTCTCCCAGCCTGTTTCCTATGTCCGATATATTTTACTGCTGATTCAAATTATATTATGGTGGATCTTAAAAATTTAAGACGTACTTTAATAGGGTTGGTATTCCATATGGGAACGCAAACTACATTAAATCGGTCTATAAATATATTACCCAATTCGTGGATACGTCAAATATTCTGACACATTAATACCATCACGGATGTCGGGTATTTTTTACTTCAATTGTTTGCTTTCAAGTGTTCACATGTTCTTGTGCTGTCTGGGACAATACAGGAATAAATTGTGTAAACAGTTTCAAACACTTTCATCGTGACTAACGCGAATTGAGGAAATTATTAGGTTCGCCTCATAGAAGCGAGTAGAGCGTGATCAAACACAATATCACACGATCTCTGAATAGCGAATAGCAATTAAAAGCACTGAAAATCATTGCGATCGCTGTCAGGTATCACCAGATGAAAATGACATCAATGGCTATTCATTCGTTTCGAGTGTTTAATATTAAAAACTCGACAGTTATGATTCATTTGTCAATAATATGTGAACCAATTTAAAAAAATGATGACACATGAATCAGATGGGGAAAACATTGTAACGCAAGTGGTGCAATTAATGGTAATGAGTAACAAGTTGTTCTCTTGTTTTATTCTTTTTAACGGGTTTTAATGTCTTCACAATGAGGTTCGTCTGTTTTAATGCATATCGTAAGACCCGTGATACTTATTCAAATTGACTTGTGTGTGTTTGTTTGGGGTATGTAAGTGGGGGCGGTTTTGTCTGTTGTTTGTGGAGTGTGTGTACAGCGGACATATCAGAGTCAATCGATGTTTAACTTAAAAGTTAATAAAGGGGAATTACTGAATACTTGAACAACTTGCTAAAAACTGTTGAAAATTTCTTGACATCTTGTAAGGAAATTTCCTTGGTTGTTGTGAAAATGCAAGAGAAAGAAATCAACCTGCCAACTTTTACGAGTAAATCGCAGGCCGTAAAACGAAATACATATGTACTTTTGTGTCGCTACACTGTAAACAAATAAAAAATGTAAAACAAATACAAACTGTAAACAAATAACAAATAATAAAGGGGATTATCCTTACATTGGAGTAAACACGTTGTCAAATTTGAGTAAATTTACCCAACAATGCGTTAAATTTACTCCACTTTGGTTAAGATTTTACTCAATATACGAAGGTACTTCCCCTTATTTACTCCTTACTTTTAAAGTGTACCAATTTGTTCTTCTGGAAGTTGTTAAAGGTACTTTTCATGTTTCACAGCTGTGCCGCTGAATAATCTTAAAAACCTAAAATGTTTTGTCATCTTCATACGTTTTAAGTGTGCTTATAATCTTACGTGCATATTAGATCTTCTCGGCAAGAAATTCGGATTTCTTTTAAAATTAAAATTGAGTGATCTTTAAGGAAGTGAAGTTCACACATTTTCTTATTAACATCCGAAAATACAAAACAAGTATTAACTGAAACATTTCGTCATGTGAGTGAAATAAAGTCTTATCTACATTTTTACGAGTTTACAGAAGAAGCATTTTTGTGTTTTATTCAGTTGTGAGTTTTCGATTGAAAAAATTGTAACACATAATGAAAATGTATTTTTTTAAATATATTCTGAATATTTTATTTCACACTTAAGTCGACTAATCAAGAAGTAATTAGTAACTAAGTGGTATAACTACACACATGAATTTCCCGTGTAGTGCAGCAAAGTCGTATCTACCAGGTACGACCTTGTTACACTCAAAAAAAGGTTAGTTTTGAGTGCAACAAAGTCGTATCTACACCTATTTAGGCCTAATTAGTATAATAACTCTGCAATAAATACTTGAAATATATGTCAAATTATGCGTATTTATTTACTTTTGTGAAATAATTGAGTAATGAGCGTAATATTGAGTGGAAAGAGGTCGTATCTACATTTTTGATATTTTTATTAGGGGCTTCTGTGGCAAAATTAGCATAAATTTTGTAAAAAAAAATAAAATGCCCTTTTGACCCAAAAAATTGGGTGATTTTTTTATTTACATACATTTTTAATAACTATCGCTTTACCGTGAAAAAGTCGTATCTACCAGTTACGATTTTGTTGCACTCAACAAATATTAAATTTTGAGTGTAACAAAGTCGTATTTACACCTAAATATGCCTAATTTGCCTTAAAACTCTTCTTAATAAATTTACACTGTAACTTGAAGTGTATATCAAATTATGCGTAATGATCTCTTTTTTCGCAATTATATTAAAACAACTCAATTTCGCCAAAATGTCAGTTACGACTTTGTTTCTCTCACATGACGATTTGATTACGTAAATAATTTTGGACATTAAACAAAAACAACAATAATAAACAAAAAACAAACCAAATCATTATTTAAACAAAACAGAAGTCAGAAAGTGAGGATTCGTTGCGGGAAGAGGGCAGGTATTCGGCTACGCTTCCATGTTATCATTTTAACCACCTTTTAAAAATACATCATGGAGTAGCACATGTTTTTTAGTTACGCAATTGAATTATACAGTGCCATTACTGATAATCCCAAACATACACAAATAAAGGGGCTAATTTAAAATAGGTTTAAAGGGCGGAACTTTTAGGGTTGATGGATTGATGGCAAATAAAACCTAGTTTTTGTGCCCAAGGTCAGTTTCGTTACAGCTCTAACTTGTGGTTATAATTCATCCAAAGAGTTAAAATCTCACTTTTAACCTCGGTCCTACGTGCCTCCCACTGCTGAGCGCCGAGTACCTAGAATTACGGTATATTTTCAAGCTGAATTGATTAATTGTTAAATTGGATGTCACTGCGCGCAAGGCAACCATAAGGTTTTGAGTCCATGCATTTGTTGAAACACCTCACATTTGGAGTTCTTAGCTTTTTTTGGTGGCATTCCTACATTCTGCTTGTCCCACTCCGTCTGTTAACGGTGCCCTGGCCTGCTATTGATGCCGCTCCCGGATCCGTTTCCGTAAACTTTGCTCCTTCGTGACAAAGGGTACGGAAAAAAATCTAAAACAATGAAGTAATTTCGCGCCGCTGTAGTCTTTGAAAAAAACAAATTTTAAATATGTTTCTTGTTTAAGTCCGAAAGAAAAAGCAACAACACTCTTCGGCGCTTGGGCTTTGAAAAGATGTTTTTTAAAAAAACTATGTCAAGTTAAGCTACTTTTGATTAGAGAACGTCTTTATGTAATCACGATAAAGACGTTTAAAATGAATTATGTAAATTACTCGGATTTTGGTTATAAATAGCGAACAGTCTAGAAAACCAACGCATACTTGTTTATGAGGGAAGTGAAATTGTAGCCAACATTTACACGCTATAAAATAAAACATTATAGCGGTTCGTGGGCCAAAATTACATCATAGCATAAAGAACATTTAAAATGACAAATTAAACCGGCACAACAAAAACAAAGAAAAAAAAATCCTGAAATAAATAAGTAACCCAAAATAAATGGAAAATTAAAAAAAAATCCGAGTACACCTAATTGTGGTAAGTTTCCAGTTTAGTAAGCTACCTCGCAAGTTACTATTCGCATATTCAGGTTCATTTACTGCGTAGCGGGAGAGTAAATTACGAGAAGACCCCCCCCCCCCCCGTAAGTAATTAAAGGGTACATTACCTCGCTAGTAATTTAACATCATCATCTCCAACCCCATCGAAGTTTAGGTAGACGTTTCAATAGAAGTCCCATGTATGCATATTAGGTATTACAATTGACTGTCATGCTCTGTCGGATGTTTGCGCAGTAGTCGTGAGGACAAAATGGCAAAGTTACCAAAAATGAACAAACATGTTGGTGTCTTTTGGGTTCATCAGTCGGTAAAATTGAACGCACCAGCACACGCGTAATGTAACAATCTTTCGTTAACCGCGATTCTTTCGTTTCAAGGCTTTTCAAGAATTTCTGTGCTACATGAAAGAAACGTATTGCAGAGTTTCGTTATAATTTTTGGAGCAACTTTTGGGCAGGGCATATATCAAAATATGAATTGAAAAGAAAGGTATTTTATGTTGAATTGTTTCTCGCCGAGAAGAATTTCGTTGTAACACTATAATCCGATAAAACAAACCACGAAAAACACAGTACATTCGTGGCATGAATCGTGAAGTTAAAGTATTACTTGATGATTTTCAAACATATTCCTTTGTAATTTAACGAATGGGTCACCTTCTCTTATCATATACAATAATGCAATGTTTTCATCTATTTTATCTCCTAAATTTCTGTTTCATTGTTCATTATTATTTATGTGATACACAGGCGAGCTTCGCATACATTGTACATTAATCACAACGTTAAAATAGGTCTTTTGAAATCATGTTAATTGCAATTTCCCACCCTGTTAACACGTAAAATTGTGTCGGATCTAACCGAATAAGGTATTTGCCAAATTTATTTTAATTGGTAACGTATTAGCTGAATCTTTCGATAAGCGGCATCAGCATTATTAGGTCAGCCGTGGCTCATAGGACTGAAATAACGGTAATCGTACATTAGGTATCTAATGGTCGGGAACTAAGACAAATACTACAGGGAAAGAAGGTTCAAATTAATATCACCAAAGCTCATCATTTTATCGCCTGTTCAATCACCCGCAATGCATCGGTTCTTCTTTCTTTTTCATTGACATGCTTGATTTCTTCCATAAGTTCATCCGCATTTAACACCTAAATGTATTACAGAAAATCCATTGGGATCTAAGATTTGCGTTTCCGCTCTCACCTACATTCTAATTGTCTGTGGTATCAAGTTTTAGATACAAATGTTTTGACAAAATAGTAAACAATAAATATTTAGCAAACAGTTTTGAAGAAATTATTTGGTTCTTATAACCACTTACATTAACATGTGTGGATGTTCTAAAGGTTAGCATCCACAATGAATGAGGCTTATTTCAATTTATAATATTCTATTCCATTGATAATTCCTTTGCTATAGTTCAAATGTCCAGTTTATACTTTGCTAATCTAAATTTCACCTTTTGGACAAGATCTCTTGAGGATCCGAATTCCGTTTCTGGTGACACTTTTGTCGTTAAAAGTCATTTAGTTAATACAATGACAAACAGTGCGATTATTTTAAAACTTGCATAGTTCGCAAGCCAAAGATTCTAGTTAGGTAAGTCATAGAGCAAATGGTGTTATTGCAAAATAAAAGCACTGTATTCTTTTCAAATAAAATAATCACATTGGAACAAATGGTCTTTAGCAATGTGTGTGTCCTGAACATACACAGATAGATGTATATCGTAACTAGGGGTTACTTTGGCCCACTTAATTTAAAATTTCTTTTTAAATCATGATATGGAAGGTGTTCGTTTCTTGGGTAAACTATACTAGTTGATAGCATCTAAAATTGTCTTTCACAAGGGACCACTGCAAAGTACTTTTTTGCTTTGGTTGGGCAAAGTTTGACCCACTTACTATAAATACAGTTGAAAGCTATTTCAATGATGGTGTCTTGAATATATCTACTCAATAGGGGTTTCTGAGGTAATTTGCATAATGACAGTGAAAAATATCGTCATATAAAATTAAAATTGCACTCATGACGTATAAAATGCTTATATACATCAATATAACAGATTGGACAGATGCATATGTGCCATCGAAACGCATTATTCATATATGGACGAATATTTACTACGCAAATATCCGGAATTTTTCCTTGAGCTATTGGGATTCACCACTTATCGCATGGGAGTTCTTGTTATTTTTTCATGACGATTATAGCTATATGAGTGTATTCTGGTGCATATCGCTTTAGGGAACACATACCAGAGACATTTTTCATAGCTTTCAAACTCAAAGATTTGGGTTAAGTATAAAGCACTTTTCAGATGGGTTTGTTTTGGTGTGCATAATGTCAAAGGGGTATGTGCTTATTCACCATGTTCACCTCGAAGAACATTTGTCCTATTCATTCACTGTGAGAATCCAATGAATTTTAAGAGTACAATTTTCCCTTGTTGAAAAATAATGTAGTCAATATCACTAAAGTAATAACATATTGAATATCTTCGTTATCAATTTATAATTAATTGCAATAATTCAATATCAATTATTAAGAGAATATATAAGTGCATTTTTGCATGCAAGGAAATTCGCAATTTTATACATTTGTCAATAAAATGTGAAAGGCATATAGTTTAAGTTAACATAGCGCAAACAATTTTAACGAGTCGCTTGCAAACTACGAATCAGGGGTCCGCTTGTATTTATTGCTTTTTTTCTTAAGAAGATATGATCTAAACACACACTTTAAGCAATTCAACCATACATTCATGGTTGCCGTTCTAACGAATGTTAGAATAGGCGCAAATCATAGTTGTATTTCAAATTACAGCAAAACAAGATGCTATATTTGATCATTTTATTTATGTCTTATTTAGTCTGTTCAGACACTGCTTTCCAATGATGCCCAGAGTTCCAGGACGGAACAGGATAGTCAGGAGAGAGGGGTTACACACTAATCCAGCCGTCATTTACATTTACACTCGCGATTGTCCATGTACATGGGATTAACGGACTTCACGTCTTCTCCGAAGGACGAGATATTCTAATGGTGCGCTTGCCCAAGTCCGAATGAGTCATGGGGAAAGTGGAATGCCAGTTTTTAATCACAATCAATTTTTCTTTAAAATGGAGGAGAACACCGCATTTTAGTAGCATAAGAAAGATATACTGTAAACCTTATTGGCTAAATATCTAGTTGTTACTTTTACTAAGAGTACCTAGTGTGAACATAATCGATAATTGTTAGGTTATGCTTGCGCGACTGCTTCAAAGATAATATTTGTCCAGATTTCTGCACATTAAGCTTGACAAATATCAAGATAGAAGAATAAGATAATATTTCGAAAACATGTTTTATAAATGATTCCTAAATATCAGGTTGTAAAGTTATCGAAAATAGGTTATCAAATCATCCAAGGGGAAAAGCTGCGAATTACCTATATTTGTGCAGGAGTGTTTGCATAATTAATATCCATACCTTTGGATATAGAAATAGTACTACTTTTAAAAGAAATAGGAGAATATACTCTGAAAATTACTCCTTTACAATTTTCATCTTAATGGTACCATTGAAGCTACAAAAAGCATATTTGAAGTTGAAATTCTAAGCAGAAAAATGAGCATTCTAATAGGGTGCTTCCACGGAAGACAAATGGTATTGAATGGACTTTTGTTTGCCCTCCATATCATCCGAGCATGCGTTGAATACAATATAAATTCATGCACCTGGTTCACCTGAACATTTCAGTTTTCTTTTGCAGGTGATTCCTTTGTATTCTCTGCATGCTTGGATTGTTCTGGAGGCAGGTCTGGTCAAGTTAACCTATTGACCTCCCGTGAACTCGCACTATAATTATGCTCTTATTTTTTTATGAAAATTTACCTCTCGACATGGCAATGGTAATCGCTTCGTAATTTTGAAGTACATGTGTTACGTTAGTAGGTGAATCAAGACTAGGACATCGATACTATAAGTCAAACTGCATCAAAGCGAAACCGGCAATGTCCACCGTTAGGCAGTATCATACTTCACCCAGTCTGATATAGGGCAATTTCACTATGAGTCGAAGGAATAAAATTATTAATTACACTACAAAAAATTCTGTTGTCGTTTTTGGTAAAATTAGATCGTTTGCAGCTAATTGATTTCGGAACTAAGTAGGTACGTATACGGGTAAACATCGTCAACATGCAAACAAACTGAAAGGTCTGAGAGACGCATCGCATCTCCTGCCAGACTTCGTCCAAGCCTCATTAATGTAGCAACTCACCCCAATGATCACAATAGATCACTGCAATACAAAATGCAGCCCATAAACCGATTTGGTCGATTTGATGTGAACTGGGACATGTTTCCGTGACCCATATACGACCTCCTCCTTGCCTGTTATTATTACATTAAGATAAACACAATAAAACTAAAACACCGACGGTTTTGGAATAAGAAAAATTGCTGGATACCACATAGATAACTCTGCGCGTCTGTAGACGTCACAAGCACAGGGCTTGTAATAGGATCATTTGTCATATTGGGTGCATATCTGAATTAATAAAGGAGCGGACCAAACAACAAAACCGAACCTCAGAGAAAAACGGTCTCAAAAGAACGTGTTTCAGTTACAGTATAAGCCCGTAGCGCGAAAATTGAAAATGTATTTTTTCACACGGCAAGAGATGGTCGGTCCCCGCTATTTGACACCAATTTTCCACTATATCATGTATATTGAATTTCCAGTTTTTCATCTCTGCTGTTATCTACCAACGTTTTGACATCTTCTAGTTAATTCTAGCGCACGTGTTCAAGTAAATCTTCTCACGTATTGACTTTTAGTGGAATATTATCTTATGTTTTTTCTACGAGTACCGTTGTCTAATAAAACATGTAAAAGGGCCCATAGATCACCAAAACTAGAACACGTTAAGTAGGTACTCTTTCACTACGCAATGAATAAATAACCTTCACTTTTTATTGAAATGTTTTACTTACCACAGCGCTCTAGGGATGACTTTTAAGCTCATTAAAGATGGATAAATATTGCCGAATCAAAATGTCTCGTTGACTGTGTATACATACCTTGGGAGTGCAATGTTTAACAACATAGCTCACAATCAAACTGTCATATGCAATTACGTAAAAAAACCTGTAGTACTACCACCATGTGATGTGCCAGCGATATAACATACTTCAGTTGATGTGGTTATAAAGACGCATATTTATTTTAATGATTCTTTTTAGTATGAGTCTTTTTAACGGGGAATAGGCTTTACGCAAAACGTAAATCTTTAGCCGCTTAAACCCTTGTGGATTCTGTTTTGGTTATATAACTTATAATTTAGTGATTTTGAGATGGCTTCCCCAAATAACTCCAGCTATCTAGAAATACTGACCTAAGACTAAACATGTTTGGACCCATTTCAATGCATTTTCCATGCGGATTCCTAATAAGATCATAAGAACCATGATTTTGAAACTTTGAAAAAAAAATAAATAAAACTTGATCACTATTAAATTTACACAGTACTTAATGGGTTTACAAAATAACGCTTTTACCTCTCACATCAATAATCTACATTATTATTATATCAGTCTTCCGAGTGGAGCAAAGAAATCTTTGTATTGTACTGAATCTTTGTATAAATAGTTCCCGATGCATACAATATTCTGTTGAATATTGTTGATCGCATCCGGGCATTTTGGAATGAATCACCATGATCAACGAAGCACTATCGTTCAGATTGGTAGGGGTTGTTTGATCATGTTGATCAAGACTCGCCAGTTGACTACAGCACTGCAACGCAAGGTTTGGTTTGAGTCAGCTGATATTTAAATAAGAATAATAATAATATTGAATGGCTTTTGTTATTCGTATGATACAAGAATATATTGCAACTCGCTAGAAAAATATAATACTCGTCTTCGACTCGTACAATATTTTTCTAGCTCGTGCAATATATTCTTGTATCATACAAAACCATTCAAGATTAATATAATTATTCCAAAAGAGCCAAAAACCTTGGTAGGATGATAGAGGATAATGAGGTCTGCTGCTGTTTATACCTTCCTGCTAGGTTATCAATATTAATGAGCTCATTTGCATATTTTTTAAATACAATGCGATTGATCCACTCCACTACCTAATATCAGCAGCCGATACCTTCTATAGCATGATGAGATCTAGTGGTGTATAATATCCTGCCAGGTAATGAATATAAATGAGCTCATTTTTAAATTATGTGGAATATGTGACGAATATTTCTGTCGGTCTACTTTACTTCCCGCATATTTCTTGTTATGGGTGGGGAACAATCAATTTGATTTAGATATAAATTTGCAACTGATTATGATTGACGTCTTTCACCATTCCATTGTGTTCATAGTTTTAAATTGAGAATGTGAGAACATTGAATTTGGTTTTTGCATACAGTGAATTAACCATGGATTGCCTCATTTAAAATTTATGTTGATAAACGATATGACAATCAGCCGGAGGTTTATTTTACACAAGCAGGAAGAACTACCCGTACTAAAAGACGATACCCTTAAACGAAATTATAAAAACTAGGAAAGAACTCTCGGTAAAGGGATGTGATTGTAATACACACGCTGTTGGAAAATTAAGCTTTACTTTGAAAAAAATGAAACTAAAAGCAAAATTAAAAAATAAAAGAGAAAAAATGAGAAACAAAAATAGTAACGCACGATAGAAAAAAAAATTCAAAAGTACAATGCCACTGTTAAAGTCGTTCAATTAAGGCGGATCACTATCATGTTCCCTATATTATTGTTGACAATAAATATATTTAACAGCTTTCTCAATTGACACTATGCCGTCAATTTTTTTTTTTTTTTTTTTTTTCAGTTAAGAGCACGTCATGACAAAATTAAAATTGATGCTATCAGCATATAAAAGGTTATTTGATTTAAGTATTATTAATTATTAATTAATTGCCTCCTAAGGTATATATCTAAGCAAATAAATCCCGAGATTTAATTACTTTAATTTTTTAATTAGTAAAATATCTTGTTTTTTTTCACTTCCGTTAGTGCCCAGGGGGGGGGGGGGTTCCTAGGGACCCAACCTAATTATTCTAATGAAGCCGTGGGCGGATTGAAATTTTTTTAGTATCAGGAGAAGCGTATTCATAAATCAGACAATTAGCAAAAAAATCCTTGAAAAAATTGATTGCGTAACCGAGAAATCGCAAAAAAATCAAATGTTGGGTACTATGGAACCCCCCCCCCCTTGGGCACTTAAGTGTTAAACGAAATTATAAAAACTAGGAAAGAACTCTCGATAAAGGGATGTGATTGTAATACACACGCTGTTGGAAAATTAAGCTTTACTTTGAAAAAAATGAAACTAAAAGCAAAATTAAAAAATAAAAGAGAAAAAATGAGAAACAAAAATAGTAACGCACGATAGAAAAAAAAATTCAAAAGTACAATGCCACTGTTAAAGTCGTTCAATTAAGGCGGATCACTATCATGTTCCCTATATTATTGTTGACAATAAATATATTTAACAGCTTTCTCAATTGACACTATGCCGTCAATTTTTTTTTTTTTTTTTTTTTTCAGTTAAGAGCACGTCATGACAAAATTAAAATTGATGCTATCAGCATATAAAAGGTTATTTGATTTAAGTATTATTAATTATTAATTAATTGCCTCCTAAGGTATATATCTAAGCAAATAAATCCCGAGATTTAATTACTTTAATTTTTTAATTAGTAAAATATCTTGTTTTTTTTCACTTCCGTTAGTGCCCAGGGGGGGGGGGGGTTCCTAGGGACCCAACCTAATTATTCTAATGAAGCCGTGGGCGGATTGAAATTTTTTTAGTATCAGGAGAAGCGTATTCATAAATCAGACAATTAGCAAAAAAATCCTTGAAAAAATTGATTGCGTAACCGAGAAATCGCAAAAAAATCAAATGTTGGGTACTATGGAACCCCCCCCCCCTTGGGCACTTAAGTGTTAAACGAAATTATAAAAACTAGGAAAGAACTCTCGATAAAGGGATGTGATTGTAATACACACGCTGTTGGAAAATTAAGCTTTACTTTGAAAAAAATGAAACTAAAAGCAAAATTAAAAAATAAAAGAGAAAAAATGAGAAACAAAAATAGTAACGCACGATAGAAAAAAAAATTCAAAAGTACAATGCCACTGTTAAAGTCGTTCAATTAAGGCGGATCACTATCATGTTCCCTATATTATTGTTGACAATAAATATATTTAACAGCTTTCTCAATTGACACTATGCCGTCAATTACGTGGTGCTTCATGTAGACATGCCTCCGTTTAAACGTGATTAGATAGCGCGTGCTTAACTATCATAAGCTTATACTGAAAATAGAACTTCAATGTGAATGCTGAAAGTTACGAGTACCTAAAGCAGTAATGGGGCACTTTGGATTACAATCTCAAATTGTCACACTACCAATTCTGTGTTTGAATACATATATCAGGTACACCACTGACCATTTCTTTTTCAACCATTAAATCTACTTTCCTCAGAAGTTGGGAGGTACCCCAACACAAGTTATTCGACATGAGCTTGCACAAATACAATCAGCAAACGAACTTGCTATTGTCCACATTCTCTTAACCTGACCTATATGACACACTTTTTTGACACACTTATGAACTCGGAAACCTTAAAGGAATAAACCTGTGCTTTATTCAGTGAAGGGTTTCCGAATTCATAAGTGTGTCAGAAAAAAAAAGTGTGTCAGATGGGTCAGGCTACGGAAACTCCCTCTCCTTGGTGCGCAGTGTGAATGTATAAAATCAATATGATCAAACTACTTCAAGGTTACATTCATGTGAGATATCCATTCCTTGATGCCAATTAATGTAAAGTTATACATTTCCCCGTGATTTTCGCTTCAAACCAGCTAAAGGACTACGTACACAAAGTAGAAGATTCAATGAATGATTTTGGGTGTTTTAAAAGTGGGTAGGATTTCTGTAGGCCTCAGAGACCACCCCTCACCCCTTTTAAAACGTGAATGTCATTACTTTTAATTGTTTCTGTTTCTGTGTGACACCGAAGCTCTTCACAACAAATCTAACTAAACCATCGAAGGTGTCTTAGACCATATTAGGCCATTGCATTTTTATCGTCTTCGACGAATTACTGTACCTTCAGCAATTTTATTTTGTGTTCTCCTGCACAAGAAGATATACACATTAAAAGTGCTTGGTCCGATCGTCATTGGGACCCCCCTTATTTACCCGAAAGTAGTATCAATTTTGATATCAGACGAAAGGCCGTATTTTTTCATTTTCGCCTGAAATTTTAGTCTTGTGCTCGGCCCAAAGAACCTTGCCTGTGACCTGGCGGCAATATCCCCACACATATTTTTACATGGTTTCTGCTAAGATTGACCTACTGTCGTAATCTGGAGATGCCCCATTACTCATTTCTTTGGCATCCTTGAGCTTTTGAGATAGGGTAGGGGGTAAATTACCAGGGGAAAATTTGTAAAAATGCTTCATATGGGTTAAAAGGTGTAAGTCACCATGTTCATCTGTCCTAGGATTAAAAAAAGGTATATTTGCTATATCTAGGACATTTACTTTTAACACATCAAGTCTAAATGGTTCAGGTCATCCTGGGGTAAACAAATTATAATGCCACAGAATTTCTTTTCAAAAAGTGGGCTCAAAGTCTTCATTCTGTTTGATATTAATGTCAAATTATGTTACACACTTTGTGTGGACAATTGTGGTAATCAATAAGGGGAAATAAGGGAGAAGGTCCACAGGGTCTATTGGGGTTAATCATTTTAGTCTCTGTTAGTACCTTAGCACAATGATTGCCTGAGGTAAATGTTTATTTTTCTGTTTTAACATTCCCATACGAACAATTTGAACCACTTGAAACAATCGGTACGTTGTAAATTTTACCCCAAGATTACCTTGAACAATTGTTGGTCTGTAGTGTAACAACAAAGGTTGCGGTATATCCAACTAGACTTTTTTTGAAACCTAGCCAGATAAACACTTTCTATACATATTTCCAAATCCACATGAAACATTTAAAATTTTACCAACTGTCTAGATTACCCCGTTTCCCTATCCACAATGTTCAAGTATGACAAAGTGGCATCATCCCTATTTGGAATCAGCAGGTCCAATGTTGCCCCTAGAAAAAAAACCCCATCAAAACAATTTGTGTGGACGCCTGCGCAAAGTCATATGGGTCGAGCACCGGACATTTCAGTTTAAAATCGATTTTTTTCCTCAAGATATAGATAAAAAAGTACCGTTTTAATGTTTAACCACCAATATTAACACAGCAGTGAATAGGGCGTTGCACTATGCATTTATCATGTTTAGCATCAAAACCGCAAGTTTGTTTGCCACGGTACTTGGTGGCCAGTGTGTACAAGTGTCAGGCTCTCATATCAAGTAGAGAACACGATAGACAAAAGTCGGAACAATCACCTTTAAGTGCAATTGCAAAGCGGGTTTAAAGAAATTAACTAATAGGTCAAAATATGAAATACATTATAATAGATTAGTGGATGGCGTCATCTCCAGAAGCACTTCCCTTATATCGATACACATATGCTATTTGCAGATATATATAGAACAAAACGTTTTCCATGAAATTTTAGTTAAAAATAGCATTTCAAAATTAAGTTGGTTCTTTATTTTGGTGAAGTCCTTGTCTTTTGACATTTTACACAAATCACGTCGCTATAAGTACATTTGGTAATTTCTCAAGATAAATGAAGTACTTTTTAAAGGGAACCGTTTTAGCGGTTTTCTGTGTTTTTCAAAACTGCCTTAATCTTGATAGGGTAGTTTCCCTCATCAGCAAGATTCTACCATTTTACCAAAATGATGTACGCGTAAACCAACCATGACAGCCATTCAACTTTCTCTGGTAGCTTTAGAGTTCAAACCAAATCCCAATAGATTTGTGGAGAGTCCATATACGACGTGTCTGAAAATGTAGTCAAAAACACGAAATCCAATAACTTTTACGAGAATGAAATTATCTTCTCCATTTCTGTTTAGTTCGAAAACGTTGATTAAAATTTTTAATCTTGTTATTCAAAAATTATTCAACCTAGGATTACCACGTGAAGTACACATTTGTGTGTTAAAACCGCAATCAACGGCTGTTAATTAAAACTAATATATGCGGTTGGTTAAAGCTGTTAATCAACTGTTGGATAGTTGGTTAAACTAAAAACAGGTTATTAACATTTTAACCATTTGTGGGTTGTTGTTGTTATTATTATTACTTAATATATGGGGTTGGTTAAAACTAAATCACTTCTTTAAGCATTTGTTGGGTAATTCCCCCGTGTAATATTGCACAGAGCTAGTTTGAATAGTCTAGTCTATGAGGGATTATATAGAGCTTTCTTGGGTCAGGCCTATAACCTCTCATTCCCTGGGCCTCATTGATGTCTTGACTGTGATCCAAGACTATAGACCGTATTCAATATGACGTCAGCCACCAGACATGTTGGTGGACAAGATGCATACATTCCAGGACTACAATACATTAAGCTGCCAATCGATCCATGTTTAGCGATTGCACAGGGATCATTGACAGGTGAATGTATTGTAGTACTGGAATGTGTCTATCTTGTCTACCAACATGGCTGCCTATTGAATACGGTCTATAGATTAACGACCATGGTTAGCAGCCATCTTGCAGGGATTGGTAATGTCCATTCCAAATTTTTGGAGACTTTCTAAATCTTAAGAACGACATGCATTTTGGATATGTATGCATAAAAGTATGGGTCACACTTTGAATAGCACAAGTACTTTGAGGTCGGGTATTAAATTGATCTGAATGAGGAATACTACGGGAACTAACATCTTTTGTTTATATAATATAGGTTATGCATGAGTGAGGTGAAAGACCTCTATAGACTAGACTATTCAAACCTGTCAAATTTTCCGCGACGAAATTCGAGTAGCTGTGAGTCTCTCACAGAGAGTCAGAAAATGTCCAAAATATAGTCTCTGTGCTACCAAAACCTTGCTCTAAAGTATATAGGCAATTGCCTGATATCACTTTTTTGCGGGAAGTGTATTTTCAATCTGTTGTTGGTTAAGAAAAATTCTTGGCGTCTCATAAATCAACTAAAGTTAATATATTTAATCATCAAAACGTGTTTCAATCTTTAATTAACAAAATATTAAATGGCATTTTTAATCAACTGGTATTTTTTATGCAATGTTGTGCGATTTTTAGTCAGCTAACTTTTTATCCGTGTTTTTTAATACCTGTTTTAAGAGTGTATTTCGCTGACCTCACCTTTGTGACAAATTCAGATAAATCCGACATTGATTTGTTGAGACAGTTGAAGCGAGACATGCCAGACACTGTTTTAACGATTTATGTGATGTACCGTCCACATGCCCGGTATTGCATGTAGTGCATTTGTTTATGACTTTTTTGGTAAAAAACTGTAAATCTGTTTACATACGCACTATGCATTTAGTGTTTTTACTGTTTTGGAATCTAAAAAAAGTGTCGTGCCGTGTCATTATTGCGGTGGTGGTGGTGGTGGTTGGGTCGCCACTTTTCCCGCACAAAGAGTCTGTATACCTTCCCAGCATTTGCCGATGCCCATTTATACACCTGGGTGGAGAGGAGTAATTGAAGTAAAGTGCGCGTGCGTTATTCAAGCGCACAACCCATTGACCGCCGCGGGCTCGAACTCACAACCTTTGTCCTATAAGTCGAGCGCTCAATTTACTGTAGACCACGTGTGACCATTTGGAATATAAATTGGTAAAACATGATCTACAACATGCGTGCATGTTATTGTTATATCTCAAAAAGATAAAAAATTAAATGATCTCAAATTTTCACCGGTGCGATAAGTAAGCGTTAAAATTATAGAATAAGGAGGAAAAACAGTTATATTGGAGAAACGGAACCCTCCTCGAAAGCTCGACTTCTTGAACATAAAAGACCCAGTTCTAGTTCGAAGGTATCAAACCACATCCGGTATCCTTACTGAATCCCCGGGCCGCCGTGTGGATTTGTAACACGTTAAAATATTGGACATAAACCATCGCTGGTTTGAGGTATAAGGAAAGCTATATGGACCAACGGTAAAGAGGAATCTATGAGTCTGTGTTCCTAAGTGCATGACCTGAAATGCTCTGTGACGAAAGACGAATTAAGTTTGGTCTGAAAATTCAGAGGTATGAAAATGTTCCCTGTGTTGAAATCAACAGTTTCAATTTATTCTCACATTCTACCAACACAGATGAACTTTCATGAAAGGGGGAAGATAAGGAATAAGTTTCCTTATTTATCGTTTTGGATTCTATTTTTGGGACGCGTTCTAGTTTGAATAAGGAATCATAACCCATACGTTGAGCATAAAATTGACATTATCAGGAATCGGGCCATTTTTTTGTAACAAAACTCCCGAAGGGGAGGGGGTGGTTACCACCCCCCTGTGATTTTCGTTACTGAACGCCCGATTCCTGTAAATTTGGTACCAAAAGATAGCTTAGAGTACCAACAAGTACCAACATCCCCATTATGACGTCACCATGACGTCATATGTTGAGGAAAGTACGAGAATACGGAATATAGGGTGGAAATTGATATTTCGCAATTTAGAGACTCAAACACCTTATTATAGCTCTAAAATGCCGTCGTTATATAAAACTAGTCATTTTCCCTCAAGTAGAGTCAAAAACTGCATGAAAATCTGATTTTCCTAACCTTTTGGCGAAAAATTTAATTTTTCACTGTGTGTGTCTATGGAAATTGGTTGTTTTGCTGACATTTGAACTTTAAGACGTCATTGTGACATAATTGCTAGGCATGTTGGTACTCATTTTGGTATCAATGGAAAGAGGAGGCCCATAGCTATCTATTGGTACCAAAATCAAGTGTCTGATGTTCCTGTGTTGTGTTTGGCATGTTGGTACTTCTCTCCCAAAGGGGGTGGCAACCACCCCCTCCCCTTTCTTTTTTTTTTTTTTTTTTTTACCAAAAGATAGCTTAGAGTACCAACAAGTACCAACATCCCCATTATGACGTCACCATGACGTCATATGTTGAGGAAAGTACGAGAATACGGAATATAGGGTGGAAATTGATATTTCGCAATTTAGCGACTCAAACACCTTATTATAGCTCTAAAATGCTGTCGTTATATAAAACTAGTCATTTTCCCTCAAGTAGAGTCAAAAACTGCATGAAAATCTGATTTTCCTAACCTTTTGGCGAAAAATTTAATTTTTCACTGTGTGTGTCTATGGAAATTGGTTGTTTTGCTGACATGCGAACTTTAACACCTCTTATGTACACAAAGGCAGCATTTTATAATACCTGCCACATGTTTTGATCAAGATCTCGATCACTTGGGCACAGTAAGTGTTAAGACGTCATTGTGACATAATTGCTAGGCATGTTGGTACTCATTTTGGTATCAATGGAAAGAGGAGGCCCATAGCTATCTATTGGTACCAAAATCAAGTGTCTGATGTTCCTGTGTTGTGTTTGGCATGTTGGTACTTCTCTCCCAAAGGGGGTGGCAACCACCCCCTCCCCTTTCTGGAGAGAAGTACCAACATGCCTAACTCTCCCACCCCCATCCATCACTTTGGAATCACCATGTATCTTACCTATGGATGTTTGTTTTTGGATGAAAAGGAGCGGAAAATGTCAATTGACAATTACATTAAATAATTTGACACCAAAAAAGTAACCACCCCACCCCCTTCGGCAGACGAGGGTTAATAACAATGCTTTGTGCCTAGATTGTGTCCTTCCTAACTATGAGAACAAAATTAATTGCATTACATTGTAAGATTTTTAAAATTCAACTACCTGCCACACCATAATTCAATAGAAATGCCAGTTTCAGAACAACGCCTTTAACGAGCTTAATGTAGTAACCTTTATGCATTATTAATGTGGAACACTATGTCGAAACGGTTTGGGATTTTGATGGAGCTCACATTCTAATGCAGTGTCGCCAATAGATCACGCTGGTATCATCAGTCATTATCCTAGCCAGCTACAAGGGTAGATCTAAACATTTGGACCAATTATTAATTTCCTTTTGGTATACTTTGCAACTTATTCCTGAAAAGTTGAATAACGTGGGAACAGCTTACTTTGCGCGTTTGTCTTAACTAACACGCTACTCCCCAAATGTAAGAGAGTGAACATTCCACTCTCTAAAAGTCATTTCGTAAGTTTCACACCAAAAAGATTTAAAGAATGATCTCTGTAGGTAACCACTCTCTTGCAGTAATTTTGCATCGCACTCTTTGGAGTGATTTTCACTATTTTGGAGTTAATTTCACATATTAGGAGTGAATTGTGTCTTTCACTCTTTCGAAGAGTACTTTTTCACTTGTTTACATTAAGAGACTGCGCACGAAAAGTATGGTCCCCTTTAGAAGGGAGATCTTAACACTTTATCAATCGTTTGAATTAATTTCAAAATTTTAATCAGCTCAACAGAGAAAAAAGGACCTCTGTGGATTTTGATACCTTACTTAACCGGATTCGATTTTATTTGTCAAAATTATGGCCATTTAAGTAACAAAAAAGAGACAAAACGTTGTATATTTAATCTTGATCGCTTCCCCTTAGCAGCATCAGTACGGAACACCAGTTTATTCATGGAACATTGATTCTAATTCGCTTAATATAAACGTTAAACGTGTTCAGTTAATATGGTGCGATACGAGAGCAAAAGCCGAGAGCAAGTCAGTATTTACATTATTTGTTTACACCCTGTTACATCGTGTATCTCTCTTTCTTAATAATCTGACTGATGTCTAATTCCGAAAGTTCTAATTTGACTTTTTAATTCATGTATAGAGTAAAGAAAAGAGATAATGAGCACAACATACATTCATTGACCAGGGAATGGAACTAATTATCAAATTGAAGCCTGCAGTTTGAGTGCATATTTTATTCCCCGAATGGAATGAGAGACATGACGGAATGATACAGAAGGGATGGATACGAGACGGAATGGTGGTATAGTTACATAATTAATGATTTTCCATTTTGCTACTGATATTATCTGCCTTTTTGTCTCACTAACATCCGCAATTTTCGCCCTATGCGACAACGTCTGATGCTCCCGGGCAATCCAAATATGAAATATATGAAATGACATATGAGTGCCTATTCTAATTCCCACATGGGGATCTTATCAGTGACAGGGCATTAATTTTTTTTTTTCTAGGCATTAGTGCCTACAAATCATGCGATGTGTAGGATTCTATAGATTTGTAAGTGACGATTTTAACCCACCACTTGTTTCCTGCCCAAATTGAGAAAATAAAAAGACAAATGGGTGTTATATTTGAGTTCCCGAAGAGGGTTTGACGAAAATATCCTTAAATAAGGACAATTTAAATGAAGGGAAATAGGAAAAATGTATTTAAATCATAAAAGAATCGCTCATTTTAATAGTCATTTGATAAAACTTTAGTCCAATCTTACGAGTAAAATGAAATTATCAGTAGCAGGTATCATAATCATAAATATATTTTCCAATTTATTAATTGTATTCTTTTTTTTAATAAAATAAGTTATTTTATTTATTCATACTTATACACTAAGTACACTTTAGACAGATAACAACTCTCTACTACGAATCATTAATATTTTATTAACTAATATATTTGAAGTTCTTTCATTATCGTTAAAACCCATTAGCGTGAGGAATTATATGCGCACAAATTAATATTATTAAATGCGTTATAATCTTATATTCTATCTATGACTTTTATCCCTAAAATCAAAAACATAGCAATGGCTAATTAAATATTTGTCTAAAGGAATATTATAAAACTATTATGATCTTTAAAAAACATCCTAACAAATATCGCTTGAATATTGGTTAATTAGGTATTCGCATTAATGAATATCATTGGAATATGTTGTGAATGAATTTTTGATACAGAAAGAAATATGTTTCTAATTTTTTTAATCAATTATATATATTTAAAGGTTTGGTGAAGAGGCCAAAGCGGAATACGTTAACCACACAAAAGTAAGCATATTCAATACATATGTCTAAACGCTAAATATTAGTAGAGAAATCAGGGTCATCATGTTTTCATTTCGTTAAGATAGCATCTTCCTTCGTACTACAAATATGACAACGGGAAATGTCATTGCAGGTTTTCCATATCGCTTTTTTTGTGTATAATTATATTTGATGCGGGTATACTGAGAATGTGTAACAGATTCCACGCTAACCACTTTCAATTCAAATTTTCAAATGATATGCTTAATAATACTGCATTCATTCATTTAAAACGTAAGTATTTTACCCGAAAGTGATATTCCAAAGAAAAGACAAAAACTGCACGCCTACGCTCACACTTGTTATAATATTCTGGGAAGAAGTATTTTTAGGGGAAAAATGAAAAATAAAAAGTTACATCATCTTAGAGATTAAATGTTGACTCAAACGTCGTAATCAAATCTGATGCTGGTTCAAAGCTGGGGTAAATTATACGTAATAATAACTATGTCAACAGGGGAATAATACAGTGATAGGAAAGAAACCCTACCGATGATATCATAAACAGATCTCCGATCTTCATATTCTCTGCTAATGTGATTACAGTTGTTCATTCTATGGGTGTATAATTTCCCAACGGCCCTGATCTGAACGACGTTTTATTACGGCTATATTGACTACTTTTGAACAAGCACGACAAATGACGGTTGCTAAATTGCTTTTAATCTTACAGATTCCATGCCCTTCTGCCCTTTATAATATTCTCCTCTGATCAAGATTTCTGCTTTCAAAATACTTAAAAAAGGTGCTAACTGTGATTTTCTAATTGCACGGTAACAAATTTGCATTAAAATCGGTGTTGACATTTTCAAGAATAGTCCAAGAGTGAGATTTTTTTTGTATAACTATGTGCCAATAGGTCCAAAAATAGCTTTAGACATTTCTGTCTACTGTGCAGAGTTGTTAATCATCGTGACAGTATATATAAGGCTATACAGTTACAACCGGTAGCAATGCTAAAATGGTGTTGTATTTGTCGCTGAACGCTGTTAAATAGATTTCAAAACCTTGAAAAGAACACAGACATTCTCAAGGTTATACAAACTTTTAAGCTTCCGGTTTAGATGTTAAAGGTGCTTGTTCCGATTTATGTGTATTGTATTCTCTACTTGATATGAGAGCTTGGCACTTGCACACACCCCGTCAAGTACCGTGGGAAACAACCTTGCGGTTTTGATGGCAGACGCAATAATGCATGTTGCAAAGCCCTATTCAATACTGTGCTAATATTGATGGTTAACCACTAAAACGGCGGTTTTTTGTTTATATCTTGGGAATGAAACGGATTTAAGGGCTCAAATTTCAGGACGACAATGAGAAAAATACGGCCTTTCATCTGATATCAAAATCGATACTACTTCCGGGTAAATCAGGGGGGTCCCAAAGATGATCGGAACACTCACCTTTAAGGGTTGTTGTAAAATGGAAAGATTGCTTTTTAATACGTGCATATACTACACCAAATGACAAAACCAATGTAAGTGAACCTCTGGGATAGGCGATTATCTTGAATACAAATATGCCCTTCCCGGAGTAACTCATAATATTCTGTTCTAAAATGCACAAAACACACAATGCAACGATAAATAATAATTATGAAATATAATTATTCAAAATTGTTAAAATTGTTTTTCAACAAGTTTTGAATAATTATTTAATGATAATTATTTATCGCTGCATTGTGTGCTTGTGTATTTTGATAAATATTTAATGCAAGACCAACGTAAGTGCCACTTACGTGGATCTTGCACTGAAAAGGTGCAAAACTGTTTAATGCAAGACCAACGCAAGTTGCACCTACGTTGGACTTCCATTAAGGAGAAAAAGCACATTGCACGTACGTTATATTCTTTTTCTAATCACTAACATATCTAAATTTTTTTAATCATTAACATATCTTCACGCATAGTTTACATTACGCGCGAATACCTCCTCTTTCAAAATTCACCAAAAACTCAATTTCGACAAAAATGTCACTTACGTTGGTCGCACTGTACCCTTTCTGTTCTAAGGAGTCGTAAAACACCTCATTTATTTTCACTCAACAGAATTTCTCAAAGGTTATCATGATTAGAGCAGCAGTTTTTTTGATAAATTTTAAATTTCTGTAAATATACAGAAAATTGCAGACACTGTACGTTCTTTTTTAAGCCGAATCCGTAAAAGTACATCCATTTCCAATCGTGTAGGCATTGCCTGAAATCAGTGAGTTTTCGTTCAATCATGATTGTTACACTGCATTTTTTCTATTTCTATATTCATCTCTTTTATAACCTTGTCAAGACATACATAATTCGAGAATACTTTCTTCTGAGTATTCTCCTACTATGTTTCTCTCTCTCTCTGTACATTAATTGTGAACACGTATCTTTAGTAGAAAATTTTGATCAAAAAATAATTTCTTTAGTATTCCTTTAAGGTGGATCTTCACGCATGCGAAATAATTGCCACCTACACAACATTACCTGGCCTTAGAGTATATTTAAAAGGCATTTTAATCCAGGACTGATGTAACGTTACTTGCGTTGGCGAACATTCAAAATGAAACCTTATCAGCTTCGATTGTACCAGGTAGTAATGTCGGTCAGCTTCAGCAGCGCAGGATATGTTCGGAGATTTGCCAAATCCCTTACCCTTTTACAATAACCTGCGAATTACAACGGGCTTTATACTGAGGCTATATTCAGCTAAAATGTTTTAAAGGACATGTGTTGTAGACTTTCTAATAGCAGAATTCATATTCAACCCTACGTGTCCTGCGTTGATTATGTAAAGAATTATAATGTGTAAACATACAACAAGGTACAGCGAATTGAAATTTAAGTGTATTCGTTGTTTGTGATCAGATATGAAAAAGTGTGGCAGTCTATAAAACCGGGTTTGAATCAACTATCATGATATAATCAGCATGGCATCCATAGACATTTTTGTCAGTGGGGACTCAACATCAGCATTTGCATGCTAAAATCGAACGAGGTTCGCGCCTCACATGAGCCCTTGAGGCAATGTAACGGCTGATGTCAAATCTTCAGCCGTTATAATGGAGATTGTCGGTTACGTCATGGTAGTGCGAACTTAGCTTTAACTTGCGTTTGGCAATACGTGGTGAATCTACTCAGCGAATTCGTGATGAATAATAACATAGCGACAATCAAACTAAAAGCCGAACAAACAATGATGTCGTAACCTCAATTAGTCTATTTTTCACGCTCCTGAAATTACCTTTAAACAACAAGTGAATTCCGTGATGTGACTCTAGTGGGACAAATCATATGATTAATGAAGACCTGCATGTAACTGTATTATTGAGATAACACCTTCCCGCTTGGCGTAACCGGATGTGGTAGCAGATGCGTACTCCTAGTACTCCTTTAAAGGTGCACTGTATGACTATTGACTAAACACCTAATTTCCCAATTTCCAAAAGAATATTGTCATTCACATAATTTTGGTCCAACCATTTGGTTGAAACTAATTAACAGCTTAAATTTGTTTGTCCAAGTTCTTGTACAACTTGTACATTCTTCGAAAACCTTAATCAAACCGGACCTTCTCAAGATTTCAGGCGATGCCGAAATATCGAGTTTGATGGAGTGAGTAGTCGCATAGCTACATATCAATTCAGATAGAGCACCTTTGAGTGACAAATTACAAACGTAATCGGCATATTTTGACCCACTCCTTCCCTGATAAAACTAGATAAACTCTTAGGATTTAATCGATGCTTTAGTTCATTCCTAAAACTGCTGAATGTCACAAATGTCGCTGTTAGCATGTTGAGCAATAAGAAGGAATTATTAACTAAAACAGAAGGAAAAAAAATACTACCCACCCATAGAGTAACGCTGAGTGAGTGCATAATCGATCAAGTCATTTAAAAGATGCCAGGGGTGTTTTACGTGACTACAATGAAGGTCGTCTGAATGTTGTAATAATTCCTTCATTGTACGGCTGGATAGGATACAGGTGGAATACTTCGTCATGTTCTTTGAATATTTCATCTAATTTATTTCTGACGCACGAGGTTCTCAAATTGCAACTAAAAAGACTGAAGAAAATCAAACGGCATTATTTAACAATATTTTGGAGTCGTTATTCAACATACTTAAAAAATAAAATAAACCACGCGTAGAGAATTTAGATTATATTCCTACCATAGTTCATGTTGATTTCTAAACCTGTTTATCAGTCACATGTATGGTATGTATTAATGGCCAATTAATAAATGCATTAAGGTGAAGTGTAGTATGTATTCATTGGGCATTTAATAATAAATGTCAGTCGAAGTTAAGGTGAAAAACATGTTTTTGCGTCGATCTTACCCAACTACTGTTTCCTACATCTTATTTTCTCATAATCAATTCAATGTTTTTTTAGGTAAAATGTTCTCACAAATTGGGTAGAAGACAAAATACATGCAAACATAATAGCAGTTGTGATCAAATTTTGCGCTGGGAGAATAAAAACACAATGAAACCTCCGCATGTTCATTATCAGAGTATGTTATCAGAGTATGCTACAGAGAGATCACGCTTGTTGTTTGGTTTATGCTGTTAGCGATAGACTCACTTCTTGAAGCTTCCATAAGCATTCTTTCGATGACATTTTGATAACTTAAATATTTGAGAATGTTGATATGAATACGTAGAATTGAGCAATGGGCGGGGTTTTACAAAGATCAGATGTAACATGTTTACTTGTTATACCAATAATTCCAACATAGTGAAAAAGGTTGGCTATCTTCAATTTACTAAAATGAAAGTGTTTTGATTTGGGTGTGACCTCGTTGCCCCCAGGCCTACCGATAACGTACTGTACATGTATTTAGCACCAACTTTGGCAATAGACTATTTGGCATGTCCCTTCTATGCTGTTGTTTTGTTGTCCCCATCGGGGGCTAGGGGAATAGCAAGTGTAAATTCATAATTAATTATTAAAATCATCTAACCGTCTGTTCCCGCATACAAACCTGGCACATTTCTTGAAAATGAATAAAATGTCACTTCAATTTCATTTCCCTAATATCAGTGACCAATGGATACACTAGACTCTAGCAAACAATGGAGCTAACATATATTCAATTACCGACCCTGGTATGCTGTGGAAAAATAACTTCAGACTCCTTTTCATCTGGGAGTGCAGGGCCATTGTTATATTGTCTTGCATTTGAATAGATTTCAGGTGTTATCACCTCTCCGGTCTAGATTGAGTATTGTTCATGACGTAAGCACAACGTACTTATCCTCACTCACAAATAAATAAATCTTGAGCTTAAATAGTGCGTATTAAATTAACTTTAACCATATTTTTCATCATTTATTAAAAAAGGATCGACCTGACCAGAGTGTGCTAGGGTTGTGAGTGTAAGGTGGGTTATGGTATATGTGTTCGGTTAATTCTATTGAAAATTTGTAAGCGAAAACTTCGATGTCAAATATGACATGCCATGACGAAACGAGCGGACCGTCACATTAAGTTGGTTTCGAGACTTGATCTACCCGGGGCAGTATCCAGTGGGCATCTGGTTTGTGAGTTTGGAATTGGATACAGATTAAGTGATATTTCTTCTTCGTGTGCACATTCCGTTACTGCCAACTGACCAACTTCCACCAGGAAGCTCAAACAATGAACATGAAATCTACAGTCATGCAGTATTGAAACTGATCCACTGAGATCTTCCTCTCAGTTTGTCGTAACATGTCACAAATAGCTATTAGCTAATATATGAGAGCTGACATAGAGGAGTAAAACTTGTCGCCAATATTTGTATGAAACTACTACAATATACAATGTTCAGACTGTATCGAAGTAACCATGGCCTGAATAAAAAAAATGCTTGCAAAACTTAAAAAGAAAGGAGATTTTTTGAGGATACGAAATTTCTCCAAATTGGACGATGCGTGTCTATTGAAGAACGTTTCGAAGGTGTATTGGACAACAAGTACAACAATTAACCGTGTAGAATTATTTTAGGCAAATAACGCTTAGAGGCGATCGCTGTGTAAAATCGCTATTTTTTCATTCTGCTCTGGATTTTCGAATTAAGACGAGATAGACAGTTAACATGGAAACAAAGTTAGTGTGAGGACGAACGGTCGCATTGTAGATTCACACGCAGATAAGACAGTATGTGAGGCACGTCTCTTTTCAAGAGAACGGCGCACTGCAGAACGATGTAGATAAGACTTGTGAAACACGTTTCATGTGAAGAGAACGCTTGCACTTTAGATACGCCGGAAGGATAAGGACAGTATGTGAAATCTGTGTGCCAAGTAGCCTCATCTAAGTCTAGATCTAATAAGAAATTCAAAATAATCTTCTTAAGACATTGGCCAATTAATATTCAGGTAATTAGGGCCCACCCGTTTTTTACTTTCGTAGTACTGAATTTCGAAGTACTGAATTATATACATCCACAGACCAAATATCTCAAAAACGTCAAAAATGTCAGACAAGAAGTATGTAATGTGAGCAATGATAAGGTCATTCTTAGTTATTTGATATTTTTAAGGTATAATTTGAAAATGATAAATCTGTCATCACAAAGCATATTTGATGAAGGAAAATGCCTTTCAAGCGAAGACTGATGATTGCCTTTAATGCACATACTTTCTGCCACAAAAAAGCCGTTAGATTTCGCCAAGGAATGAGCATGGAAACGAAAAAAAGTGCCACACATGTGTACCCATCCTTAAAGCTAGCCATGAAGTCTGTTAATGCTGCGCCTTCATATGTTAGAAAAAAAGCATCAATGTTTGGGTGTCTGGGAAACATAAGGGACCGAAGACCGAAGACCTAAGACCAAAAGACCTAAGACATAGGACTAAAAAAAAAATTAGTCGTAGAATTGAAATTGATGTCTTATGTCTTCGGTCTTATGTTTCCAGAACACACTATAGGGTGTTGGAAAACAAAGACCCTAAACATTAGACTAAAAAATTACTTACTCATAGAACAAATCGAGTATTATGTCTTCGCGTCTTGTTTTCCAGATCCGGTGTGGGTGGTTCTGGAAAACAAAGACCTAAGACATAAGACTCACAAAATAACTAGTCGTAGAACAAAATCGATGTCTTATGTCTTCGGTCTTTTGCTTTTCGAGATCCGTGTGTGGGGGTCCTGGAAAACAAAGAACTAAAAATCAGACTCACAAAATATTCGTCGTAGAACAAACTCGATGTCTTATGTCTTCGGTCTTGGTTTTCCAGATCCGTGTGTGGGTGTCTGGAAATAACAAAGACCTAAGACATAAGACCTCACAAAATACCTGTCGTAGAACAAAAATCGATGTCTTATGTTTCGGTCTGTTTTCCAGATCCGTGTGTGGGTGTCTGGAAAACAAAGACCTAAGACATAGACTAAAAAATAGCGTAGAACCAATCGATGTCTTATGCTTGGGTCTTTGTTTTCCAGATCCGTGTGTGTGTCTGGAAAACAAGAACCAAGACATAAGACTCAAAAAATAGTCTTAGAACAAAATCGATGTCTTATGTCTTCGGTCTTTGTTTTCCAGATCCGTGTGTGGGTGTCTGGAAAAACAAAGACTTAAGACATAAGAATAAAAAAATAAATTAGTCGTAGAACAAAATCGATTTTATATAGCAAATCATCAGGTTAATCCCATTAAAATAAATATCAACTTTGGTCCCGGGACTTTGGTTAAAAATAACTTAGAAGGAGCTGAGGTGATCGATATTCTGGCGAGCTCTGACAGTGCCAATTTTTCTAGTTCGCCATTTTGCGTGCTTTCCATGGGTACACAATTTATTCCGTCAATGATGCTGAATTCAACTGAGGGCAGCACTGCAGGGGTGCGCAATGTGGCTACCCTTTCCTATTCACTAGGACGCGTGGTATCCATATGCATTCATTCAGGCGTGATCGTCTGTCTTGAGTGTTAAATCAGTAGGCTTTTATATTGTGACAGAATACGCTACATGTCTCCTTATTAAGCACAATGAAATCACAACTAGGCTCTGGACTAGGCAGCGCTCACGCCGATGGAAAAGGTTTGGGTGAATCACTGCCCCTCCTTCTTTGTTAATTCCGTGTCTTAGGTCTTAGGTCTTAGGGTTCCAGACACCATATACGGATCTGGAAAAAAGACCGAAGCACATAAGACATTATTTATTTCTACGACTAAGCATTTTTTTTTTAGTTTGAAGTAATGAAATAGTGGAAGATTGATAGATGGAAGGAATGATTATTGGTGAGTGAGACATTGATTCATTTTATATTGTCATAGCTTGAGTTTAGTCTTGGTTTCCAGGACACCCATAACGGATCTGGAAACATACACCGAAAGACATCAATTTATTCTACGACTAATATTTTTTCAGTCTTGAAGTTAATAAATAGGTGGAAGATTGATAGATGAAATGAATAATGGTTGAGTGATTGACCTTGATCTCATTTTATATCTGTCATATTTTGTAGTCTTAAGTCTTATTCTTTTGTTTTCCAGACACCCACACAAACCCGGATCTGTAAAACAAAGACCGAAGACATAATACATCGATTGTTACTACGACTAGTTTTTTAGTCTTATGTCTTAGGTCTTATGTTTTTCCATAAGACACCCACACACGGATCTGAAAACAAAGACCGAAGGACATAAGACTCGATTTGTTCCCTACGACTAAGTATTTTGTGGTCTTATGTCCTTAGTCTTTGTTTTCCAAACACCCAAACACGGATCTGGAAAACAAGACCGAAGACATAAGACACGATTTTTGTTCTACGAACTAAGGAATCTTTTTTAGTCTTATGTCTTCTGGTCCTTGTTTTCCAGACACCCTATAGGGTGTCTGGAAACATAAGACCAGAAGACTAGACATTCAATTGCATTCTGATTCCTTCTACGACTAAGTTATTTTTTAGTCTATGTCTAATAGGTCTTTGTCTTAGGTTCTTTCGGTCTTAGGTCTTATGTTCCAGACACCCATCAATGTTTTCGTGGGTACCGACTGTGTGGGAAACACTATATTATGTGATTCGATGATTCAAACACGATCCAATTCAATGATGAAAGTGAAGGAGAATGGGTCAATGTCAGCCGACCTTCCCCCTTCACTATTCCAAAATTGTTATTGATGGCATTATTGGCTCCACCCACTTTCCCATCGTCTTTGATATTTCCTCCAAGTACGTGTGTGTAATTTGAATCTGTTAATAATTTACTTTGGTATGGCGTTGAACTTTGGCTTTTCGTTGTTGTTCAGTACCCTCCATCAAGCATGTCGGGTTTATGGCGCCTCTACATAAGAATTTGTATATTAGTTGAATGTCTATTTGTAGATTAGGAACCTATTAATGAGGTACGGTACCGGTTGACCTCTCTAATTTGGATATTACTATTATTATTGCTAGGTATTTCACGTTGTTGTAATCCATCTGATAACGTAATTGCAAGCGTACTACATGTATCTTACGTCATATATGTCTTACGTCCCCAGAGGAACATGACTACCAACCTTGACGATCACCGCCAAAAAAGGAGGTACGTTGTCTTGTAGATACCAGGATCAATTTCCCCCAAACACCAGGCAGGGGCCCCGCCCTGAGTGAAAAGTGGAACTAAAAATGCATTAGGGATTTAAGGATATATGGGGTATGGGGGTCGTCTAAGTGTTGTTGCTGAATTAAATAACAGACAAAATAGATATGCGTTTTTTCCTCTTCACTTCTTTCTATTTTTATTGTTTACAATGCCAGAATCGAAAGATAATTTTTACGCACTGGGAGACGGTTTGTAGACCCGCCGTGACTGAAGCATATACAAGATAGTGCTCTGCAATGCAGATCAAGTTTGACACCCGTATGAAAGTCACAACCGATGTGTCCCTCAAGGTCTCACGCTCATCTACGTGCCTGGGCTTTATCGTGTCAAAATTGATCTAATTAAACGGCTAGTCTTCTGATATATTCCATTTTATGTACGTCTTACTTGCTGGACTCGCTGAATAAAGTGCATCGAGAGTGACATGAACAACATATTCTTGCAAGTTGTTTCCATGTAATTGTCTGGAATAAACAATCAGATACATAGGTGGCGTGTTGTCAGATTTGCCTTAGGTTTCTTATCTTCATCTGTCAATGTCACAGCTGGAATGTCGAGATTTTATGGTGTTTAAAATAATTCAAGTGAGTATTTCCAGGGTGGTGTAAACAAGAAATAAGGAGTGTTGATAATGTACGTGGTGGGTTTGTCTAGTTCATAAAGGACAAGGCCATGTTCTTCTATTAAATCAAATTTAATTATACCTTTTAATAACAAAAAAATATTGCTTGTGTCGTCTGCCGTCGTGGTTTGTGAATGATAGGCCTTATGTGACCTTTAACCTGGACATGTGACCTTTGGCCTCACACACAACAAGAGGGTTTGCCTGTAATATTCATATACCAAGTTTGATTCCAATTGAACTTCAACTTTCAACTTTTCAATTTACAGGTCAATTTTACTTTTCATCTTACAACATGACCTCACGTGACTTTGGACCTTGGTCTGCATTGTGGAATGTCTGCATTGTCTGGGTTTTGATGTTCATTCTGCACACTGTATAGCCCTTAAAAATAAGGTTTTTAGTTCTACCCAGAAATTCCATTGCACACAGGGCTACTCTGGTCAACGGTCCAGCAGAGATGGCTTCAAGCAGCTCTCTATCAACTATTCTACTAATTAGCTAATCTAATACGAACATTCAATCACTTGTCAAAATATATTGGTTATACCATATTTTGACCCTTTCTTTAACCCTCGTCTACCTGAGCCATTTTTTGTAACAAAACTCCCGAAGGGAGGGGGGTGGTTACCACCCCCTGTGATTTTCGTTACTGAACACTCGATTCCAGTAAATTTGGTACCAAAGGATAGCTTAGAGTTTCTTCTTTCCATTGGTACCAAAATAAGTACCAACATTTCCATTATGACGTCACCATGACGTCATATGTTCAGGAAAGTATAAAAATCTGAATATAGGGTGGAAAATTGATATTTCGCAATTTTAGCGACTCAAACACCTTATTATAGCTCTAAAATGCTGTCCGTATATAAAACTAGTCATTTCCCATCAAGTACGAGTCAAAAACCGCATGAAAATCTGATTTTCCTAACCTTTTTGGCGAAAATTTTAGTTCTTCACTGTGTGTGTCTATGGAAATTGGCAGTTTTGCTGACTTGCGAACTTTATGACGTCATTGTGACGTATTGCTAGGTATGTTGGTACTCATTTTGGTATTAATGAATGGAAAGATAAGGAGCATAAAAAAAAAAAAAAAAAAAAAAAAAAAAAAAAAAAAAAAAAAAAAAAAAAAAAAAAAAAAAAAAAAAAAAAAAAAAAAAAAAAAAAAAAAAAAAAAAAAAAAAAAAAAAAAAAAAAAAAAAAAAAGGATCGGAAAATGTCAATTGACAATTACATTAAATAATTTGGCACCAAAAGGGGTTTTGCAAGCCGGGGAAAAACCTGAAAGGGGGGGGGGTGGTAACACATGGAACTCTACAGGATCATGATTTAGTTTGATTAGTCTTAAAAAGGATAATTTATTGATAGCGTCTCACATAAAATGCATACCTTATGGTGTTTGCGATGCCATTTTCCATGTAGAAAAGGGAGACTAGAATGTGTTTTGTGACCAAAAAAAAATCCACAGCCAATATGCCAATACAGGTGTCGCATGTAATTCTTAAAGTTTTCTATTGTATCATTATCCACCATGTGCATTTACATTGTTGAGGGCATTTTTCTCAATGTAGAGGCTTTGTTAAAATGAACGTCGAACAACCTTGGACAAGTGCAGTTAAGTGTATAAATAACAAAAAAGTGATGTATTGTCTCACGAAGGGAAACGGGGAAAATGCATATCCTGAACTGATTCATAATATGTTATAAAATCCAAGTGAACAAACACTGCACCTATGAGTTTAGGTGAGGCCCTTTCCTGGATTGCAAGTTTAACTTTGACCTTGGGAGATTTTTGTTTCGTCTGAAATGTGACGAGGGAATACTAAAAAGGTTGTTTTGATGAATTGGCGGATATGGACATGCCTGTATAATACTATAAAAGGAGACTCCGAGGGTCGCTCCTTATATCATGCTTACATTCCTCAGCCTGCCAAAGGCGATATCTTAAATGAATTGCATGCTGCAAAGTAAAGAATATTCCACTTTACCATTAGCTTTCTGTTTGTTCAAAAAGTGAATACTTCTTGACATTTTACAATAATAGAATCATTGTACTTCATCTCTTATCTGTTACAGAATCATTGCATATGTAGTACAGTGAAATAATATCAATTGCCTCTCACGTAGTTCATTTTTCTAGGCTAAAACCTAATGAGGAAAATTATACAGGTGATTATTCCAACTTCACCGGTAGAAAAACATACATTAAAACCCTCCTTGGCAAATTTATGCTCAGATCTGCTCACTAGAAAACAGAGAATTAACATGTTAAACTACTTAAATATGCACCCCGTTTTGTAAGATTCTTTAAAAAGGGCCCAGGGAGATAAGAGGAAAATCAGTTCAGTGGAAAAATGCTTGACTCAATCTTCATGCACGATTACATTACGATATGCGCATACAAATTAGCACATTAAGTTAAAATACATTAAGTTTTGTTCTTTGGAACCGAACTGTTAAAACATCGAAATTAAAGCTTTTTTAAGGTTTCATTTCCTAAAAATATATGCATGTTAAGTGAAAATATGTTCCCTGTATGGATGAACGCACCTTCTTACTCATAGCAAAGTACTTGAAGAAACAACAATAAAATCAATGGTTACAGAGTTATTTAATTGTCTGTGTTGGGTGGAAAAAATGGTTCGAGAAGTCCATATGGACTAAACTGCATTAGCTAAGCAAGCTTGTACTGCGCACTGATTGACAGTCCTGGATATTGGTCCCATATTTGACATGCATTTTGGATATGCCTAAATCTACTATGCAAATTGTATGTAAATAATACAACATAACTTGATGGATTTCAATGTAATGTTTAATGGAATGCTGCATAGCAGCAATGACATGACTTCGTGGTCCAGCGTTAAAATTGGACCACACAACACCACTAAATCTATTGCCTGTACCTTCATAGTCTAAATGGAACTCTTACTCTCATCGTTTGGCTGTTGTCTGAATTAAAACAATTAACAGTTTTTAACTAGTCGGTATGGAAATAACCGTAGCTTCATGACCAGCTTTCATCTTTTACTGGACCCTGCATGGCAAACCTTTACCTAGATATCTTCCATACTTCCCCACGCTTTGGTCGGCTTTATCTTTTCAGAATCAATCACTCGTATTGTTTCGCCGTTCACTCACTGACACTTGGTCTTCATTAGGCTTCTTTTCATACCTCCAATTCTGTTTTTGCAAGAACATGTGTTTACTTAACTATTCATCCATCCAAATGTTGGTCCTGATCAGGCGTACATGGCCTTGTTAGTCAAACACACAACTGTTGATACCATATCCGTACCCTATTAAGAAGTGATCCACTACGCTTTCAGCAGACCTATTTCGTCTGCCGTCACCTGATTTTTTTTAAAGGTGTGGATTTAGCACATGGCCGGTGTTCTGACTCGAAATCCCCACATGCCAGATCTGAAGAGTTAGTCCATCAATTGCATAATATATCAATTTTGTGCAATAAACGACAACTTAGTAATACCAAATATCAGGCCATCATTCTTCAAGTTATGAACAAAACTTTACAACTCTTTCTATAAAGAAGAATTATCTCGAGTGTATTTAAGTATATTTCAAGAATCACATTTGTGACACCAGGCGTCACCATTCAAATTCTTTTCCCATACCCTTTTTCGAAAATGAGACCTAACTGTATATATTTCCCAAATGTGGTTAAAAGACTCAAAGACATTCACCAAGTACTCTGGATGAAATAAAGCTGGATAAGATATATATTTGAATGTGCCTTCTCAGGAGCTCGACCTAGAATACTAAGTAGTTGTAGGACAAGATGTCTGTATGGTGTCTCGTTCCACGTTCGTCTAAGATGCTATGTAATGTAATAGGACAATGGTCATTCAAATGTTAAGATAGGTCAAGAATGCCTTAATTATGTGAAAAACCGTGTTTCGTAATGCTTGTCTGGCATTGGATATTCCATACACACATGCACATGAACATGCATTTAGTACGTTAAATATTTACGTTAGACCGATACGTCACACGATTCTATATAATGTTACATTAACCTCCTATAGTAAATATTGATTTAGTAACTCAAAGCCTTCTAAGACAAAAATGCTGCCCTGGTATAATGGTTGGAAGTAATCATTAATATTTATAATTCTACAGTATTGTTACTTTAGAGCGTGGCGATGTTGCTTAAACACAGATAACATTAATAATATTTAACAATTACAGATATGTTGTTAATTAAAAAGGTTCATGATATCTTTGCAGTTTTAAGTTTCTAGTTTAAAGCGCATAATATTTTCATCGTATTTTTACCCTTTAATTTTGAAATACCATTTTATCAAGGATAAACTATCTGTGATTAAAAACAATAACTGTAGCTTAAATCACAACTGACTTTCTAGGCAATGCATGTCTTTGTTAAGCTCTACAGAACAGAGATGACATCCGAACAGTGTGCGTGTAAGCTCGGTGCCTTTTAGAAGGTTTTCCGGATATGCAACACTACAGGTACAATAGGTACCCCTCGTGAATATTCATGAGCTTACAGCACAAATCCATTGGTCAATAGGAATTGAAAAACCTATTTCCCTGGATGGTATATTATACTCTTTCCTTACAACCCCAGAGTCAAAGTCCATTGAGGTTTTAATAACGCAAATACTACACGGTTTATATCGGGGAAATAGGGCATCGATTTTCCCCCTCAAAAATAGATTGTCCTGTTTCCTCTTATATCGTACGTTCCCTATAGCAGAGTGTCCTAGCTTGTAGACTAACATCCAATGATGCATGCAGTATAAAACCAGACAAAAATGCCTCAGAGATAGAAAATTTCATTTGTACAAATATATAAGTGACCCCAAATCGATAATTTGGTTTTATAAATTACTAATTTGATTTTCAAATATGGTTTGCAATTAACTGCTTTGACTCACCACTGATTTTAGCCATTTCTGGGGTAAACCTTTTCAAAAATATATAAAAAAATAATAATAACAAAAACGCATTTCGCATTTAGGATTTTTGAACTACCTCCTAAAAACAATATTTTGGCCTAAACGTGTACAGTTGTATGACTCTTTAATTCATGACATCGGCAAGATGATCAACATCCGACCCGAGCAAAAATTCTTTAAAATATTCGAAACATAACAATGATGAAAAATCTACACAAAAAATCAATACAAATAACACCCAATAGACTGGTAAACACGTCTTTAGAAAGAAATTGACATTGCCATTGTAATTGACATTTCCATAGGTCATAATTTTCAAAGGTCGCCGCCATTATCGTTTTAGCTTGAGTTTTCAGAGTAATTCTGAATATATCTCTGGAATACGGTGCAGTAAGTGTACATGAGGATGGATTATTAGCCTTGTCGAAACCTTGTCTTGATCAATGCTTTGGGAAGAAAAGTACATTGATCGGGTAAAGTACACATGGCCTTCTTTTGCCCGTATTTTATCAAAATGGACGTCACTTAGGGCTAGGGTATTTGTTAGTGTAAGGCCTTTGAAAAAAAATTGTTTCCTGTAAAATTTTAAAAAGAGGGTACATATGGAACTCTTTCTAAAACTTTCAGTTGAACCCTTGATAGGCTCCCCGTAGCTTGAGAATGGAATAGTATTTTCTTCTGCCATTGTGAATAGTATTCATCATAATTTTTTTCTCTGCCTGCTTGGATCGATTCGAAACTGTCAAAGTTTGAGAGGTTATACGCAAATTACATTAAACTGCATTGCATTACATTACAGCAGCGTGTTCTAACATGCCTAGAAAGCTGACAAACAAAGTCAAATGCCTTTTTGCAACCGAATTAGTACAGAGCAAATGGAAGATAATTTGAATACCTCAACTTACTCGTGTAAAACTGATTCTCGTAATGTAATACCTAACAGTAATGTTTTATTTAGTGGTGATTTCGACCATGGAATCAGGTCGGATTACTTAATAAAATAAATTCCACTTAAAGTTTGGTCATATGGCAAAGGATTGGTTTTATATACGCATCTGACGATTTCAAGTCTTGGGGTTCAAGATTATCAACCTCCCCGTGGTGAACCCCGGTAACTGATATTTTCAGGCGAATGATAATCAACTGAGGCCAAGTTAACAACCTGTTGTCCTTTTTTAATTCACTGTCTTTTTATCTCACTGTATTTTAATTATGCCCCGTCAGAGGACACTATCTGATGCCAGTCTGGCACAGTGCCCTTATCAGGGCAGGCATCACCAGATGTCAAGTCTATGGCATCTCCGTTCTCCATTAAACGTGGAAGGTCTCACTAGGGCTAAGATAAACATAATCGAACACCTCACTCATACGCACAAAGTCACTGCAATTCTCCTCCAAGAGACACACGCTACCGACAGTTCCATTCTGAACATCTACGGCTACACCCTAGCTGCACACACCGAGAGCGCTACCCATGGGATTGCCACCTTTGCTAGTAACTCAGCCCAATGGAAACAATTGCAACCTCACCTGCAGACTCCACCTTGGAATGGGCAACGACCCAAATTGCAGGTGTTCATGTCACCAATGTCTACAAGCCACCTAACCATCGGCTCCAAGCAGACTCCCTACCACTTATGGTGCACAGCAACCCTGCATTTATGCTGGCGACTTTAATAGCCATCGCATTACCTGGTTACAGGAAAAACCCAACCTGATGAGATACTTAGAGACGGCCTCAAAAGCCGGTGTACAAACTTTGACACGCCCAAACCAGACACTTTCAACACTCTGGTAGGTGGAATACGTCTACAAACCCTGACCTTGCTTTTGCAAACATGGACACCAGCTCCGTTCACCGTACTGTTCTCGACCGCTTTCCGAAGTCCCAACACAGACCATCACTGATCGCTCAGGAGAGCCTTGCTATGCCTGTACCAACAAAGCCAGTGAAAAGGTGGAACTTCCGCAAGGCAGACTGGGACCTGTTCAAGAACCTGGTGGATTCAGAAGTGCCCAACCCACCCCCCATCCCGAACCAAACTCCTCAACCTGGACAATTCTTACACAGCACTGTGCCAACTCTTTATCACATAGCAAAGAAGACCATCCACGTGGCTGCCGTCGCAGTTATATCCCATCCTGGGATGAGAATGTGACACTCTTTACAAGATTTCCTGAATTCTGAACCCCGGGGAAGAAGCTTCATCCAAGGCTTCAGATCTGACAAACTGCTTGGACAGGAAACGCCGTGAGCGCTGGGAGGAGACGGTCCAAGGAATCGACTTCTGCCGGTCTCACCGGCAGAATTTCAAAACCATCGAAATGTCCAGTGACTGCCAACTATATATCGCTGAGCAACTCTCGCAAACGGTGTTTCAAGGGAACATTGATAGGACCACACTCACTCAGTCAAAAAAGAGATCACCAAACTTCGACGAGCCCTGGCGTGGACGGGTCACATTCAACACCCTTCTCACTAATTAGCTTACCTCTGCTATCAGCCAACTAAAGAGTGGTAAGGACCAGGGCCCTGATACATACCAGCAGAGTTATTGATGCAATGCGGCCCACGATGTCTAGCTTGGGCTCCAGAGTTCTACAATGTTGCCTCACCAACCAGTCGTTACCAAAGACTGGAGGAGAGATACTATCATCGACCCCTAAACCAAACAAGGCCTGTCAATCAACCCCCTAAGACTAACCGCACAATATCAATACTGGGGGTCTCCTTCAAACTCCTTGAGAGGATGATTCTGGCTCGGCTGGAGACGTCGTCGAACCCCATCTGCTGACGAACAAGCAGGATTCGCACTGTCCACCAGATTGTAAAAACTCACAAATGATATTGAGGGAAGCTTTGAAAAGCGCCGCAAGGCAGGCGTCAGCTTGGTGGACCTTACTGCAGCTACGACACCGGTGGGCACCAGGGCCTGACACTCAAGCTTCTCAGGGACAATCCCGGATCGTCAACCGGTACAATGCATATGTAACATGCTTTCAAAACAAGCATTTATTTCTCCTAACGCCCCAACATCCATCTCAAATGCTACAAATAATCTAAGAACAGCAGAACGGAAAATGTTAAGTCAAATTTGTTGCCATGTCACTTATCATCATCCACTGATCAATGTATCCGCCAGGACAATTTCAAGATGCAACTGCCAAGGTTCTATTAGATAAAACTTCGTGAACACGTTCCCAACTACCATCTACCATGTTGATAAACAGCGACCTTGTAGATGGAGCTACTAGGGTAACGCTGAAATAATGAAGCGTGCAGCAACACAATGGCAAGCACCAAGGGGTGGGACACTACATCCATGGGACGCTGTAATTCACGACACCTATAATTATAGCAATAGGCAGCCACCTGTAGGGCGCGAGAGCCACATTACATGGACTACAATACATGCACTGTTATTGAATCCAGAGTAATCAAGTTGGTAAAGATGATCTATTAAGATGTTTGGTATTTCCCACTGTAGGGCAATGGAGATTGTAGGTTATAGTCTGATTTTTATTCCTGTCAGGAAACGCATATGTCGATGGTACGAATTCCAATTTTTTTGGGAAGGGGGAGGTGTTGAGATCAAAAACTAAAAGAAGTATTAAACAGCTGAAATGCCTCAACTTGTTCCAACAGAATAAGGTGCTTTAACTCGTTTTACATGACTTTTGTATAATATGTAAAAGGCTTCATACCAGAATTAATTGCATAGTTGTCAGTAAATCTGAGACACCGCTATCGTTCCTTTGTGTGGTTCAAATCAAGAACGGCTAAAGGTTCATGAACATCGAGGCGGGTGAAGAGGAGGATTAGGCCAAGTAAATATTGTAGTGTATGACCGGACCAAAATACTAAACTCTTAAATGATTGGACAAGCGCTCAAATATTATTTTCTGGAACAGACGAATAAATAGTAAACGCTACATGATTTCAATATTCCTAGTGACTTAAAAGAACTTTGGGTGAGTATTACTTATTCGTTCATTTTCCTATGTTGAATGCTTCATAGTTTGTTCAAGTTTGGTGGCTGGAATTTTCACGTCCATGTGCTTGTAATATTTTATTCGGACAAAAGGGACATTTTGTAGTAGGTCCTTTAATTCCCTATTCCGGTATCGTGACATAAATTTCTACAGTACTGATCGGGTAAAGCATACAAAACCTTTCGAACAAATGGAATCGTCGACACGCCCCAAAAACTTTTAATGAATGACAGGAATAAAAATCCTACTATAAGCGCCAAATGTGAAGTCGGTTATTGCATTGCAGGTAGGGTCTGTAGACCATCTGCGGATTCACGCTCATCCACCAAGGACACCAGTTCAGTGGGTTGGGACTTGCATCACATTGACATGGAACTGACCTTATGTGATCTGGGTCTCATATATCATATCATATCATCTTTTGGGCAAGTGCTTAAAGGTCATTAGACCGCGACATTATTTCAAATAGTGTGACAAATAGGACAAATGTAATAATTGATTTGTACCCAAGTATATAAAACAGATCTGGCATTGGGCCTTTGTGGATCCCCTATGACTGCTCTTCAATACCGTCCTTTAGTTCCAGACAGCAGTGGAACCGGTATAGTATAATAGATGACACGTCCGATTTAGGGCGGGAAAACTAAACAAGTTCAAATCATGGTTATATGCATAAGTCGTATGATATATCTTCTTAAATCGTTAAGTCATTGATACATTCTATTTTTGTCATAATCATAAGTTTTGTTAATCGCGTTTCATAAATTCGGGAAGAAATACATTGGGAAAACCAACGGAATAACATACGACAGGAACCTTGCAAAAAGGAATAAGAAAGGACTATCCACGAGGCGACCAAGGCACCATATGGAAAATGTGGGCAATACGGAGAATGCCCGTATGATTTGAAGACATTGAATTTCACTTAGATTGCTTTGTAATTATGCAACATAATAGTGAAAAAGTACGGAATTAGAATTGCCCATATAAACACTGATTATAAGTGCCACGAGGTAAACAATTAAGCGGTATCTAAATTTATGGGTGATACAACGAAAAATGATGTAAAATAATTAAAAGCAAAAAAAGTAGATAAGGAGACTGTTTAAGTGAAAGCCTGCGAAAACAAATTCGAAATAACATTATCTGAGAAAACGAGATGTGAACGAGGAAAGGAAATATTAATGGATGAGAATGCTTATTCCCTGACGACACAAAAGTAGATCAAGGGAACACAGAGGGCAGGATAACAATGAACGCAAGAAGATGGGATACAAAAAAGTCACAGAAACATATATTATACGGGATGTGTATATATAAGGCGTGGCACTGCAAGTGGATGAAATGAAGCTTGTAAGAAGTAGCCAAAACACAACTGAGGTGTGTGGAATGATGATTTGTAGCACTCAATACGGGGGCGTAAGCATGTATTTAATTGATTATGATTTCACCATTTGGTCTCCGTTAGCCCGCGTGTAAAACGGAGTTTGATTTCCTAGTTGTAAGGCTCTCTCGCGTGACCTTTACTCCATTTTTCTTCTCTAATAGGACGGTTTGTGTAAGGTCAAAACGTGGAGTATCTTAAGGTCAAGGCGTGCATCTTTCATGACGCGTGCTTTTTAAGGGATTCGAACCAAGGACTTTAGCAAGAGCGAGTTCTGTTCTACGTTCTATTTCCGTCACGGTGTGGTCTGGAAAATGCTGTGAGTTTACATCAAAAATGATCTCGTAAAATCTGCCTACGCTATCTGGACAGAGTTTTATCTATCTTAAGAATATCATCCTTTCTTTGTCCATTTCTTTTATCGTAACAGACGCTTCGACAGCGAAAGCTATGTGTAGACATCTCAAGGGTGTTAGATCAGATGGCGTCATTGGTTTTCCACTCTGTAACTGTCAATTTTAAAACGAATGCGATGGAGTTTGTATGATTACTGTAGTCATTCACTTACTCTCTCTGATTTCATTGAGATTATTTGGTCATTCTTTGGTTATTTTTTGTTCGGAAATCGGAATTCAATACGTCGATTTTGGCTTTACTCTTTTTATAAAGATTTTGGACAGCATGTTTATCCCCTTTCCTTTTCTTCGTTTTCATTAGCAAATGTGTAGCATGCTTCGCTCTGCGTTATGAATTGCATCACAAATTGACCGGTGAAATGCTAAATATTTAATGCAACATTTCATCTGTGATGTTTTGTCAACGATTGAAATAGCAAGGATATTGCCCCGGTCGGCTAAACCTTCAGACTTTGGTCGTTAATTACTCGTCGCGCCTTTTTTGAGGGACACATCACGACTGATGGACACGATCTCAAAACCAAAATGCAAACGAGTCGATTTTAAGTACAAGCTTGGCACGTTTTGTCTTCATGTCTTCAGCCTCATGGCCCTTAAGTAACAGGTGCAAAGAAAGTTCATTTCTCATCTCAACACTTATCTTGTGTTATCTACAATAATATTATCTTATTTATTTTAACCCCTGTTCAAACACAGGTGCCTACAATGGGAATCAGAATAACAGAGGTTTTATTGGATATATTCTGTTGTTGCTGTGAAAGCTGGAGAAGAAAGTTGAAGCAGTCCGAGTCGACGACTGCCATAGTTTCCTCGCCTTCTGAGACACACGACCTTAATCACAAATCAGCCGATAACGGAAATAGTTCAGTTGCATTTTGGGTAACAAAATCGCCAAGCACAACTACAGAAATACGAAGGGTTCAACCTAGTAAGTAATTTGTTAACCATATTTTAAAGATTTTAAAGTATTCTAAATGCCCTTAGTTGCCCTTATCACTATATTTGTCTTTTTATATACCTTCTGAACTCGGGTATATAATATTTAACCAGGTTTAACCAATCATCTTTAGGCAAAACAAAACAAAATAGATGTTCGTTATACAATAGCGCCTGACACCTGTTTGCAAATAGCTATGTTTTCCAAATGCGGTTCGTCATATTGTTTTTGGATGATGAATCTCTTACCAAAGTTAACTCATGATCCCATTGTTGTTTATTCTAGTCAAAAGGACCGATTACCCCCTATTTGTACCATTTTTCTCGATACTTTATCCACATCGTGCTTCATTAATGTATCATGTTGCATTAGCCATTTGTTTATTTAGGCCTTTTTTCGGTAAATGTGGTTTTGATTACAATACCAGTTTAATTTAGTTTGCATCTCATAAATTGTGCTTTTCGGACTTTTAAGGGTTAATAAAAATTGAAGCAAAACATCAAGCAATACGCATTTGGTAATTTTCGCAACTCATTGTATTTTGTTATTATATCAACTTGTGATTCGTAAGCGTTTTAAACGACCCGCAACGACTCCAATGAACTTTAAGTGTGTCGTTACAAGTTAATGTCGCTCAATGATCTGATCATCAGAAATTTGATAGCCTTTACGATGAGTCAATTACCACATGACTAGCTACGCACCAGTGTCCATAAATAAGTGCAGTAAGGTTTTGGGGTTTGGTTTTATTTGGTTTGTTTTACTTTGCTGTGATTTATTCTGTTTTGTTTTGTTTTGTTTGTTTTTTTGTTGGTTGTTTTTCGCATGATGACTTCAGCTTTGTTTAACCATCCTCTTACCAAACCTTTTTTGAAACAAGGATTACCAAAGGGGGTGGTTACCACACAACCCCCCCCCCGAGAATATTTTTGCACGATGCTTATTTTGATTACCAGTGTCTAGGTATGGTCCTGTGTTCTCATTGATACCAAATAAGTAGCAACATTCCTAGTATGGCGTCACCATGACCGTAATCAAGATCGCGCGTGGCAAAAATTGGCATTTTCCCACAGAAAATAGGCGAAATTCCAATTTTGCGCTATTGAGCAATTTTGCGGGAATATGGGATTTTCATGCGGTTTTTTCAGCTCTAAAATGATGGCAAAGGACTAGTTTTATTCAAAAAAAAAAACAAAGAGTTTTAACGCCATACTGTGAATATTATTTTCAAAAATGCACCACAAAATACCCTTGGGTGGCACACCCCTACCCTGCGACTTGACGGCATACCCAACCCCGTGAAGGTGCTCCTTGTAGATTGTTTTTTTTAATGACCAGGGAAACAGGAAAACTATGACCGGAAAATGGTTACCTGGAAGCTTTTTATGCAAGCTTTTGGATTTTTAGCGCACCGGAGCAAAGTTCACTGGGGAGGTGATAACCACCCTCCACCACCCCCCCCCCCTTTGGTAAGGACGAGAGTTAAAATGGTGTATGTGAAGGTGTTGACTGAAACAACCAATATAAAGTATACTGGACTTTAGGATGGTAGAGTTCTAAGCGGCATTTGTAAAGATGTGTACATATTGCAATTAAATAGTTATAAAAGCAGCGTAAACCAAGTGATATCCATGTCAAGGTTTCGAAACCAAATGTCATTATGGTATCAATTCTAACATTAACTGTGATCATTGCTTTATTATAATGAAATGTGGTCATTTAGGTCCAAATTAGACGCCTCACATGAACCCAATTGCATATTGACCCCTTACTTTGCCCACTGACACCTCCATTCGACCCCTTACATATGACACGGGTCATGGAACACCTCCATTGCGAACACCTCAAAATAGCCTTTCATATGGTTCACGTAACATGCACGTCTCCCATTGCATTTGACATAATACACTGGACACCTCTCGCCTCACAGTACATCCCATATCCTACGCTTTCTGCGTCGCAGTTAAGGCTATACAAATACCACTGTCCTGTGCGAAATATTTACTTATATATGCAATGCGATTTGGAACCTCGTCGGACGTCGCCCTTAGTCGGTTTCGAGCCTGTTTGCCTACTGGTACAGAGTCATTTTTGCGCCACTTGGAATAGCCCAGTGGGCAGCAAATGAATGTGCACATTACAATATATAAAAATTCACCCATCATTGTACTCGTAATGTGCGCATTCTATTGTTGCCTACTGACAGTCCAGGTGACTAATCATGGGCTAATATCGTTCGTGTAAGTTCAAACAAGCTGCAATCGCGCCATGTGTGACATAACTTCCCAGCAAAAATACTACAATGTCTTTGGTCTGACTAGTCTTTGGGCTGTGGCTCTTGAAATGGTTCTTCAGGTGACTGAGTTATCCTAATATACGGCAGCACACAGAGGCATCACATGCAGCTAAGAGCCACTGAATTGAGTTATCCTAATATACGGCAGCACACAGAGGCATCACATGGCAGCTACGGCACGTAGCCGTCTTGCACTAACATGACGTATAGTGATAGGCATGCAGCTTTGAAAACTGACATGTGTGACATCCGGCGAGTTTTCAAGATCGCATCAAATATTATAGCAAATATTACTAGAGGCTGAGGATTTGTTTCACAGACAGAAGAAATGTATGCCAGGAGCACATGTAAACACGAAGCCAAATGACCAAACAGAAAACAGTGTTCACAGTAACGTAAAGTCAGTTAATAAACATAAGAGGCCTAACCTGGACAAAATTTAAGAAGAAATGATTTTTCTGATTTGTACTTGTACAATGTCGTTAGAACAACTGCCAAAAGTAGTATAAATGTATATGGGTAATGCCTTGAAGTCATTGTTCAAAGGTTATTAGGGATTAAAAATTCAAAGACATCAAACTAACCTGAATTTCAGACCACAATGTTTGGATGTGCATAAGGATTAAATAAATGCACTGCCATACTTAAGTGACATGGTATGGGTAGTTTAAAATGAACTTGATGAACGTTTTCATATCGTGTACTCACTAAAATAGAGCGGTCCGTAACGAAAACGACATTCCGTTTAAAGAGTGCGTATGATTTGCTCGTATATTTCGGGCTGCATTGCGAACTAGAAATGGTTTCATAGAAGAACATAGCGTAGAGGTTAATTATGCTATTGTTTCTTGTAATGCAGGGGGAAAAAGAAAAATACACTCTACAAGGGTCAAAGGTCAAAGGTTTCACATTTGGTTCACCTCAAAAGAGAGGTCACTTCCACATAGATGGGGCCGTATAGATGGGTCACTGTGTTTAATTAAAATTCAAAATAGGTTAGGCAACATTACTGTAACAACAGAGGCATGGTTCATGTAATATATACAATTCCGAAGTTTTTTATTTTATTATCGGGCGAGACGAAGATAAGAAATGCTCCTTTAAAGGACTCTACCACTAATCTGTGAATATCATTAACGTAATTTATGTTTTGGGCATTTTGCCTTCTAGAGTCGTTCATTTTCGATTGGCAAATTAATAAATTATTGTTCTATTATACAAATTACGATCATTTTTACACCAGGCTCAAAATTCCCTCTCTTGAAACCCAAGCATCCTAAATGGGGCATCTCCGCATCCACTAAGGCCGCGAGAGTCGATCCACGTGTATTTTTGGAAGAAAAGGAATAGCCATCATATGCACAACCTCCTGCATAAATGTGGCCGTTTTAAAGTGTTTTAAACACTGAAATACAAAAAGAATATGTGCCCTGCGTGCATAGACAATAGAGGCAACACGTAGAAATATTGAGGGTGTAAACCATACTGATGATGAGTAGGAGATACCTAGCCTTTTATAAGGCGTACTCAGCTTTGACAAATATTTTATTCCAAAGGTCTGGGCGTTCCTTCTAAAAAATTACCTTTATTACAAACAATGCTTCATTACAAAACTGTAGCTACCTGGTTTGTTTTAAATTATTGTATCATACAAATATACAGCATTTTTAAAATTAAGAGAATGGGCAAGTCTATGAGAGATACTTTGCTATATGACGTGGCCGCGGAACAGCAGTGAAACTTCACGTGGCAGGGGGTGCCCAAAGGATATTGAAAGGGACTTTTTACATATTTTTTATAACTGAAATTTACTCTTTGAATGAGAACTTTCTCTTTTGGGTTTTGGTTCGTTTTATTCGTTTGTATGTTAAATATACTTTCTCTGTTCTAATATTTCAGGTAACGATTCATATTATAGTGATGATAGCTCTTCGTCAAAAGAGGAGTTATCTCGTTCGGCTGAGGATCTACGTCCACGTAGCAACAGTGGCCTTATGGTAGAAAGAGAACTTCGACCACGCAGCAACAGTGCAAGGCATTTGTCCCGTTCCAGATCACCCTCTAGAACCCCAGAGAAAAAGCCCCAATCTTCTAAAGAAACCTCTCCCAGCAGATCACCGCAAGGTTCACCTAAAAAGTCTCCACAACATGCCAAACTAGCACCGAAAAGAAGTAATGAAGGAGCCAAATATAAATGTGAAATAGGTCAGATACAGCCTGAGCTCTATATAACCGAGGCTGTACAAACCAAGTACATTACTTACTATCCACCCTCATCATCTAAAAGTCCAAATAAGAAAGACGAGTTAATGGAAGAATGTTTTGGTACCATGACCTTCTCCGTTAAGTACGACCAATCTAGGTAAGTGTATTAAAAGGATGTCTACATCTTTCATTTATTTATTAATTTATTTATTAAGCTTTATCACTGGTACATGAAAAGGTATTGCACATGAAGATACAAAATTATAAATATAAAAGTACATACAAAATTTGAAGACGAACCAGCGAAAGGTTGGAACAAACAGGTGCAAAATCACCTCTAGAACCGTCCCACCTCATAATAAGAAAAAGAAAAAAATCATTGTGGAGAGAACAAAACCTAGATAGGCCTACAATTTGAGCAGCGGCGGCAAAATTAAACCCTGGAGCAGGTATTGCATGAATCAAAATTGGAATGAAATTGTTCTTTCAAAAAATCAGAGATTTGTTTTTTGAAAAAAAGAAGTTATTTGTCTTGTTTGAAGTGGCAGCTGATTCCATAATGGAACTATACGGTTAAAATAGAAATGGCTGTGAGCTTCTGACTTACACCTCTGATGAGATAAAACAAGAAGATCTGAAGAGCGTCTGGTGATGGGACGGTTCTGCTGGTTGTCAATATTAAAAACAACATAATTATTAACATCAAAATCATATTGCCCCAACTTACATCTATGAAAAAGCATATATCACTGATCTCTCTTCTAGATGTTAATGGAAGAAGATCAAGACTGATTAAACGTTCTTTATAGTCCAGGTCAGGAAAGTGCATCATAAATTTGGTAGCTCGTCTTTGGACGCCCTCAATAAGATGGATATTGTGTTTTGAGGTCCCACTCCAAAGACAGCTACCATATTCAAGGTCACTCCTGACCAAGGCAGTATAAAGAGTCTTACTTAATTTGGCAGGGGCATTAAAACCAACTGCCCTCATAATCATCCCCATTTTTTTGTTACTTTTTTTACCACACGGTTAACATGGTTACTCCAATCAAGCTTAGCTGATACATCGATACCAAGATCTTTAATGGCATCAATTTTCTCGAGGGCTGTACCATTCATCTTATAACCAAATTGGACTGGTTTTCTACGCCTGGACATGGTGATGACTTGACACTTAGATGGGTGAAATTTGAGATCCCAGGTCAAACTCCAGTCATACAATGCATCTAAATCTGATTGCAGAACTTCACAATCAGACATGTTTCTAATATTTTGTAACACTTAGAATCATCAGCAAAAAGAGGAACATTAGCATGCTTGGCCATGCTGGGCATGTCATTAATAAAAAGAACAAAAAGTAATGGCCCCAAGATTGATCCTTGGGGGACACCTGAAATAACAGAATAGTACGAAAAAGGGTACTATTAAAATGCCATTTATCTGCATGTTCTATCTTTGTAATAAATTCAGTAAGATAAGAAAAGTTTAGGCGAATAGAATAACAAGTCTACATATATAGATATTATTTTTCATATCCCTAACGTCCCTTAACTGCGTTTAATTGCACTTAACAATAATCACGGGTCGGACGCATGCCTCGTTTTTGGAGGAAATTGCCCCTAGATCTAACAAGAAAATAACGTTACCTCCCTTTTTTTGCGGTGATCATCAGATTTTAGTCATTTTCTTCTAGGGACGTTAGGGATATAAAACGTGCCAACTCGACCCAAACCCATTACAGATTATCAGCTTTGGTATTTGTACATGTTTAGAGAATTGCCATGACAAATACAACATTAAAAACATGGTTTGTATATTTTAATAAGTGCTGTATACACATTGCTTGAATGTAACCGAACTAAAATAGGTCAATTAAAGGTAGTCCTATTTCTTATCCAAGTCGAACACGACAAATTACATATCAACAAGATCCTGACAGTGTTTAAAAGATAAGGTCGATATTAGAAGCACTGTATTACACACGCCAAACAACAACAAAGTACTCTTATCTTATACCTGTCTCCTGACCTCTTTTGCTCAAATATATACACACCGGAGGCGAAGGTGTTTGTATTCTTTACAGTAAACATGCCGAAAGTTATAGACCATTTGCCAACTCAAGAGACGTGATTAAATCCTGAAAGATATCAAATGTGTCAAATATACTTTCGTAGGGAAAATAGAGGAATTTCATAGAAACGGGAAAAATATCGATTTCGTTTGGAATGAAATTTACCGTGACAGCTATACAGATACAAGTTCCTTCATGTTTTGATGATGAGTTCGTCATGACCTGTCAAAGTTAGATTTGGTTATAAGTATGTCATTAATGTCTCCCATTTTGACATTATGTTTAAATTAACTTTGATATGTAAAGATGTCAAATGGTTTGTATATTTTATAAGTGCTGCAAACACATTGCTTGAATGTTACCGAACTAAAATAGGTCAAATAAAGGTAGTCATGTTTCTTATCCAAGTCGAACACGACAAATTACATATCAACAAGATCCTGACAGTGTTTAAAAGATAAGGTCGATATTAGAAGCACTGTATTACACACGCCAAACAACAACAAAGTACTCTTATCTTATACCTGTCTCCTGACCTCTTTTGCTCAAATATATACACACCCGAGGCTTAGGTGTTTGTATTCTTTACAGTAAACATGCCGAGAGGTACAGACCATTTGCCAACTCAAGAGACGTGATTAAATCTTAAAAGATATCAAATGTGTCAAATATACTTTCGTAGGGAAAATAGAGGAATTTCGTGGAAACGGGAAAAATATCGATTTCGTTTGGAATGAAATTTACCGTGACAGCTATACAGTTACAAGTTCCTTCATGTTTTGATAATGAGTTCGTCATGACCTGTTAAAGTTAGATTTGATATTAAGTATGGCATTAATGCCTCCTATTTTGAAATTGTTTAAATTAACTTTGATCTTCAACGAATGTAATTTTGTGATACATAGTGTATCAGTAAAAATATATGAAGACCTCAAATACTTCAAGTCTGTTGCTTTGCTATACGCTTTAAAGACACGATCGGTGATTCATCCGAAAGAGTCAAAATATTTCAAATTTGCCGAAATAGCTTAAGGTGAAGTCTGTAGACTTCTCATAAGTTACTTTCTTTTTCAACTAAAGAATTAACAGAAAAGGAAGAAAATGGTAGTGTTCAAAGATATGATTCTCCATTCAGTTACGTGTTGTAGTAAGTGTCCGCAGCAATATCCGAATTTGTATATATTTATTAATCTTTCCCTGGAGATGGCCAGCGCACGATAGTGTTGAAAAAAAAAACCCATGTGCGCTTGGCCGGATTCGAACCGGCGACCTTCGTATTACATGCACGACGCTCTAACCGACTGAGCTATCAAGCAGGGTTGGCAGAAGAGCGATAGATATCATCTATAGGTGTTAGGTTCGTTTTTTTTTTTTTTTTTTTTTTTCTTATCCAAGTCGAACACGACAAATTACATATCAACAAGATCCTGACAGTGTTTAAAAGATAAGGTCGATATTAGAAGCACTGTATTACACACGCCAAACAACAACAAAGTACTCTTATCTTATACCTGTCTCCTGACCTCTTTTGCTCAAATATATACACACCCGAGGCTTAGGTGTTTGTATTCCTTTACAGTAAACATGCCGCGAGGTACAGACCATTTGCCAACTCAAGGATCAGAGACGTGATTAAATCTAAAGTTATCAAAGTGTCAAATAACTTTCGAGGGAAAAAATAGAGGAATTTCGTGGAAACGGGGAAAGAGGAAAAAATATCGATTCGTTTGGAATGAATTTACCGCGTGACAAGCTATAACAGTTACAAGTCTTACACTTGTTTTGATAATGAGTTGTCATGACTGTTAAAGTTAGATTTGATATTAAGTATGGCATTAATGCCTCAATTTGAACATTGTTTTAAAATTAACTTTGATTTTTTTTTTTTTTTAATTTTTTAGGTTTTTTCTTTTTTTAAAATTTAAAAATATATGAAGACCCTTCAAAATACTTCAACGTCTGTTGCGTGCTATACGCTTTAAAGACACGAATCGGTGTGATTCATCCGAAAGAGGCAAAATATTTCAAATTTGCCGACTAGCTAAGGTGTGAAGTCTGTAGGATTCTCCTAAGTTACTTTCTTTTTCAACTAAAGAATTAACAGAAAAAAGGAAGAAAAAGAAAAGTGTAGTGTCAACGATATTGATTCTCCCATCAGTTACGGTTGTAGTAAGTGTCCGCAGCAATATCCGAATTTGTCCTTATTAGGTTGCTTCTGACCTTATCATTTGCAGGATATGTTAGGGTACCTATACTTGTTATAGACATGCGGAAATTTGATTGTTGATGCTTTTTTTTTCCATTTTCTGATTTAACAAATCACTGATATTGCCTTTAAACAGTACTGGATCCAGAAATTACGCGCTGTTAACAATTCTGAAAACTTTCGATTTACTTTTATCTGTATTAGAAAAGTGATTTAACAGGAAAATATTTTTCTCGTAAACAGGTTAATTGTTCATCTAAAGGAAATCACCGACCTGCCTATTAAAGGTGGCCAAACCGCTCAATCAGAAATGACCTATGACGTAGTTGTTCAAGCCTGTCTTCTTCCAGAAGAGAAACCACTCTTAAGGTCAAAGGTCATTAAAGACACTCTTAATCCCATTTTCGACGAGACTTTGGTGGTTCCTATTGATAGGTCGAAGAATTTAGAGCACGTGGCACTTCGAATGACAGTTTATTGTTCGGAGAATTGCTTACGACACGAAACCATCGGCCACGTTGTGGTTCCACTGAGTGATTGTGGTGCTATCGGAACAGAAAAGGATATGATGATGCGGATACATAAAAAGTCACAAGTAAGTAACATTGCGTCGTTGGGCAGGAAATACCTCCTATGGGTTTGTGGCCCTTGAACATGTTTAACGAAATTCTCCTATGTAACCTATACAATATAGTTGTTTTAAACATGTTCAAGGGCCAAAAACACATAGGAGGTTTTTCCTGCCCAGTGACGATGTGAATAGGGTGAATTAACGTGCCTTCAAAATGGTAAATTTCCAACTTTTAATGTCGCCAATTCGCAACATTTGTGAGGAACAGTTTAAACTAATTGGTAAAAATTGAAGCTAACAATTGGACTCTGTGAATGTAAAAGAGTGAAAATCACTCTTAAAGAACCATATAAGTGATTAATATTTATCAGAGTGAAAACCATAATCTAAGGCCTGAGTACACCAAATCCGGATAACTGGCGAGTAAACTAGACAAGTAACTTACCTGGCATCCTATAGCTTCTTACTCGGCAGTTACTCTTGCTGTGGAGCAAGAGTAACTGCCGAGTAATTCGCGATTTTATGTAAAGGCCTTCATGCGCTATATTGTCAGGTACAATCAACTCCAATTTACTGATTTTGTCATTGTCATCAACATTATTCTTTACAAAAATATTAAAATTATAATGATTTTGTGGTGAATGGTATATTACTTTCTATAGCATTAACAACAACCTAGCTAAACATGCTAAAACACATTCATCCAGGAAATTTAAGAATCAAAGCCAATGTAGACCCTAGGAATACTGCACTTGGTCGCTGCTTAAAAGAAAAGCAAACAAAAACATGAGCTGACACGGGACTCGAACCCAAAGAGAACACGTTCTTGTGTGTGGGTATTTTATCAGATCATAGCCTATATACAATCCAATTCTAATCGTCGAGAAACAATTTTCAACCTAAATCATTTTTCTTCTATATAAATAAATAGTTTGAGATACGCCTCACCCAAAAATTTTATAACGAACTTCTGGTATAGGTTTCTTCATAGACATTTTTTGTAACGAGAAGAATCCCATTACGAAAGACTTTCCACATTTGGTGGTGTTTTCGATTTTATGGAATCCCATTCCTTACTGCTGAACCTGAAAGACACTAACTTCTCTTGTTCATTTTCCGCAACTTTGGTGGTATGACGGATGATGATTTGAAATTGCCAGTGAGGTAATTTATTACTTACTTACTCTCCAGCTACGCACTCCCGATTAACCCACGCTAGTAAATTGCACCTAAGGTAGCGAGGTAGGCTTACTAATCTAGTAACTTACCTCGATTTGGTGCATTTGAGCCTAAAAGAGTTTAATTAACTCTATGTAAGAGTGGATTTCTGTTCCAATAAGAGTGGAGTTCCCACACCTATAAGAGTGCATTTAGACACCATGAGTAAGAATGAATATTCACTCCCAAAAGGTGGTAACTCACATTGCTCTTTAAAGGTCATATTTACTCTTTCACCAATTTAAATAACGCCAAATAATGTAAGCCCAAAGTATTTCACAACATTTTCACTCTTCGACAAGAGTTCCATATGTACCCCCTTCAAAGTTATACATGTAATATATGTTTTTTTTGGGGGGGGGTTGTTTGTTTTATTCTTGGTCTTAGGGTTAGGGTTTTTGGAACTATTGGGCCATAAATAAAAATAATTTGTTCCTGTATGAATTTTAAAGGGGGAGTATATACGGAGCTCTTTCTCAGTCTTCCTTTGATGGTGTATTGTGTGTTTGTTGTTTCTGTTTTGTTTTGTTGATGTTTTAAATACATGACGTTATATTAAAGTAAGTTAAAGAATGATAAGAGATTGAAGGCCATCTAGCCGATGAGACAAGCACGGTCGTGTAAGAGGTATTTGATTAATACGATTAATAAATCAGATGCAATGCATGAAAAGAAACGGGAAGTGCGTAGGCTCCATAGTCCTGGGAAATGACCGGATTTGATAATGGTACAGTTAAGTAACCCTTTCTCTACCTTTTTAAAATAAAATATAACAAGGGAATAAAAGAGTTATAATCGAGTTATAAATCTGGAATTAGATCTTTGAGCAATGATCTTTTAACAAAGTACAAACCTGATGATGAATAATTAAATTCCCAAGTCAAATCTGTCAGCTACTACAGGTTCAAAATATTAGAAAAGTGTAAGCGGAAAGTAACTAAGCTGCTCATTGAAAAACAAATATTCACTAAGATAAGCCAATTTTGTAGGCATGCTCAGAAAATGTTACCAGACCTCCAGCCAGAGCTGGTAACATGAACCATATCGGTGTTCATTTGCCTCTGTTATATTGCATTGGGTTGTTGTAGTCACTAGTCAAATGACTAATGTCCGAAACGATGTGCATCCTTCTTCTGTTTGAGATTGCCATATGTTATTTTGCACTGTGTACAAACTATTAAAACATTTCGACCATATATCTTATCCAGAGAGAGGGGGCACCTGCCACTTTATCTGAGCAATTTTCATTATTTTACTATCTTTTTCTCATGCCGCTATGATAAGTCCGACGTGTATCATCGGTCAATTTTTAAAAAATGGGGGCCATGGGCCCCCTGTACTCCCTTGTCGTTCCGACGCCGCTGATAGTATGTAACCTGGTGGTATGCTAGTATTTTGTAAGACAAGTGAAGCTTCCTGGACAAAGATTTGTCTTTGCTTAACCGAAATATGACCACCACGATATGTATGTCCGATATCGCCATAGCTCATCAAGTGTGATAGGAGACCAATGTGAAACCAACCACATTTTAGGAAGCGTTGCGCCTTATATTTAATGAAATACTGTCTGTATTCTTCATTGAAGTAACATCCCTTTACACACATCCATGCACGTCATTTAAAACACTACCCAAATTGCATTTTTCCGAAAATTGCAGAATCGTGCGTCTATCTGATCATATTTCCATCTTTCCGGAGTCATTTTCATGCGCTCTAGCTGCAAAAGTGCCCATAAATCGAGTTTGTGTCAGTGCATGTTTAGAGATGTGATATTATTATTGATTAAGTTGTTGCACTAGGCTGTGACTGTCCATAAAAGGGAATTCGTCTTTGGGGAGTCTGTGCAACCTGCCATACAAATTTGTGCGTTTCAGTAACTAAGGAAGTAAGATGAAAGAGATGTTCACTCCTTTGGCCTTCACAAGCGTCAAACACAATGGATAAGAAATTGGATTATTTAAGCCTGCAATATTAGGATATAAAACAAGGTACTCTATCGCGATTTGTACACTTTCTTTTTAATCAATTTTGATTAGGAAGTGAGGGTATGCTGCGTATACACACCTACGATGAAATTCCATATCTTCAAAACAGCAGCATTAGATGAAATTTTGTTAGATGACATTTGATTTTCTTACTAATGAAACAGTAGTGGTCATCTGTATAGTCCGATTGCGTGGAAGTGTATGTGTGAATTGCGGATAAATAATCTAAAAACGTGCACCCGGGATACAACTTCTGTTAAACAGGTGTCTCTGGAATGGTATTGTGTTCGGTAGACCAAGATGCCCGCCCGTTGCTCCATTCATCTAATATACAATTACTGTTGTGTAGCCAATCCATTGTATAGAGATCAGTGGTTACAGTGCGACTGCCATAAAACTAAATATTACGCGACCCCTTTTCAAATGTCCACGTTTTCATGGATTCTTAGTGTTTAGGCCAACTAAAACCTTTGTTAATCACAAAATGATATCTAAAACACCCTTCTTAACATTTTCTCATATCACTGAGGTTTTAAAAAGTGTAGCTTTTTTGCAATAAAAATTCCAAAACGAACTTCACTCCTATCCTTTGTGTGCTCAACGAAGTTCAAAAGGATGAGGCTTGTGGCAAACTTGCACGTGATATATTCGCGTTTGGGATATATTTTCGCTGGTTTCTGTTTCGGTATTGCATGCGGCGTTGTAAATATACCACAGGGAATAAACATGGTAGCTTCCATGATCGTTGTACAATTGTGTATATTGGTCGGAATAAATCTGGATTTTGTCGCAAGGAATACTCTAATGGCCATGAAAACCATCTGGTACGTTTTATTTAGGGATATTTCATTATATATGTGCCGATAGATTTATACCAATAAATCGCTTTAAGATGAAAAAAAATGAAGAATAATTTACAATGTGAGGCACGATTCAACCCACTCGGGTCAATGTCGACAAAAATAAAATTGAGATAGAGACAAAATGAGATGGACAAAATTCTAAATAAAAACAAAATACAGAGTGTGCCAAAAAGATGCATTATTCAGATAATTATTTTTCAAGAGGTTACGATGTAATACCAGGAATATACAAGTTTCTTAGATACATAAACTTTCCACGGCCAATTTGGCCGATTTAAAAGGCGGGCCCCCAAAGTTTATAGAGCATAATTATGAAAACAATGCCAATTGCACGTTGGACCACTCCCTTCTCGTGTTTGAAGTTTCAGGGGATTAGCAGGTGAAAGCTGTTGAAAGCTATTTGAAAACCATTGGCAGTAGGCCACCTTCTTGCAAGGAGTGCATTCCCTCTGTTGGATGTGGTACGGATACCAGCCCAAAATCAATTATACGGTTAAAGATGGTGGAGTCAAGTGTTATAATGTATTTATTCTTGTGCCGTTCTTTAATTGTTGGTTTTGCCCGAGTTCTGCTTTTCTTTGCCTTTTCATTGTTGCTCTTTTCTATTTAAGCATTACCCCATGTCTCCTTTTTGGTAAGCGGCATTAGGAAAATTGTGCAGCACACAAAGCTCAATCTCTGAATCCTAATGTGTGTATTAAGGTAATTCAGCAAAACTCAATGAATTAATTGAACCACCGCGTGGAACAGGGCAGAACCGGAAAAACTACCAGCCAGTTGAGTATTGAATCCGTCCCTTATGTTATTCGCTCTTCAGTAGTGAATCGTGGCTGTTGAGGAGTACAAGATAAGGACCACCCTCTTGAAGTAATGCTTCACTATGTAACGATTAACTGATAATGCAGCTTTTTTACGATCAATAATACCACCGCAATGAAAAATTCAAATGTTTAATCTGTTCACACTTCTTACACCTTTCGGATTAGCGGCCATCTTGCCGGGAATGGCAAAGTCCATTCAAAATTTTCTGGAGACTTTCTAAATCTAACAAACGAAATGCATAAACGTATGTGTCACACTTTGAATAAGCACAAGTACTGTGAGGTCGGGTATTAAATACATCTGAATGACGAAGTACTACATGAACCTAATACCTTTTGTTATAGGTTATCATACAGTGACAGAAAGAAGTTTAGCAAAGATTACACTTAAGTGACAGGGGGGGGGGGGGTTACGAGGGGAGGGACCCCCAAAAATTTGTTTTCGCGCTGGTAGCTTTACGTGGGGGATTTTTGCGCCGAATTTTTGTTGTAATTGTTGGACTTTTTAAATGCGCTTCTTTGCATACCAAAAATGAAAATTGGCCCAAGCCGTTAATGAGTTAATTAGTGGGGGTCCACCATGGAACCCCCCCCCCCCCCTTGGGCACTAACGTGAAGTACGTTCGAATATTTTTAAAAATAAGAATAAGAACCAAGAACCAAAGCAATTTTTTTTTTGCTGATATAGTTCACACACAGTAAGTAAACATTATAGTAACATTAAAAAAAAATGAACACTTTATGTGCTGAAAACAAAACAATTCCACATGGATGTGCCAAACCGTTACTGTAAAACTCTATGGGAAAAGACGGGCATTTGCAACACCCGTAAAAAATTACAGGATCCCTAAAAATGTAGTTTTGTGTTAAATATATGTGATTTTTGAGTCTTCTAGAATAGATATCAACATAAAATAAGTTTTCAAACATGTTTGGTGTAAGTGCAAGGCTCATTGAATTTTCCGTCTTTTTTCCAATTTTCGAGTGTTTTGAAAACAATGTTTTGCCCCGAAATTTGCAGCCAAAATAACAAATTCATTTTTTGTTGCTGTTTGGGGTTGTCTTATGACCCCTTCACATCTGGTATAAATTCCATGCAAAAATTCACTCGCCCAAAGTGGTTTCTTAGGGGGGTCCCAGGGAAACCCCCCCCCCCCCCTTGGGCACCATCGGGAGTGAAAACCCCTCGGCCACTTAAGTGTTAACCTGGTAAAGTTTTTTACCGAATGTTACATTTTCTGCACACTCTGTATAAGGAATGTATCATTTTATGTCTAGTATGTATCATCAATGCACAATAACGGTCGTTTAAGCAGAGTTTTTCAATAACCTATTAATCCACTTTCTTACAGTATCTCAGATGGCTTGTTACATGGCATGACATGATATAACCTCTGAGTAACCATCAAAACGAGCTTCTGATGATTGTATGCCAAATTATCCGTTCTTTCAGTCTCTGATGGTAGTTACATCAGAACCCTATGATTAGCCAATTAAAATCAGCCGGTGGTGTTCGAGGGGTTTAAAATACCTAAGAAATCAATTACAACGATCCCCAATATTGCATTGAGTGGAAGAGATCAGGTCATAAATACAGAAACAAACAATGACTAACATGACCACTTGTCGGTTATATTTCTAACAACTCTTTACACTAAATTACAGACCAAATTATCACAAATATATGTACATTATAAGCTTCAACACCTGTGAATTGTCGTTTATTCATAGAATAGTACTATACTGTGACACATAGGAAACAACGGATGGCGTTCTTGGTTTAACTCAATGACTAAATTTAAAGCAGAATGATGTATTGTTCACATCCTTCCATAAAAGTGGTTTGCATTTTTCATATTACCAGGTACATGATGACCTGGGCGCCATATTGGTGTCCCTCGCCTACCTACCGTCGCTAGAGCGCCTCTCAGTGGTTATAATACGAGCTAAGGATCTCAAGGGGGAAAAGGAACTTCAACCGAAGCTTTAGGTATGTTATGTTGAGCAATGTATCGTGTGTCCACTTATGATGGGAAAGAATATTTTTATTAAGTCCATCACTCTTTCAACGAGGGCTACACACTTAAAGAGGTGGAACATAATATGTGAAATAGATTTTTTCGCAGCGAATTTTACCTTGCTGATTAAAGCTTGGCGAGTTTTACGTAAGGCGACCTTTATATCAACCGAGTTTTCGCTTATAGCAGATTGTAATCAAACGTCTAATCCTCCTCAATGACCCATTTTTTTGGATAAAATAAGGACGAAGAAATATTTTGTACAAAAATATGCCCATTTAATGTGTGTCGATTTCTATGTTTTACAGGTGGTAACATTATTGCAATATCGTTGGTTTGTTTGTAACAATGTGCTTACTTCATTTGTGATTGCAGAATCCTACGTGAAAGTGACGGCTAATTGTGTCAGGCGCTAAAGTGAAAAACCCGAAGGACCACTGCTGTACGCGGCACGCCTAACCCTGTCTTCAAAGAAGTCTCTGAGCTTCGTGGTGCCGTGGCGCGATTTCGATCAGAGTGTTTAATTTCCAGGTGGCGCAGACAACCCACTTTAAGCGAGACCCCATCTTAGGACAGTTGATCCTTGGTCCATTTATGTACACGACGGGCAATAGATAAGTTCATTGGGGGAAGATGTTAAATAGTGCGAGGCGGGCCACTAAACAATGGCCACATTTGATAGTGATGTAAATGTGATATGCATTTATGTGTACATGTGAGGTTCTCTGCGGATTCGTGGGATAGGAAGATCATTGTTGACACGCGAAGAAATTCTCACTATGAGTTACATATGCTCATCCACCAAGGACGCAGTTAGGTGGGTTGTACTTGTACATACAGACATGAACTGAGCTTGTGTGATTTGGATATCATATATAATACCCAAAAACCCGGAGGTGTATTTTCTAAATACTTGGTGAATGAAATTACTGAACTGCGCCAAGGGAAAAGTGAGATTTTACTAGCTCATAGTGTCTAGCTAGAAAAATTTGGTATATCCGCTTTGGAGGAAAAGGTAATACCAAGAGATGAAATTTCATACATATTAACCAAAAAAATGGTAAATGTTTATGGATATCTTTCAAATCTATTCCAAGAGAAGTTATCTCCATCAGTATTGTGTAATATTAGAATATACTGGGGGAATATATTCTTCAACAAATGAGGAATGTACTAAATCCGATGGTATTCGAATGTGTTTTATTTTATTTTTGTTCAGACGTTAATCAGCTCAATGTTTATTCCATTACGTCACATTGGTTTGCCAAACAAGTTGTCGTGAATGTATGTTGAATACCATGTCAGAGATGCCCTGCTTTGAAAACCGAAAGTGTTCTGCGTAAAAGGAGAAAAGCGAGTGCATAACGAGTAAGATGAATATGTACAGAAACATCGAGCCCTCATCGCCAGAATGTATATATCCAATAAACCATGTGAAAGGGCGTTGGTGGCGCTGTATATATTCTGTAGTTTTGAAGTTCAAACAGTGCCTCATCTTGTAATTGCATTATTCCGTTATGTGTTACTTTTGGGCTCACAAAATTGAAATATGTCGAAGGTTACAAGCAACACATTGCGGGAAAATGCCAATAATTTCATTCAATTCAAAACAGGGGTCGTTCACTTGTTAAATGTATTGAAAATACCATATATCATTAACAAAATGTAGTAAAACCAACTTCTTTTGCAACCGCGTGCCAAAATCATCCTTTCTCCTAAAATGTACATTACCTTGTTGGAAACAGGGGCAACCCTAGCTTATATACATCTAACTGGTTATGCAAAATAAAATTCGCCTGTTTGATAATCAAATTTGTTACGCATGTAAACACCTTTTAAGGGTTGCCGGGCATATATTACACTTAGTAGACTAATATATATGTGAATTATGTTTTTCGTGTATTTTGTTTCATCCTTTATGAGATATGTAGATCTTTTATTACAAAGTAATCCATTTTTGCAAGTGTTTGTACAACAGCCTTTTTGATGACATTGTATGTACTAAATAACACTATTTCTAATCGTATACAGTCTTCTTAATCTTTATTTATTCATTTTGTGATTTTTTTTAAATGTTAATAAAACTCAGTATTATAATTTGTATCGCACACTGCCCCGTAATGTGAACGACCCCTAAATGTGGTGATAACAGGTTTATAGGTACCCGTACAAGTTCTTGTCAGGAAGTCTTGGTTTCTAGAAGTAATGTACATACAAAGAACAAAATGGAATAGAAACGGGAGGCTTCTGTGCCGCTGTCCTGGGAACATAAGTAGAACTGCCAATACATATTCCCAGACTTAAATCGTCTTTCTGATGCACTTTCAATCCCACATGCAAAATTTATTTCCTATCTTCCTAATGTTGCACATTTACTACGCAATAACGGCACAATGGGAGGATTATGCATTGTTTGTATATTTTTCATCGCTTCTCACTTAATAAACGCAATCTTTCTCGTCTGTCGTCCGTCTCCTTTCCGCCGTGTTTTCGGTATTTCCTGTTGTCCTTTATATTTCACTTTCTTTTCCTGTCCGCTTCGTTTTCCGTTCATTCGTTCTTGGTTGCCGTTCATTGTCTTTTTCTGTCTTCTTTTCGTCTGTCGGTTTCGTCTTGGTTTTGATAGTTTGTCTTTCTTTTCCTTCGGGCTGCGTGCTCCTCAGGCGGCGTTCGTTACTGCCCCTCTGTCTGGTCTTGTCCGTCGGCGGGATTGGCGTGCTAGCGGTTTGCACACTCTAAAAGAGTGAGCAGGTCGATTGGTAAGAAAAAAAGGAACACCATTTCTGTTGATTAACATCTGAAGACAATGTGAGTAAGGTCGAACGCATTGTTGGATGAACACGCACTTTGCAGTGAGGTGGACCCGGGTTGTTGGCGAAGAGGGGACTCATGAAAGTGGGGGTCCATTTGAATCAAATTATGCAGACCATCGTTTCGTTTTCAAGTATGCATGTTGGTTTAAATAGCCTGGTTCTGTTTTGTTTACTTGTTTTTAATGGAATATTTTAATACGCCTATGTTTGAGAAGTGGAAGATTTCAGAGGGCGTTGTCAAATATCTTTGGATGATGTTAAATGTAACATGCCCTTTGAAAAATAATCATTATGTCGTTTATATAAGATATGTAATGAGTTCATGCACACGTAGACCATTGACAAAGTTCAATCCACTTATATTTGTCAAAGAAGTTTATAAATCGGTAATCATAGCTTTTGGTGTGTTGTCCATTATTTCACCAAAATGCTACAAACACACTAGTGTCTATACATTACCTATGCCGTGGCAATGTATCTTTTATCCAATTGGCTACCTTTCTCACACGGATTTGTAAAACTACTAACTACCTGTATTTGTTTCTGAAGCTTGAACAGATTTGTTTGCAATGTAAACGACGCTGTGTTAGGAAAACGAGCATTGTATTCTGACGTGAAACACATATAATTGTTGTTGGTCACCGCCTTGGTTTTCAACAAAGAGTATACTGTAAAAACATGGTCGGGATTTTACAAAAAAAATCCATGTTTGGACACGTTAGAACTCATAACCCCGTCCGACTCGTCCCAATGCTATTTAGTGTTTAGAATATACACATCAAATGGCATGTGGACGAGTATGATACGGTTATGATTTAAGCATTTTAAAACTTAAGTGTACAAGGGGGGGGGTCCTCGTGGACCCAACATTTTATTTTTCGCGTGCCATATTTTAACGCTAAATTATTTTACCCACACTTGTATGTAATTGCCTAAATATCAGTTGCGCATATTTAGTGGGAAAAATAAAATCGGCCATGGTTTTATTATGATAATCAGCATAATTAAGCATTTTGGTGGTGCTATTCAAAATTGGATTTGCCCCTTAAATCGTGCCGGAGTAACTTATGAAAAAAATATTTTAAACGTAAAATGTATTTATGTTCTCCTATGTTGAGCCAAATTTTATGGAAACAGTCTTTCGGGATTTTTTTTTTAATTTTCTTTGGCGTTAGAATTTTGTTCGCGTCACAAAAATCGGTTTTTGGCCCGCCATTTTGAATTTGTTCAACCGATTTTCCTTTTTTCTTGTTGTGTTGATGTACCCATTAATGACCAGGGTTTTGGTAAAACATTCCAACGGCTAAGTGTTTTTCAGAGGGGGTCCACATGAGCCTCCCGCCCCCCCCCCCCCAATACACTAACGAGAGTGCGCAAGACCTTATGCTCTTAGTGTGAAAACTACTATCAAAGATTTTTTGGGAAAATGTAAACAAATCACGCCCCTTATTTTTCATCAAAAAATACATCAGTGATGTATTGGAAATTCTTGTAGTAAAGATCCCTGTAAGTGGTTAAGCATGTTAAGCGTATTTGTCAAGAAATTATGATTTTTTTTTTTGCTTTGTGTACAAGCAGTGGTATATGGCATCTTCAGGACCGCTTTCAAATATTTACGGGTCTGTTTTTTACAAAGAACAGTAATATAAGGTGTTGATATGACCTAACACAAGCAATTTAGAGGCAAAATGGGCATTTTGAATGAAAATGACTGATTGTGGCTTAAAGTTAATTTTTTTTATTTTCAGATTAATGTTGAGGAGAACAAGATGCAATTATGTTATTTACATATGTATTATAATTATATTACAACGTGCCTAGAGTCAAAGGTGAATCTCACGTAGGATCCATTACTCATTTTTTCATGTTTTAATCAAATTTTGGAACTAATCCTTCACATACAAGCTATACATGCATTATTGTTCAGTTCATTAAAGCCAAAATGGGCTACGATGTGGATAAACGCTATGAATTGATACTGCACTATGAATAGACACTATAGACATACAGGGTGAATAAAAAAATGACTCGTTTTGTGTACGCCATTTGATTTTTTAGCTTAGTTCATTATTTTTAATTTGCTGCAAAGATTATTCACATCGGTTAGGTATAGACCGAGCTACAGTCGTGTGAATCAAGTAGTCTGTTTTGCGCTCTGTCCACGGATTCACATTAAAATGAACGGCGTTCAGCGAAACAAATCAGTGTCCAGGCAGGGTCCGTTCGCCAAACTCATGCGTAAGCCTACGTGCATACTAATTCATGCATATGTCCTACATAATGGATCTTTATATACCAGATACACAGTGCTTTGGTTAAATTAGTCCACTCATGCATGACATATTATGCATGTAGATTTACAACTGAGTTTCGCGAACGGACCCCAGAAGAAAATCGGGCTATTTATTGACTGAACAAATATGGCGCTATTTAACCACACAAATTGAGTCACAATTTACCATCGACGCCCTCTTAAAGGTCCATGGCCCGATCGCTAATAGCCTCGTCCCCAGAAGCCCAGATTTTACCGGAAGTGGTCAACTTTTTGGTATCAGAAGAAAGCTACTATTTTTCTCATTTACCCTGTGAAATCTTAGGGTCAAAGGATGTTTGGTTTGGAAGTAATGAGCGAAAATGTACACCAATTTGGTCGACCAATATTAATTTTACACAGTACTCTATGGGGCTTACGAAATCACGTTTTCTGCTCTCACATGAAAACGCATTGAAATATCGGCGCGAAACTTTACAGGTAGGGTTTTTGGGTGAAGGCCAATCAATCAAGATGAAAACTTCATATCCTTAAATCGGGCCATCCCCCTTTAACGTTTCTACGTCCTTATCACTCAAAAATCATTTGAAAAATAAATTATCATGATACATGAATCAGTTTCTGGATTAGTTGAATGAATCATACCATATAAAGGAACAGACATCGGTGACAATCTTTTGAGGTTTAAAGTATTGTCTATAGACCAAAATATGCCACATCTTGGAAAAAAAGGGTTTCAAATAAAATTTACCATTATCACTGGTTTGTACACCTTTAAGATACCACTTTATTAAGACATAAACATAGACATACCCTTATCATTATTTGGGGAGTCGTTTAATTAGTTGGCCACAGTGCATTCAAGCGGGAATCCGTGGATATGGGTAAAGCTGACTACTTGATTCAAAAGACTGTAGCTCGGCCGGATTCCGCTCGGCCTATACTTCTCCGATTGAAATTATATATCTTTGCAGCAAATTAAAGATAATGGAATGTACTTTCCAATGATACCACATATATTAGATATATTTTATTTAAAAATTCAAAATGGCGGACACAATCAGGTTCAAGGTTTTTTGACTCACCCTGTGCGACAAAGGACCTTATATGAGAAAAGACGTACTATTTTTTTCAAGCTCAGTGTTGTTGTTCTTACGTATGTTGCGTAAGACAAAATGTAATTATTTCGCTTAGTTCATATCTTTAATTTGCTTGCAGATTATTAACATTGGTTAGGTATAGACCTATCTACAGTCGTTTGAATCACAAGTAGTCTGTTTTTTGCGCTGTGTCCACGGATTCACATTAAAATGAACGGCGTTCAGCGAAACAAATCAGTGTCCAGGCAAGTCCGTCCTTTCCCCAAACGCATGCGTAAGCCTACTTGCAATACAACTCTGCCGTATGTCTATATATGGAGCTTTAATATACCAGATACCAGTGCTTTGGATAAATTAGTCCCCCATGTCATGCATATTATGCACGTAGATTTACAACTGAGTTTCGCGACGACCAGAATAAAATCGGTCTATTATTGACTGAATAAATATGAAGCTATTTAACCCCACAAATTCAGTCACAATTTACCCATCGCCGCCCTCTTAAAGTTTCTACTGGTCCTTATCACTCAAAAATCAATTTTGAAAAATAAATTAACATATACATGTATCAGTTTTTCTGGATGAGTTTGAGTGAATATGAACCATATGAAGGAACAGACATCGGTGACAATCTTTTGAGGTTTAAAGTATTGTCTTATATCTGTAACCAAATATGCCACATCTTGGAAGAAGAAAGGGTTTTCTAATAAAATTGATCGTTATCACTGGTTGTAACACTTTAATATACCACTTTATTTGACATAAAACATAGAACATACCCTTATCATTTATTGGGGAGTCTTTTGCTATTGGCCACCGTGCTACAAATGGGAATCCGTGGATAGGGTAAAACTGACTACTTTGATTCAAAGACTTTGCTTGACCGATGCCGCTCGGGCCTATACTTCTCCGAATGGAAATTATCTTTGCAGCAACTTAAAGATAATAAATATACTTTCAATAATACCACATATTTTGGAGATATATTTTATTTAAAAATCAAAATGGCTGAACACAATCAGGTGAAGGTTTTTGACGCACCCTGTATGACAAAAAAGGACCTAATGTGAGACCAGACGTACTATTTTTTTCAAGCTCCAGTGGTTTGTTTTTCTTTTACGTACGTTTTGCGTAAGACAAGATGTAATTTTTTCTCCTTTAAATCAGATATGGGAACGTGACTTGTAGAAGTGCGTTTGTTTATAATATCGGGCCGATGTAACAACACACACACACGTTTTTGTTTCCAAAGTTATATTTCAGTGTCCCTCATATGCGCTAGGAGCAAAACGATGAAGCAACTCGAAGTTTGCGTGTTCCCACGATATGTAACGTATTGCTTAAAATCTAAAATAGTGCCACATGGGAAAAGTTGTCTTCCCCAACGACAAATTGGTCTCGTCTCTCCGTGGTTGATGTCCCGAATAAACTACCCTTTTGTAGGTGCCAAACACCGCTACGAAACTAAAATAACTGAGTGAAATCATAGACAAACTGGCGAGTTGATAACCAAATTGCTTCAAGTATGTTTAAATGTGTTTTCCCCCTATCGAGAAATCCTCCTTTTTAACATTACAATGTTGACCAAACTTCATCTGAACCCGCCCCTGTCTTCCTTTTTAACACTCAATTATCTAATCAGTAATGAATAGCATAATCGACACTACTATTGATTAATGCATGTTGTTTGTAAAAGAATATCACTTGAGGATAAACTGATGCATACATTTTCCTAACTCCTTTCAAACAGTCTTCGTTAATATAATTTTCGTAAATGCTAATGAATAATTAAAGAAAGAACTCCGGATAAGTATCTGTTCATCACTTTTTTGATATTAACACTTAGGTGGTCAAGGTCTCTAGTGCGCACGATGGCAATCAAGGGGGGGGTCCATTGACTCAACCTGCAAAATCCCCTTTCCCTTCCCCCAAGGGATCTTTTTTTATTACATAAAAGGTGTACACTAAACGCTAATAAGGCAATTATAAAACTGCGTGCCATAAACTGATTTTGTGGCTTTATGATTTTAGGGGCATATCATTGCTTTCTGACATGAGTGACTGGAACTGCATAACATATCGTTCCCTGGTTCTGCAAAAATGTTATAAGGAGACTGATTAGTTTGTTTGAAGAACCAATGTACGTACATTTTACAAAGAACCAACTTTTAGTTAGAGTCAGTTACTAGACTCACTTTGTAAATTGGTGTCTCTATCAGGCACATATTTTGGTATTAAAAGCAGGGGTGGACGCACCTGGCATAGGGCATCACCACCTATTATGATTACAGGTGAGTCTTGGGACGCAGTGGATTTTTTCTTATATTTAACACAAAAGAGGCGTATCAAAAAAGCCAGCAATTAGATAAAATCAGAGCTCACAAAAAATTATTTTAATGATTTTCAGGAAAACCAAAGGTTGAATCCACTTAAGTATACTTAACATAATTAACAGTGAAGCACTTAAAAATGAAAATATTTATACCTTATAATCAATGTACAACCTACCTAAATCCCCTATTTTTTTCAAATGCAAGTTAACGAATTGTGGCTATTCTTTAACGCTTCCCATGCAGATACAAATTTTAAGCGGGTGCCTTTTTGACGATATGGTATAAAATTTTCATTGGCCAAGATTTATCTTCTTTTTGGGTTGTTTCCAATACTTTTCTTGAAAATATCTGGAGATTGTTAAGGCCTTGACTTAACCGAGGTAGGTTAGGGTTACCATCCACACTATTTTCCTTTTATTCACGCTTAAAGGCACAAAAGAAGTAAGTTATGTTGCCCAGTCCGAGCAATTATGGGTATCGTGTGGGCTATTCCTGATGGCCCCAATGTAGGCAACCCTTATGGGTGTTTTATTTTGGGCTTACTTTGTTGGTCCCACTGTGGGATTAATCTGGGCTCCCCATCATTGTTTTTACCCAATTTACTGGTTCAGTGGCACCCACTTGGGTTTTAACGTGGTTACAGGCTTACGTGGGCATGGGGATTACATGGGCTTTCTAAATGGGCCAGTGTAGTTGTTCACTGGACTGAACTGATAGGCTCTTTACTTGGGCTTTATGGGGGTTTCCTAAATGGGGCCATTGTAGGTTTTCAATGGGTCAATGGGGAGTTGAGGTTCTTTACGTGGGCTTTAGTGGGTTCCTAAAGGGCCATTTTAGGTTTTCAAGGTCAATGAGGAGTTCTTTACTTGGGCTTTAAGTGAGTTCCCAAATGGCGCCATTGTAGGTTTTCAAGGGTCAATGATGAGTTTCTTTAATTGGGTCAAAAACCATTAAATCGGCGCCAGTTGGAAATGACAAATTCAAAAAATGAAATTCACAAAATAACTTTTTATATTCATAAATGAAAGACAGTACTTCAAAGTTTCTTTTTGAAAAATATCAACATGTAATCTTGCGAACTTTTATTTCACAACACCTTCAACTTTAGTCTTGTTTTCATTAAGTAACTTACGGTTATCATTGTTATTTAACAATAAATGAAGATTTAAATCACAAAGGTACATGTAATACCTTAAATGTGTTTTATTAAATTACGGATCTTTATTAAAGTTTTTTTTGTCTAGGTATAAATACTATTCCATGGGATCCACTTCAGCGCAACAAGTTTTAGCATCAGGAATTTAGGGTATATCTCAAGTTTCCCCATTAAAGAACTAATTAAACCTTACACATATGTATGCATAGGCTGTTTCAACAATCTCTGTCAAACCATAAACGCCCCCCCCCCCCCCCCCCCCCCCACCCCCCCCCCCCCCCCCCCCCCCCCACCTTGCAATCACTTTTGAAATGGTACACTGGAACATACAACCGTATGATTAGTCTTAATCTGATCTCAAGATTAATTGAGATTAATGCAATTCTCATACATTATGCTCTTGTCTTTATAATGCCAGCCTGGTTTTTCGTATGCTAAAGAGCCTCTTTGATAAAGTTTCGAAGGCTCTATCTTGCATAGGACCTCCTTGTATGTGACCACCCCAAATCTATTTTGCTTTGCGGCCATTTAAACGATCGATAATAAGACAGCATGCGTTACAGTTGTTAGTAAAATGACATTATAATTGAACTTACGTTAACTTTTTAACTCTATGTAACAAGTAATTCCGAAAATAAATAGAATAACAACACACTCCTCGTTACGTAAGTATACGTTTATATTTAAAATAATAAATATGTTAATAAAAACACTTCATAGTAACAGAGTATAATCACATGAATTCGCTAGTTTATTGTGAAACCTACGTTACCACATGTTTTAAAGGCATTCTATTAGGTTATCATTTTACTATATATGAATTCGACACTTGTCGAAAACAATTGCTATAATTATCCCCTGAACTTCATTATTGCCGATGTTTTTTTTTTTTTTTTTTTTTTTTTAATACAACTTAATATCCTAGGAAAACAATCACAAATCTGAGTTGAAAAACGGAAACTTAGTGACATGAATATGAAACGTACGTTACAAATTTATACTTAGATGTTTATATTACACTGTAAAATATTATCAAGTGACATGTTGTCGTTTTGAACCCGAGCTACCGTATCCCAAAGAGTACCATACATTCCTGAGAAATAAAATTTTACTTGATTTAGCAGTTAAAAACAGATAGTGCCTTTTTAAAGGGCAAAATCGTGGATATCTTCCGCTGATTTCGAACAGTTTCACTTTAAAATCCGTCATTATCGAGCTTCTCACGTTTTGTCAATGAGCGTCGACGCATTTATTGGGGGGGCGCTTCATAGTTCGATCCAGCGACCCGCGAGAGGGTTAGTCGGTTGTTGTTGACGCTAAAAGTTTTTGATTTTAGCAAAACTGTTTTGAAATAAGTTAGTAACGTATGTTTTTCTATCTGTAGTTTCATTTAGGTCCACGGCATCCATTAATATGTTAGAAATGAAAAATTAAATGATTCTAATGAAGGTACTTAGGGTAATAGCGACTTAGAAATGATAAACTGTTTAAAAGTACTCCGACTTTCATAGGTGTTTGAAGTAGGAACGGATGTTGCGTTCTTAACCATACCGTGTTTTGGGGGCTGTAAAAATTTATATCTTGACGCCCTTGCCGATTTTTAAGAACATAAGTGATGGCAGTAATACCCGTCTGTCGTATGACGACCAACTAGAAATATATAGTTAAGGTAAATAGCTAATTTTGTCATCTGTAACAACGCGGAATCATCAGTTATACTGTACGTGGTAACGTAGGTTTCACTTAGGTGTGCGACATATAAATCATTACTTTTATGAGGCCAAAGTTAATCAATCGATCAATTTGGCCTATTTCCAATCCATTATGGACTAGATTTCATGGTAATATATGCTTCAAATTAATGTGCATCTGAAAGGAACCACAATGAACTGAAATGAAAATATTTTATTTGCGACACGGTGTTTTGATAGGAACTCGTAAACAACTTCTTAGTTTGAAATATACAATTACTTAAGAATCCAAAACTGGTCTATTACTTTTACTTTTTATGTTAATATTTCATTTAAGAAAAGGAAATTTCGATTTAAAGGTATGAATTTTAGTGAAAAACGTGAACTTAATCATGCGACACGGTTTTTTCAAACTTGCGCCGATTAAATGGTTTTGACCCAATTGGGCTTTAAGTGGTTTCAGTAAATGGGGCCATTTTGTAGGTTTCAATTGGCCGGGTGAGTATATTTTTCTTATATGCAAGGATGGCATTCCAGGGGGTTTTATGCCCATTTGAGCCCAGTGGGGTAAAAAGGTTTATTTCCATTCTTTTGTATCAAATAAGTATCAACTTATTAATAGGGTCAACTAAGATCATCCCTTGTCGATATGAAGGCCATAACGTACAAGTTTACTCATTTGAACTTCAACAATCCTTTAAATAATCTAATTTGATGCCAGTTTGTCAGTAAGTACAAGTGGTCGATTGGAATAGAGCAGTAGACTTAAGATCATCATGAGGTCCCCGGTTCCCGATCCAACCAAGGTAATAATACAATATTTGTAACCATCTTGGAGTATGGATGGCAGTTATGCCCTAATGAATAGTTGAATTAAACTATCAACTGTACTAGAACTTTTGTTTTTTCTTTAAGTTAAAGACATATAATTAGCCGTTGACATAATTATTGTACTTGGTCCCATAAGGGCCCCATAAAGCACCCATCTACTGCCCAAGTAGATAACCCACGGGGGACCATCATGTTCCCGACGACAAAAAAGAGGGCCCACATTGGCTGGCCATTTTGGGACCAGCAAAATGGCCCCTGCAGGACCCATATTGGACCCGTTGCCTCATGTTGAGGGGTAGGCCAGGAATTCCAGATATGTTTGTGGAGCAAAATTGTTTGCCCTGGGGGGGGGGGGGGCATTTTTTTTCTGGAATAGCCCATTGAGAGTTAAGTTTTACAGCTGGTTGACGTAAGTAGGACATTTATCCTTTGCTATTGAAATACAAGCAAACCGGAGTAGTGGTGTAATTTTGTGTTTCAAAACCTTTTGAACAAACAGAGAAAACTAACGAAACGATGAGGAAAAAAGTACACCTTATTTATATAGCTTTACTACACACAGTTATCGGCTAAGATGTTTTATTGTCGTAACTGTATACCCAATTCCAGCCATCAACGAAAGTGGTGTGCGCATTGAACCTTTTGATGGATAGATAGAGGCGAAGTATACGGTATGAACAAACGCTAGGTACGGTTTGTCTTGCGTTAGGCTCGTATGAACCTTGCCTAAAGATTCCTGCACACAATTATTTTGTATAGGTCTAGGCAACATTGACCTGCGGATTCCAAATCTTGATGATGCAACTCTGGCATCCTTGAGCAATTTTGAGATATTGAAGGCGGGTAATTAAAAGGAGGAATTTTGTACACATTTTATATGGCTTTGAGAGATTGGGGGTTAAAAAATGTACAGTTTGCTATATATTATATACCTTTTGTGTTTGCACGACAGGCCAAAACTGTTCAAGTCAATCATGGGGTAAATATTGTTTATAATGAAATGTTACATTGTTCAATAGGAAATATATAAATTTCTTTATGTTTAACAACTGAAAGGGTTTTAGCAGAGGCCAGAGTGCTGATCCCTAGAGACGGCTGTGGGCCATATCGATTTTCCCCTTAATTATACTCCAAAAGTCAAACAAAATACATAACATGTATTCGACATTAATTCCAATAGCGATAATAATTTGAGAGCACATGTTGGTGAAGAATCTGTGCATTCTAAAAAATGTTCCATGATGACCTAGCACCATTTGAAGCCTATTGGTGTTAGAAATAATTGTCCAGGAATATAGCAAACTATACCTATTTCTAATCTAGATCCGGCGAAAATTAAAAGAACCCTGGCACATTGACAAATAGTGCGCCCTCAAGATTTTTCAAACTGAAGAATTTCATATTTATCTGAAAAGTGCCTGTGCCGCTTTAACCCTTACAGTAACACCTTTTTTACAACCCATGAATGTTCCCCCTATCCTACTCAAAATGCTCATGGTTAACAATGTTGCATCATCACGCTTTGGACTAAGCCTAGAAACCTCGCAACTGTTGTGCAGCGTCATAATGCAATGTACCATGGGGTTACCGCTTGCGTCCACGCACATGTTACTCTTAGTTCTTAGGTGTGGCGATGGTATTGTTTGTGAGATTGTATGCATCTTTGCTAGCTTCCCTAAGAACACTAGATCACTCTAACGTAGGATATTTAAAACACATTCTTACATACGCAAAACCCCTTAAAGAGAAATGAAACTATATTTTACATCCTAATCCTGTAGATTGCTTTAAATCGTTCTGAGTAAAACCCGTTATTTTATCTATTCCGAAAATAGTTTTTTTTAGATATGAATAAATATGTGTTTTTATATTACCTTAATGTCTGATGATGGAGAGTATTTACTGTCAATGAAGTAACCTATACCGACACGCAATAACTGCTACTAGAATTTAAATGACTTAGGCAGGGTAATAACTCCAAGAGGCAGTGGGCATCGAAGGGGAGAAATATGACGTTAAAGCAACTGCTGCTTTCAAAAATATTGTCGTCTTTTTTTCTTAACCTCCTGCAATCCTAACTAAGACTTATGTATGTTTGGATTTACTGTGTTATCTAATGTAAATTATTTGGTTTGTATTTTCTGTTAAAAAAAAAAAAGTTACAATATATCGATATACCTCTATTTTGTTGACCACTTCGGCTAGGTCCCTATATCTAAACCCTTGCAACTCTTTATGGTTTATACGAACTCTTGTTAAAATGGCGATGTGTGTTTTTTTGTTTTGAGTTTTTTTGGCTTTGTGATTGGGTCAGTTTTTAGTTGATGGCAGTAAACTCGGGTATATAGATTCACACGGATATGCAAAATATATAGAAACATAAACACACAAACATAAACAAAACAAAAACAGAATATAGGAGAATCATGATTTTCGTCTATCCTATGGGTATCTGCAGGAATCAGTTTTAATGTGTTTGGACAGATTATGCTATAAGGTGCAAAAGCCCTGAACGAAATGTTTCTTGCCATTGTGGCCGGTTCAACCCAGAACAAATATGGCCGCCCTTGACATTCAACTGAAGCCCTTCTACAATCCACGCAATCCAATCATAAACAAATGCCGTGAACGAGGATGTGTTTTAGGGTAACTCATCCATGCAAACTGCAAATTACATGCTGTTTTAAATTCAACTTACAAAAAAAGTTGGCAGAGAAAAGGTGTGGAGATTATGACACCTTTCTATGTCTTAAGTTTAGCTGGCCTCAGTTTGCTTCATTCATCAGTACAAACGAAACAAATACACACACCAAACACATAAACAACTCAGTCGGTGGTGATGCATCCATATTACGGCGACTAACAAACACGTAACACATAGCCATGGTTGCGTTATGTTCGTCTGCGAACACACTGCAAATACCATCATTATTCATTATTTTTATGTATTAATAAATTATTAACCAATTTTTAAGTTACTACCACCTTATTTTAATTTCGTATCATGAGCACTTATAAATTTTATACGACAACTACGATCAGGTTTATAGAAGAACGTTTGCGTTTATAATATCTTATTTAGGCGTAAATGTATCTGTGTATACTGTATGATGTTTTTAATACAATTCATCTAATAGCCAACTCTAACGTTTACATATTGCTGTGCCAGCGTTATAAAACCACTCGTGTTCAGTGGCTGAAGAATAATATAAGAACCCTTCAAGGTGTATAGTTTGTCACTTTAAAAAGATTAGTCGGGGACTAACAAGGAATGGATCACGAAACGTCCCTTTAAACACCTGGACATACTTTCGCTAGCCTACAGAGAAGTATAGGCGCTGTCAACTGGTAATATAGACGATGGCGGCCGAGCATCACTTAAATATAGCACCTCAACCCAATTGAATCAAAGTAGATAACATCAAAACAGACTACAAAACCACATGGGTCATACCATGGCCCATTCGACCTCTCCTATATCTTCCGTTTGATAACCAATGGATAGCCTAGACTCTCTTCTATTAAGTGATTCCAAAATAAGTACCAACATAACCTAGTAAAGCATACCATGAACGTTATGAAATGTACGAGTCAGCAAATTATCATTTTCGACAAGAATAGGTTGAAATCCAATTGCGCTAAAAGTGCATATCAGATTTAATGCGGTTTTCAGATGTAATGATGGCAATAGCGTTTAAACCATGTGTGCAGAACATTTTTTTTAATATGTACCATATTGTTTTTTTGGGAGGACAACCCCCCCCCCCCTCCCCATCTCGACTTTGAAGGCTACCCAAACCCCGACGAAGGTACACCTGACAGCTTATTTTGTGAAAGCTTTTGGCATTTTTAGAAACACCGGAGGAACGTTGCTGATAAGAAGAGGGTAACCCTGTTACCAAGGTTTTTTTTGTAACACGGTTAACACGGGGGGGGGTGGTTAACACCCCCATCGAGAATTTTATAAAAGCACCCGAGCACAGCACTGATTTTCGCGAACCAATGGATAGCTATGGTCCTGCTTCTTTCCATGGATACCAAATAACGTACCAACAATAGTATGGCGTCACAATGAACGTCATCAAGTCGCGAGTCGGGCAAAAATTGAATTTTCCACCGAAAATAGGCGAAAACCCAATTTGCGCTAAAATCGCAGGAATATCGGATTTTCATGCGGTTTTCAGCTCTAATGATGGCATTGGCTAGTTTCACATAAACATAGAGTTTAAGATCCATACTGTGCATAATATTTTCAAAAATGAACCATGAAAATATCCTGGGGTGGCAACCACCCCCCCCCCCCTCCTTCCCCTTCGACTTTGAAGGCATACCCTAACCCCGGTGAAGGTGCTACCTCACATTTTTTCGCTAAAATGACCGGAAGGATAAGAGAACGATTAAACTAGAAGCTTTTTTACGAATTTTTAGCATTTTAGCGCACCGGAGGAAGTTCACTAGGAGGGGAGGGTGGGTAAACCACCCCCCCCCTTTGGTAAGAAAAGGGTTATTTTAAGCAATGACAACTTCTTAATTTGGATTCTGGCCGCTACCACCGTAATATATTTGGTGTCATTAGTTCCTTTATTCCTTCATATGGAGTAGAGACCTAAGGCTCTATAAAAGGTACATATTTGTGAAAAGATTTCCAATGTGAGCAATCTTCAAAGAATGGACACATTTTAAAACAATCACCATTCCCACCAAAATAATAAACACATGTCAGGGCGCCGCTATTTTTACGCCTGTCTATTCAAAATCACTCTCCTGTGCGAGATTTTCAAGAGAGAGCTAAAGGTAGGCATGCGTGTTAGATGTTCGTCGTCTTCGCAACCTCTATCAACGAATCGAAATCGCTCGCCCTGGTGAAATGCGAACAAACCGATACACGACCAGACTACATTGTGCTATCAGCAAGGGCCTGTTTTTGATTTTATCATCCAGAGAATAGTATACAGTCCAGAGATCCTTGTAGAATAAAAAAAAAATATGGTTCCACACAGCATAGATCTGGTCGACACGCTCTGGATGAGATTGGTTTGAAAAAAAAATAATTTGAAAAAACAAAATATGGGCCAAGTAATATTTTAAGATGTAATTAATAGGATACCAACTTTCCCCCACACAAGTCTGTGAGTGTATTTACTAAGTAATCACAATATTAAATTTAACCACACCTACACAGGAGTATATTTGACGAGAAGAAGAGGCCATCAAAAGGTTTCGGAAACACCGTGGTACACCTATGGATTGTTCTGGACTAAAGGGTATAAATGAGAACCCTATTCTAGAAGTTTAGGGAAGAAGGTTTTGAAGATGTTTTTCATAGTTTGAAGGATGATGTACTAGGTTCCTTTATTGTCCTTAGTTCAACGGTACAGCCCTTTTAAGGTTCAAGGTCATCGAGGGTAAATCTTACTCAGTGCTCTGATTTGTTGAAACTGGTGTCAAATTGTTCGTCTTGCCCAATGTTTGGTACTTGGTTTCGTAATTAGTGGGCAAAATGTAACGAGGGTCTACATAGTCTATAGGGGTCACCAAAACTTGACCTCAAATTGTATATAGGGCTGTCATCCAAAGAATTAAAATGTATTTTGTTTCAGTATGACCAGAGCAATAATTTAACACCAGGTTCAACAAAATTTGAGCATTTGATATTTGGCCACAGGATGACCTTGAACCTTATCTAAAGGTCAGAACCTATACAAACCATACCTTTTGGTTTAATCCTTATACTGAGACAAATACACTGGTGTACATTTAAACACAATTTGACTTGATTTCAAATTTACCCCTGTACTAATTTACCCCCTTATTTTACAAAGTTCTCCCACATTTCCCATAGGTAGGACCCAAATATTCTGATTCAGCACCCTTATAGAAAAAAAAAAAAACTTCTTCCCCAAACTTCTAGAATAAGATTCTCATTTATAACCCTACTAGACGCAGTGGTGCAGACGTCAAAAGTACTGCGTATTATTACCGAATGATCCAGTATCATTACGTTAACGTTTTAATGAGGGTCATTCGGTACATGAACGAATGACAATTTATTTGATGGCGTGCAAACATAAATCCAGTTCGTACATGAAGTGCATTCTCCGGATGAAGGAATCAACATTTTTGTTTTTCTCTAGTGAAACAAATGAGATACATTATGATCCCGGGACAAACCGATAGACAAACAATATGCTGAATGTTACATGGTTGCGAGGACGTCCTTGAGACTCATCAAGCCCAATGTCTGCTAATTTACCTCATGCAACATCATTCAAATGCCAAGGCTGCGTTGTCAGGCACGCCCTTCATTTGCCTCAGAAACAAAATGCCATCTTATATCACAGAGGCCTGTAACTTAAGGTTGATAAAGCTAGACCATGGTCAAAAACAAAACATCCTTAGTTTGCTTTACCATCTTGATTAGATCGACTGTCACGACTGAAGCCGAAATGAAGCCACTTACTAACGGTAATATTGTTAGTACAGGGTTACGGCCATCGTCACCACAGCTGGTTAAAGAATCAGCAGATGCAACGCTCTAAACGAATACTCAACTTCTGCCGAAAAAAAGATATGTTTGAAGGCTACGTGAAAGGCCTGTCAATCAGTTTTTCTTTGAACCAAGATGTAGCGGGTTACTAACTCGATTAACCTTTACCGCCCATTCAATTTTGACCATTAGTACTATGTAAATAAGAATGATGTTACCCCCATTAGATAAAAAGAAAGTGCTAAGCAGGAACCCCTGGGCCACCTTCGTATTTTGTATCAAATGCAAGGTGCGAAGATGCATTTGAACTATACCAAATAAGTGACCGTGAAATCCTTACTTTACAATCCAAACAATCAAAGCACTCAGCAAAAACGAAAACACCACTGCCTGAGAAAGTGGATACATGATGCAAAACCCAACGAGAGGCCCAACATAATAAAACGGCAAAGATGAAGTGGAACGCGTAACTGCATTATTCTAACAAACGGTTTTAATTTAATTTTATTCAAAAGACCAGACTCTTCTGACAAGACCAGACAGATCTGAAAGTGACTTGATACGTTTGCGTAACGCAAAGCCTTATTTAGTGAATATTTTCTTTCCTCGGCCTCTGTTTCTGTGCCCAATGTCCATACATTGTATTTGACGCAAATAGTCACCGTAATCTAGCTAAAAGAACGATCAACAAACGTTGCATGTGTACATAATATAGGGCTTTATTTTTGTGTTATTTACGTATATATTAATGTCGTAGTTCTATGCGAAACATTAGGAGTTATAAATAGATAACCTTTTGAAGTGAAGCGGCCGTTAGCATTTCACAGATGCGGTTGTCGCTGTCGATCGACTGTCATCTTATTTGCACTACGCCCTCTTGTGATATATTTGTGTTGCTTTATTTGCGCTTTGCGTTACCTCAAAATCAAATAGGTTAAAAGCCGTTTGTTTTACTTTTCTAATGTAGTATGACCACTATTGGTATAAAAAATAATTATGTTGTTGTTATATGTTCCAAGTCAGTAATTAAACTTTAATGTGCGTATGAGATATTTTTGTTTTTACAGTAAATAACAATTACATTTCCAATATTAAAAATAGTAGAAAATGGCTGATTATGACATGGACCTAAAACAAACTATAAGAATAAAATGTTCATCCCAACTTGCATGGGAGGAAGAAATCAACAGCACAAGACAAACAACACGACGTTTCGACAGGGAAAACTTGTCTTTATCAAGTACTAAACAAAATATTTTGTTATCTTGTACACACAGACCCCATACAAATATGGCAATTAAAGGTTAGATTCGTAGACTCTTATGCAATCTGACAGATTTGCAAACCTTCGCACAATTCAGGCAAAATGCCCAATTGTTGGCTGTTTTCCAAAAATTGAACTTTACTCAAATGTTTTAGTCGTACCCTGTGAGAGGGCTAAATATAGGATTAAAATCCAGTACCATTCCCACCGTTATTATTTTTAATAAAAACAAATTATTGCTGTTGGAATAGGGTGTAAAACCCCAACACACGTTAAAATATTCACTTTTATTTAGCAAATGGGGATAAAGAAAATAATAATGCTAGGATCACAATAGACAACACCCGTAGGGATAATTCAAAGGTATTAATGTTTATATACACATGTGAAACAAAATCTACAATAAAACCTACAAAGTCACCCTTTCTCCTGCTCCGACCACATAAGGCTCCTTAAATTAAGTAGCTTATATTGTACACAACACCTTTCTTAATATGTTGTGGCCAATTGTGTACATCTCATTCTCGAAGCATCGTTAATCGCACGTTCGCAATAAAGCCGGCCATATCACCATTGTCGCCCTTTCCAGTCTGTCCTTGGCCCAAAGCTTCTTTTTATCACATCCGTCATCATTATTCATTCCTTTATTTTCTAAATTTGTCTATTGTTTTGATAACTGAATGGACGTTCATAAAAAAATATATATTTTCCGGTTTGTTTAGTCAAGGGCGTTATAACGAGTCTAAATCTAAATTAATTCTTATACGATAGGCTACATGCATTTCTAGTCTTCCAATTGCTTAGTTTTTCAGTTCACGTTTGATACATCTCTTAGTTGATGTACATGTTGCGAGAAGATATTGTTACGGTGTTTGGTGAACACCTCAGGCAAGACATAACCTTAACACGAAGGGAAGATAGCCCCGATTAAACCTTGGTCGTATTTTTAAACATAACCCAATTTTAGATACCAAAATAATGGTTAAATCGGGGAATGTCCAAAAATCATGGAATACATCAATAATAAGCTTTAGCTTAGTGTTACTTTATCTTGCTATTGATTTCCGGTGGAGTGATTTTATCAAATCAAGATGTTTATTCAGCAAATGGCTGTCTTACTCTTCGAAAGTTTTACGGTATCAGCTCCGTGCGCCCTAATTACACTCAGAAAAAAGTCAAATTGACCTTAGTTCCTAGCAAGGACTAACATTACACAAATTTTACAGCAGGATAGCGTATAACTGTCCAAGTAGTAGATTTTACTCACAAGTCTGTCGGTTATAGAATACTTACATAAATTTAATAATATAGTATATACAATTTGTTGACGACAGTCAGCATATAGTACACAATATATGCCACTCCAAATCAGGTTATACGCAACGTCTAAAACGATTGTAAAAGATTGTAGAAATGCCTTTTTTTTTTTAAGTTGTGAAAACAATATTAGGCAATATCCTTTAGAATGGGTACATTCAAATCGCAATCCCCTACCCGAACTACCTTTAGTTAGGTTCTATTTTTCCCTTTTCGTGTTAAGTAGCCAAGCAATCAATCGTTTCTATTTGCTTCTACACCGCCGTCAGTTTAACAGAAACGCCACGTTTCTTTTTGTGCAAACTACGCCCTCATGCCTTCCTCTCTGTCCACGGTCCACCCACCACATGTTGTGTCGAATCTGTCCAGTTGTTGAATCTGTCCTGATAATAGGTTACGTTTACTTGGTTTTTAATAAAATAAAGCGAGATCCCACCCGGGGGCACTTTATTCAAAGGTGGATATATGATGCGTGACAGGAAAACGGTAAAAAAGGTCGCTTTTTCTCCTAAAAGACCGATGTGTAAGCGCAAACATGCCCAAAACAGCAAAAAGATGGAAAAACGGGTTATGTCCTTTTTACCCTGAAAAATTGTGATGTACGCGAGTTCAAAATCATCACAACATATTTGTGTTTTTAAAAAAATTTGGAAGTAAAAGCAACAGCGCCAAAGCCAGATAATAAGGGTATCGTATCCAAACACAATGCATTTGCTTTCTTGTTTAGGGTAGCAAAAAACTGACCAAAAGACTTATTTATGGTAGCCACACAGACAAAAATGCTTGTTTAGGGTATGTTTTTTAGTCGATGGAAATACTTGTTTAGGGTGCATTCCGGGAAGTCCATGTTCACGCATCATATCCACCATTTTGAATCCAACTGCCCCCCCCCCCCCCGGGGGGTGGGATCCACACGGAAACTGTGCTTAGTAAGTACCATGTACCTACCAGGCAAATACCATACTGAACAGAATAACGGACAAAATGGGAAAGATCAACCACAAACATGACGTTCAAAATCATGTTCGTTTATTTAAAACAGCAGCACATGTAACCCGTGTTGGATTTCAAGCGATACTAACACTTATTACAACATTAATTTAAATATAATAATTAATTACCTTAAGTTCATCAGATGAGAACTAAAGAGCTCGGGCTCATCAGAGTCAATAAGAATCCAACTGCGCTTGTTGTTCGAAATGCCAATATAGCCTTAAAACTACATTGAAAGGTTTATGTAGGAAAAAATTAACAGCTAAGGTATAAAATTTTATACAAAAAGGCCAAGGAAAGGACGACAAACAATATACATATGCGCTCTAAAGAGGTTAAAAGGTGAAAGAAAACTCGCAGATCAACTACTTTATTCCGACTGGTACGTATCGGTTTATTTTTTTTTTTTTTTACATAATGAGGTAGATATGGAGAGTGGGACACCAGAAATCAATTCCTTTCAAGCAGGATCTACAGCGGAATTATCCATTTTTTGAACTCCAATAGATGGACGTGTTGAATATGCCTTTGATGCTAAAGTAAGGTCATCATATTTTACGAGGCAGGGCTGATCATGGTAAACTTCAGATAAGAAGTCCCAAAATGCAAATTAGGTTTACAATTGAGTCCGTCATGCGTGGGTGATGTGTGGCCCCAGCGCTTTTGGACGGAATATAAATACCTCATTGTATCCTTGGAATTCTATATAAAACGTGACATATCGTTTGCTTCTTCATTCGTATACAACGTTTTTAAACTGGGACCTGTAGCGGAATACTGGAGGAAAAAACAATTATCATTGTACTTTGAGAAAAATATCACTTGTATCATCTGTCACATTGTAACGGTTGTTGTTACATACTGAGAAATACAATTAAATATTGATTTTGGATATATATTTTTAAGTAGATTTTACAAGTACATTTTCCCATTAAGTTAAAAATATGCTAAGTTTCATTTCCCATTTTTCCTTCTTATGGGCGGGACATCCTTGGAATAAAGCTCTTATTGGGGCCAAGAGGGCCATTGTTGATAACAATCAGAGATATATTACTGAAGTACTTCGGACGTTTTCCCGAGGGGTAGAACCAATTTTATGACAGAAAGTAGGAGACTTGGTGAGAGAAAACTCGTTCACACACGTATATGAGGTTGTCCTTATGGTTCATGATTTAATGCATGAATCTCGCCATTAAGTAAATGTAATCGTCCCATCATGTTGATTCCATTTCAGAGTTATCATTAATTCAAATTTACAGCTTCCCTTGATAATGTGATTTCAATTTGAATGTCCAAAATTCAAAATTGAATTTCAAAATCTCTCGCCGGACATACTTATACCGCAACCCTCCAATGACCTTGCGAGCTTCGTTTGAATTCAAAGCAAGCCCGTGGAGGACAGGACCGTTTGTTTCGCCAGTTCACGTCACTCTGCCAAAGATGTTGGATCTTCCAGAGGTACCAAAATTTTAATGTTTGACACATACACAAAAACCCGATGGGGGTCGGCCAACTACTGTTGCCACCAAAATGCATCTCATATCTGCCTAGATCAGTTAAAATAGCCATCGGATCAAATTAACCGGGCGATCTATGAAGGAATTATTAAATAACATATCACTACAATTAGTTTTTGCTCTTGAACAGCAATGCTAAACTCCATTTAAGACTCTCAAAGTAATACCAGGTATATATTGCGTTAAAATAGATCACCAAAGCTGACCCAAACATTGAACCAAATGGGGCGAGATTCATAATTAATTGTTGTATTTGTACTGACGGCATGTTTAATATTTAAACATGGTACAATAAATTGCAATTGTTTCACTCTCCATTATTTCGAACACTGATCTCTATTACAATAAATTGGAAACCTGGGCTTCTTAATTGAGGCACTGACGGCCATATTGGTAATCCAAAAGGAGCCCAAGTAGGTGATTGTGCCCGTCATTACACAAAATTATGTCCCTTGAAATGTTGTAAGCGGGACATACAGATTACAGAATCAAGCCAATTCAGTGAGTTAATTGAGTTGAAGAGTTGCGCGCGCATGGGATGGCACGTCTCTAAAACTGGCACCCGGGATACAACTTCTGTTAAACAGGTGTCTACGGAAGTATTATGTGGGTTGGAGCTAAGATGTCGCCGTGCTTCATCATCTAATATACAATTACTGTTGTGTAGCCATCCAATGTATAGAGATCAGTGATTTCTACCCACATGCTTGCAATTAAAACGACAGCCAGAGAACTACACCATTAGGGACATTTTTATTTAATTTTCGAAAATGACGCATTCATTTAAAGTAGGTCAACTCACGAAGCAAAGTCTACGAAATTTGTGCCATTTTGCTTCACCTAAGTATAATTGCACGCCATACTTAAATATAAGAGTGACTCATTTTAAATGAAATATTATGATGGAAAATTTATAATCAACTCACGAAGCTAAGTCCACGCAATTTGTGCCATTTTGTTGCACCTGTTGTACAATTACACGGCATACCTATGTATTAGAGGGACTCATTTTAAATTAAAAAGTCATCATGAAATTCGTGATGGACCTTTAACTGCTTAATGTATCTAGTCCTTATTTAGTAGTCGGCAGTTAAGTGTGAATATGTCATGTAATTACGTTGAAACTCACCGATGTTAATCACTTTGTACACATAAGCGATATGATCATATGTTTATGAATTGCGGTGTAAGTAAACGTGATGAATATCAATTCATTTCAGTAAGAAAAGAGGATTTGCTATGACATTATATAAGTAGAACTTGGCGTTTGACTTGCCATTCGTTGACATTCTATAATGACTTTCTATTCAAAGAAGAAAATAAATACGATGAATTTAGTTTATTCAATGCGAAAAGCAATGCGGCAAGCCTAGAAGATTATTTCAAATCTTTTATAGTAAATATTTTGTCTTTCATCATACATTATGTCCATTATGTTATAGCTACCATCTGACTCTCCGGGTTCAAATCCTGAATAATCACTGAAGTTTTCACTGGCTGATACATTATATTATGTGGAGACATATGTGTGGTTAAAATATTTCTCATGATTTGTATGTCCCACATAGTTTTCTTTCTTCATATTATATTGGCCACAAGCAAATATAGAAGACATTCACGTACTGTCAGACCCGAAGCCAGCCTGACCCGATCGCCAACAAAAATGTCAATGCGCTAGTGCAAAAGAGCCCACAAAGGGATGCTTCAGAATGAATATCCATATTTTGTCTTGATTTCCTTTCAACAATTATCCCGTGGCTACACCCTCGACTAGTGCATCCGTTGTATGGGCCGATTCCAGAACTAAGGTTAGACAGATCATTGCGACATAGAAAATTAGAGGGGCTAGACAGATCTGGGTGGCTAACTTGGTGGCAGAGCCTTACGGCGGTCCGGTAAGTATTTCCCACGGTGTAGTCCTGTGTCACAGACTGCGAAGATATGAATCTAAATTGGGTACTACTATGGCGCGATAGATTCCCGATATCAGATGGCTCATAGAAATGTGTGTATGTGAAACTAAACCTCAAATATCTCCGAAAAACAAAGGGGTTCTATGAATGTTTTTGCATCAGAGGGTCTGTTACTCTGTTTTGTTTTGAAAATGTGTCGTAGTTGGGTCTGAACCTATAGAACCTAGCGAGAAAATCGAACATTTTTATCGGGTACTTCGGTACTCACAAACACGAAAAGTGAACACGCAATCGCTACGGGCGTATCCATTTTCCCACAATGCCTTTCGATATTTTTCCAGTCTTGAGAACTTTCAAACACTGGTTTCAATTTGCGCCAATTTTTTTTTTTTTCAATTTTAGAAACAGAATAACGTACTTACCGGACCGCCGTAGTAGAGCCTTGTAAAAAAATGGTTTGTCAGGTTAAAACATGTGCCAAAATTGTTTCTGATCTTATAAGTAACTGTATATGTCCAACATATTTCTGCTTAGCTTATTGTAATATGATTGTCGATTCAAATCGTTTTGGCGTTTGCATAGTATATATACAACAAATTTGCCACTAGTATTAGAATTATTTTTTTAAATATTTTACCAATATGTGTATACTTCATTTATATAAGTAATTTATTATGAATGTTGTGTTATTTGTTTTTCAATGTTGAGTGTATTCATTTATCTTTTTTAAAATTAGTTCCCACTCATATCTTTCTATGAATCAGATTTTTAGTTATTTAGAGAGATACCTCCTAATGCACGTTTTCTTTTACTCATTGTATAATTCCTTTAAAGGGGCATTTCGTGATCCACAGCCTCGTCCACCCGAAAAAAAGTTGAGAATTTTATATCATCTGAACCGTTAGCCTTAGTAATCCATGTGCACCAAATCTTACGTCTACATTCGGTTGTATCTGTAAGAAATTCGCAATTTTGTATTTTCTGTCCGTAAACGGACAGAAATTACAGCACGGTGGCCTATGGGACAGTGGGAAACAAGCATTTGCTCATAACACAAAACTGCAAGATCGGGATTTAATTAACTCAAATTTTGTGAATAAACTTCAAGGATATCTAGTGAACCATGAATAAAACAGAAGGTGCTGGAATCACGAAATGCATCTTTAAAATTCTATCTTATTTAGCCATTAAAGCGCTTCGGATTTGCTTTGTATCTGCTGTGACGGATGTTGTTTTTTTATTTTTATTTCTTTAATATTATTTAGGTATTATTTATTTTTTTTATTTTTTAATATTTATTTATTTATCTGTTGATTTATTTATTTGTTTATTTATTTATTTTATTGATATTGAGTCTGTGTATTCTACCAGATCTCAGTGTTTATATGGAAAATAAAGCAGGTTTTTCACATACTGAGTTATGGAGTAATTCAGTTTGAAGTCGGAAGCTTGACTTGCAAATGAAATAACTGTGCAATGTTGCCGGGAAGAACATTGTATTTCATGAAAAATCTCATCTCCAAAGTCTTTCATCTTTTGCGAAAACAAAAATCACGTTTCAATAACAAACACCTTCTGTTCCGGTGAATTTCTTACCACTGCATTCCTATTAAAACAAATGGAATTGACATTGAGTCTGCTAAAACAGTAATTCCATTAAAAAAACAAAGCAAAAACAAACAAGCAATACAAAAAACAATGCTTCCATTGGGCAGAATTTGATAAATATGTTTTTATCCTTGAAAGAATATTTGCATATTATTTAAATGTATTTCTTGAAAAGTTTTAAGTAAATATCTGTAATAAAGCTTAAAATAAATGGACATATCGTGTTCAACAGCCTCGTTCCCACGACTTATCTAAGGCCTTAGTACAGTATGTGTGCTTACTCGTATGTGCAAAGTCAATGTACTCTGGAAATTAATTCGTACCATCCAAAACGTACCATCCGAATCCGAACTTTTTCTCTAGGTTATTTATTGAATCATATTAAAACAAAACTGAAGGTGCTAGGATCACAAAGTACGCCTTTAATATAACACGGAAAACTCTTTAACAACTATGTGCGCGGAGTGAATGTCGGTCAGATGCCAGCGGAAGAAAATCTGAAAGAAATAGAAGAAATGTTCGGAATGTTTGACAAAATAAGTTTAAGTGTCTGACAAATTGCTCTTTGCAGAATGTCGTCGTGAACTTTTTTTTTTAAATAAAATACTCAAAAGCGAATAGTAAAGAATTCTTGTTTTATTTTTCTTCGATAAACAGAAAGCGAAGGCAAAATTGACACTCGGGGTTTAACACAAAGGCTTGTGATATCATTTATACATGCAAAGCTGCAACATCCCCAGCTACACTATGCCATATTTGATGAGCTATTACTCGTGCCCATGCATTATACCGTAAAGAGCCTATCAACACCTCTCGCTATTTTTCTGTTTAATCTTAATTACGAAGCAGCAATTCAAACGCGTCCAGGGAACTGTGTGGTTATTTTAAGCCATGATATTTGAAAGACAATACTTAACATGAATGTTTTATGGGTTTATGTCGCTTGCAAAGTTCCATACAGACTGATATTTAATTGTAAAGGTCACTATAGATTGATGTTTTCTGGTTTATATTGTCTACATGGTGAAATATATTTTGGACCATAGAAAATCTCGAGAGATTTATAGAGGCTTTAAAACCACTCAGTAGTTAACATAGGCGGACTGACCATAGGACCTGCTGTGGAATTTTCCACATGGGCCGCTTGGAATTGGGCCACTTTGGGCTGGTCAAGTAAAAGGAGAAGGGAAAGAAAAACAGAAAGAAAAAAAAAAGAAAAACAAGATAATAGGAAAAAAGACATAAAAGATTTTATATGGTATTTAAAGCCTATGAAGTAATTTCAACTACTTTTCAGGAGGCCGTGGCAAAAGTAAATTAAGTGTTGGGCCGGCAGCAACTTCTTTGAGTGTGTGATTTCTTAGGAAAAAGAAACGTGTACACTGTACCCATAATATAAGGGTATGGGGCTGCCCCAGGCTGATACTCTAGCTATATTGTGGTGAACACCATTTGGATTGAAACGTACGATCCGTTAAACTCTTTGGCAGGAAAGAGGTTCTTGTAACGAAATCCCCTCGAAGAAAAAGTATTTTAACAACTTCATTCAACAAATATCAGTAACATCATGCAAGTCTTGTGGCCCATCCGTCATATCTTGTGCCTCTTTTCAATTACATGATATTGGTCTCCTGAATTGGACCATAATTAACTAATTGTTCATTGATAAAGGTCTGTAGAAGTATTTTATTTGTACCTGCCAAGTTTCACAACTATAAAGTAGGGATGGCAGGTCAAAAGCCTGGTAGATCATTAGTTTGGCGTCCAATCTGATTTTATATATGATTCCTGTCCGTCCCCATACCTTTACCCGCAGACGGCCAAAAGTAGCGCTGGTTTTTGCAATCCTGTTATTGAATTCATCATCGATGAGCACATCACGGGACAACATGCTCCCCAAGTATGTGAACTATTCAATTGCTGTTAGCTTCTGATATTTAACACTGATGGGTGGTTTCACATATGACTTCCCAGGAGCAGGTTGGTACATGACTTCAGTCTTTTTTGTGCTGTTGCTTGATGGTCAAGCCAAAGTTGTCACTGGCAAATGAGAACAGCTCCATGCTGTTTCGCATATTACTACGTGTGCCAGCAGATAGGGCACAGTCATCAGCAAACAAGAATTCACGGGCAAATTCTTCGACTACTGTGGTATTACCCTGAAGCAGTCTCAGATTGAACAGTTTTCCATCATAACGATAGTTGATACATATCCAGGACAGCCGTTGCAGAAGGAATCTTGAACCATGACACTAAACATGATACTGAAGCTGACTGGTGCTAGAAGACATCCTTACTTAGTTACTGGGAATCTGTCAGAAAACTCAAGATGATCCTGAACCGTCGCCATCAGAACCGTCGTGAACTGCGCACCATTGCTATGAATTTAATCTGGGCATCCAAACTCGGTCATGATTTTCCAAAGGCCCACAGGGCTGACCGAATCGAACGCCTTGGTTAACTCAATAAAAGTCAGGTAGAGGTCAGAATTTTGTTCCTGACCGTGACTGACGTGCTGCCAAGACCATGTCAGTGGTTCCACTATCCTTTCTGAAGCCACATTGACTCTCTGGAAGAAGGACCTGATCCAAGTGTCAACCAGACGATTAGGAGGGGATTCTAGCCAGGATCTTTCCAGCAATTGATAACAAAGATATCCTCTTATTTTGATATCAATGGAAGAAGAAACTATAAAGTTATCCTGTGGTATTTATAGGAATCGGATGTTTAGTAAGGAAAATCATGGATGGGGGTGGCAAATACCCCCTTCTGGAGTTTTTGTTACAAATAGTAACTCGAAAGTAAACATATTCTTAGCAAATCTGTGAAAAAATTTTAAAGAAGCTGATTTTCAACTGATTTGGTAAGTAAAGGTGTCAACATTTACCCAAAAAAGTGAGTTATCGTAGGGGTGGGGAAATTGGTTTTTTCGGGAGTCAAAGGTCAATAACAGGGGTCAAATTTTGAAATTGATCCAATCATGTTGAAAAAGTATACCAAGTTAATAGTTAATCATACGCTTCCAAAAAGGTATAGTTGTACTATCTGTGGCCGAAAGTTTTGGAGTTATAGGCCAAAAACAGCAAAAAATCAATAAAAACGGTCATTTTCAGACAGGGGTCAAATTTAAATTACTTCCGATTTGGATAAAATGGTTTTTGCAAATAGTTTTGACTGCCTTTTAAATGCTTAGTTCCCAATGTAGGGGGCACCAAAGGTCAACATCCATTGCATTCAATGGGGCTTGTTCGATCAACAATGTTTATGTGTAGTGGTGTTTGCATTTTGGCTTGTTTCGTATTTTTATATTACGTAGGTCCTATGATTTTCATAAGCTCAGGGCCGGTCAAGTCAATTTTTCCACGGCTGGATTGACTACCCAGTCCGCCTCTGGTAGTTAATGGCTCTTCATAATAGGGATATCGCCATCTGATTAGGAATGTAAAACAAATCCACATGAGCTCTGTATGATTTGCCGGATACATCCTTTTGATTCAGATGCTCAAATGATAGTAGCGCATGCTGACATCAAAATATCCCAGTAATCTAGCATGAACAAATTGCAATGTAACTAGTCTAGCGCCACCAGTAACGAGTAGTATAACGGGTACAAGGCTAAGTGTAAATAAAAATCTCTCCCCTTCGGCAAGAAACATGATATCTTTGACTTACACAGAAATGTGAAAAGGACGTTAAAAGATCTCGGGGATTATGGATGACTTTAATTAAAAACAACCAAATAATGTTTGTCGAAATACAATAAAGGGTCGTTATTAAGACTTTGTAAATTTAAATCCTACTGATTGATCTTAAAACCACAAAGGTTGCAGACCGGTCAAACAGGGTGCATGCCGTAGGAATCAACTACGGCGTGTGTTCTCATATGCTGAAATGTTGACTCCGGACTGATCTTATTATAAAAATCGTTCTGTTTACCCATAAGGGGGATGATTTGGGCTTAATCATTTCAGGTCATATTTAATTTATATAAAAGCTTTACAACCATACAAAAATATCAATTTTGAAAAATCTTGAGGACGCACAATTTTTCAAATGTGTCTCTTTAAAGGGGGATGATCCGAATTAAGTATATAAAGTTTTCATCTTGATAGAATTGCTTTCACCCCAAAACCCCATTTACGTTTCGCGCCGATATTTCAAAAGTGGTCCTATAAGTGTTAAACACATCGCTTCCATAGCGATACATCCCAAAGAAATGTCTATTGCCGTTATAGTGATATATTTGAATTTAGTTGTGTTTAAGTGTCTGACAAATTGCTATTTCAGGAGTGTTTCCGGGACCTTCTTTTTTTAAATAAATGTATTCCAATTAAATACTCAACGCGAATAGTGAAGAACCCATTGCATGTTATACAATGGCTAACTGTCAACATCCCCCAGATACACTGTGCCATATTCTCTGAGCTGATACTCGTGCCCATGCATTGTACCGTAAACGATTGACTTGTAATGCGATAGGGCCTATCAACACATCTCGCTGTTTTTCTGTTTAATCTTAATTGCGAAGCAGCAATTCAAACGCGTCCAGGGAACTGTAGTTATTTAAATTTTAAGCCTTGATATTTAGAAGACAATATTTACCATGAATGTTTTATAGGCTTATGTCGCTCGCAAAGTTCCATACAGACTGACATCAAATTGTAAAGGTCACTTTAGATTGATGTTTTCTTTTTCTGGTTTATATTGTCTACATGCTCAAATATATTTTGGACAATAGAAAATCTCGAGAGATTTATAGAGGATTTAAAACCACTCAGTAGTTAATGGTTCTTCGTAATAGGGATATCGCCCATCTGATTAGCGATGTAAAACAAATCCACATGAGCTCTGTATGATTTGCCGGATACATCCTTTTGATTCAGATGCTCAAGTGATACTAGCGCATGCTGACATCAAAATATCCCAGTAATCCAGCATGAACAAATTGCAATGTAACTAGTCTAGCGCCACCAGTAACGAATAGTATAACGGTTACAAGGCTAAGTGTAAATAAAAATCTCTCCCCTTCGGCAAGAAACATGATATCTTTGACTTCCACAGAAATTTGAAAAGGACGTTAAAAGATCTCGGGGGATTATGGATGACTTTTCTACTTTTTAACAAAATAATGCGGGAATTTCTATTTACGGAGCGTTGATATCGTTTGGATTAATTAAAAACAACCAACTAATTTCTGTCGAAATACAATAGAGGGTTGTTAAGAAATTTTTCAATCCTACTGATTGATCTTAAAATCACAAAGGTTGCAGACCGGTCAAACGGGGTGCATGCCGTAGGAATCAACTACGGCGTGTGTTTTCATATGCTGAATTGTTGACTCCGGACTGATTTTATTATAAAATCGTTCTGTTTACCCATAAGGGGGATGATTTGGGCTTAATCATCTCAGGTCATTTTTAATTTATATAAAAGCTTTACAACCATACAAAAATATCAATTTTGCAAAATCTTGAGGACGCGACGCACAATTTTTCAAATGTGTCAGTGTCTCTTTAAAGGGGGATGATCCGAATTAAGTATATAAAGTTTTCATCTTGATAGAATTGCTTTCACCCCAAAACCCCATTTAAGTTTCGCGCCGATATTTCAATCCGTTTTGATCGGGCCGTGGTCCTATAAGTGTTAAACACATCGCTACCATAGCGATACATCCCAAAGAAAGGTCTATTAACGTTATAGTGATATATTTGAATTTAGTTGTGTTTAAGTGTCTGACAAATTGCTATTTGAGGAGTGTTGCCGGGACCTTCCTTTTTTTTAAATAAAGTATTCAATTCATACTCAACGCAGAATAGTGAAAACCCAGTGCATGTTATACAATGGCTAAGCTGTCAACATCCCCCAGATACACTGTGCCATATTCTATTGAGCTGATACTCGTGCCCATGCATTGTACCGTAAACGATTGACTTGTAATGCGATAGGGCCTATCAACACATCTCGTCTTATTTTTCTGTTAATTAGTGCGAAGCAGAAGAGCAGCAATTCAAACGCGTCCCGGAACTTTAAGTTATTTAAATTTTAAGCATTGATATTTAGAAGACAATATTTACATGACTGTTTTATGGGCTTATGTCGCTCGCAATGTACATAACGACTGACATCACAGTGTAAAGGTCACTAGATTTGATGTTTTTTTCTGGTTTATATTGTCTACATGCTCAAATATAGTGTTGGGCAAAGAAAATCTCGGAGATTATAGAGGATTTTAAAACCACTCAGTGTATGGTTCTTCGTAATAGGGATATCGCCCATCTGATTAGCGATTGTAAAACAAATCCACATGAGTCTGTATGATTGCCGGATACCATCCTTTTGATAAGATGCTCAAGTTGTACTAGCGCATGATGCCATTAACATATCACAGTAATCCAAGCATGAACAAAACTTGCAATGTAACTAGTCTAGCGCCACCAGTAAGAAGTAGTACAACCGATACAAGGCAAGTGTAAATGAAAACTCTCCTTCGGCGAGAAACACGATATCTTTGGCTTTCACGAATGTGATGAAAAAGGACGTAGGAGACTGCATGGGGGGGGTGGTTGTCCATATTGTACTTTATGGTGGCGCTTTCAAACCCGTTTTTCCCCTTAAATCGTACTGGAGAGTTTTTTTTTATTTTTATTTCAGCATGGAAATGAATTAATGTTTTATTTATGAGTCAAATTGTAAGGGAAAAGTCCTTTGGATAGTGTTTTTCATTTGGTTGGGGGAGAATTTGGTTGCGCTTTGTAATTAAAAAATTAGTTTTTGGACCGTCATTTGGAAAGGGTACAATGATTATGTGGGTCGTGTTGATGTACCTCACAGCCCAACAGAGTTTTGGTAACTGTGGTTTGAGAGTTGGATTTTAGGTAATTTGGGGGGCGCTGATTTAAAAAAAATAGCATATGTTTTTGCCTAAAACGTCAAAGTTCACTCTATGTATACACCATGGTGGAGGGGTGTATAACCGGGTCCAGAGTACTAAATCACATGAACCAAATTCCAAAGTCAAAAGGTAACATCATTAAAAGTGGCTATAGTAATCAAAGCTACATAAAGGCACACCAGATTAAATCTTACTTTGACGAAGAAAGACTTTGGCCTTAGAATTGTTATGTAACAAAGGTGTTGTTGCAACCCCCCCCCCCCAGTTTTTCTCCCGGTTGCAAGAAAAAAGGCGTGATTGTATAGCAAAATGATTTTAGGTATAGTTTTTACATCGTTGTAGCAAATTTTAGCAAAACAATTCGGACTACAGGAAGGTAGGGAAGCCATCAAATTTGAGGCTTGGGGGTGGGGGGTTGGTTGAAAACATTACCTATATACGTTAGTGTATAAATTGGAATACCATAATTGCTCTTATCAGTTAAAGTTAGGTTATGTCATTAAGCTTTAAAATTTTATTTTTAGGTTAAATATGTTTTTTTCTTTATTATCTTCGGCCAAAAATGATTATAAAATAATAAAAAATTAAAATAAATATGCATTAGAAATTGAATCGTTTGTGATTTTTTTAGAGAAAATTCAAATTTTCCTATTACTTTTGCACACAAAACCTGAAATCACCAATTTTGGGAGGGCACCGTGCATAATAACGTATAGAAGTAAGTTGCTGGAAATGTTGGATGGAACTGTGGTACTGAGTTTGATATCCACTGGGAGAGGAGACATAGCTAGTTCATTGATACAAAATCAAGTTCATAGGGGGTTTTTGGTATGGAAATTCAATGGGGCGATCGCACAACCCCGTACCCCGGTTTAGAATAAGTTACATAAATAGCCTGTATGCGGGTTACTATCTGAAGTTGTTGTATCATCAAATCCAATAAATGTAAATATTTTTAAGGCAAAATAAAAAATATAACAGTCATTGCTCCTACAGTCATTGTCTGAACAAATGTTCATGAGGTGCACCATATGGCATAGAAAAAAAACTTGACGGGATAGGGAAAAACTGACTGCCATTTTTGAAATCAGACACCCAAAAAATTAGTTTAAAACAACTCTTAAATCTAAGTTCACCAACAATAAAGTTTAATTGGTAGGACCAGTGGACAGAGTTTTGGAAACAATGGCACGGCAAAGTAAAGGGGTTTTCAGAGGGGGGCACTTGGACCCCTTTATGCACAAGTGGGAGTCGCGAAGACGTTATGCACTTAAGAGTAACCCTCGTCTACCTAAGGCCACGTTGCAACAAAACTTCGAAGGGGTGTTTTCCACCCCCTTGTGATTGTCCTTACTGAACAACCGATCCACTATAAATTTGGTACCACAGGAGTTTTAGAGTTTTTTCTTTCCGTTGAGCAAAAGTATGAATACACTGGATATTGGGTTGAACATGATATTAGCCTTTGCCTTGCATAAAATTTCAATATTCCTACCGTTTTTTTTTTTAAAAGTGCAAATCGAATCTCCGCCTATTCTGTGGAAATTAACATTTTGCTGATGGTTAACCGAGTGATACCCTCTGGCAAAAACTAATCGCTACTGACCTGCCGTTGTAACAGGATTAAATGTCATTGATTACAAACAGAATTGAACAAATTAGTCGGTGCATCTAAATATATTGCTTCATTGTGATAAAATACAAATATAATTTTCCCTTACTAATGTTCATTTTGCCCGGCACATTACACAAATGGATTATTCATTGATCTGAGTTTTAGCACTTTAGAGTCGTCTCAGCAGAAATTCAGCCCGCCTTTCAAGCTGTCAACACTAAAGTAACATGGCGGCTAGTCATTCACTGAGTGTACTGACCCCTGTGTTACCTATGGGGATTAATCCCATTAGATAACAATGATATTGAAAAAGCAATCAGCGTTATCGGATCTAATAGCCGCAGCCAGCCTTGCTGCGACGTGTAATATCAATTTATTTGTATTTTAGCTCAATTTACAAGAGAGATTCACCTGGCTAATTCGACAAGTGTAAAGATAACATTTATACACTGACAATTTGTAGGGTGTTAGAATCTAGAGCAAGAGCAATTTTTTTGAAGGTATTATTAACGGTGATTGTTAAAAACGACTTTCAATTAGACTAGCATATCGGACATTTTGACATTTTTCTCTCTAACCCATATAAATATCCCTAACATCCCTTTACTGCATTTAAATGCACTTTTGTAAAACATTATGGAGCCCTTGTGGGGGGGGGGGGTGGTCCCCTAGACCTAACAAGAAAGATAAAGCTACGTCTCTTTTTTGCGTTGATCGTCAGATTTTACCTTTTTGGTAAAAAATGCTACAAAGTCCACGTACATCGCTATGTAATTGCTATGGATGGGACTCGAACGCACAACATCCGTTTAGATCTCAGAATGAACGCTATGCAACGGAACTCATCATATGCGAGTAACAAATAACTAAACTTCTTATGAGCAAAATTCAGAAGCTAGAGCATCATAAGAATATAAGTTAATCACAGGGATGACATAGACTAAATATTAGAAAAAATGTTTATTCTATTGTCGGATCTGCTTGATCTTCTCACAAATTGACACCCATCAATGAAAATGAATGCGAATTCTCTTTAAATGTTCTTTGAAGGTAATATATAGTTAATGGCTGGTATTCTGAAAGGGAGTCTAACTTTAGACCCAGGATTAAACCAGGATTGGTCCTACATGATTGGACCTTTTTCCTTTCAAAATACTGTGAAAGTTAAATGTAACGAGTTAGAAAATTCCTCATGGATGGCCATTCCGGCCCATCCATGAGGAATTTTCTCACCTGTTACGGCACATTTTCAGAGTGTATTGGAAGGAAAAAGATCCACTCATGTAGGGCTAATCCTGGTTTAAACCTGGGTCTAAAGTTAGACTCCCTTTCAGAATACCAGTCATAAAGTTTATATATATACAGGGTGAGTAAAAAAAACAACTTGACCCGGGTTGTTTCCGCCATGTTGAGTTTTTACATAATATATATCTAACATATGTGGTATCATCAAAAAGCCTATTTCATTATCTTTATTTTTGTTGCAAAGACAATTCCAATCGGTTAAGTATAGGCCGAGCTACAGTCTTTTGAATCAAGTGGTCCGCTTTTCCCCCTATCCACGGATTCCAATTTGAATGCACGGCGCCCAACTAAGCAAATGACTCCACAAAATGATGATAATGGTATGTCTATGTTTATGTCAAATAAAGTGGTATCTTAACGGTGCAAAAGCCAGTGATAATGGTAAGATTCAGTTGAAACATTTTTTTCAAGATGTTGTTTATTTTGGTCTACAAATACAGACAATACTTTAAACCTCAAGAGGTTGTCACTAATGCCTGTTCCTTCATATGGTATGATTCATTCAACTCCTCCAGAACCTGAACGTGTATCAAGTTATTTTATTGTTCAAATGATTGCTATGAGTGATGAGGACGTAGAAACGTAGATGGCATCGATGGTAAATTGTGACGAATTTTGTTGGGGTTACATAGCGCCACATTTATCCTGCAGCATGCAATAAATGGCCCGATTTTCTTTCTTGAACTGATTTCCTCTCTGACGCCGTTCATTTTAATGTGAATGCCGTGCAGGCAGAAACCCTGCTTTTACTTGATTCAAAATGACCTGTAACTCGTCTATACCTAACCGATAATGCTCCTCTGCAGTCAAATTAAAGATAATTAACTAAGTCTTTCAGATGATATCACATTATGTTAGATATTGCCTACTTGAAATTCAAAATGCGGACACATCAGGGTCAAGTTTTTTTGACTCACCCTTATATATTACAAATATCTTTTTACCCATTTTGAGTATTTACTTTTAGCACGCATAAAAATTATTGGAAAAAAAAGTCCATAGCAATATTTGGGACAGCTATTTAGGTCATCAGTTGATAATAACGCCACAAGAAATAAGTCATTAATGAACATGGACAGTCAAGTGATCGCTTTGTACAAATTTACGAGGTTTTTAAATATTTGACGTTAAACTATGTATAAACCCGTCAAGTTCAACGTTTCTTCGAGTACATTTCCACTGCATAGTGAAAAAGTGGCGGACCTCTAATTAGCGTGTTTCCCGTCGAGGTTTTCGAATTACATGCTATCAAACTTTTCAATCAACAGACCTCGACAATTGCGATTTCGGCGGCCAATGACCGCATGCGAGGGAGTAATTGACGAAGACGGAGTGTTTTGACCATCTCAAACATTATTTGCTGAAAAAGGGGTTAGCGGCTTTGTGCATATATTTCAATGCACTTTGATTAAAGGGCTATATGTTGTTAAAAGGTTGTTCTCACATACTTACGGAAAAACAAAATATATGACCAACTTCCAGGCGGAAGAAAACCCCAAGGTAGAAAATTTAAATTATCGAAAAGGTGGACAGGTCTAACCCTAGGTCAAACTGTGATGATGGATAACAAAACAGGAAGAAGTTATGGTCGAGAAGAAATTTATGACCTGTGTGTGAATTCCGACTGTCTTAATTATACGTGGCAACGAAACATGGACTACAACCAACTGTAGACCAGAAACTCACCTGGTGGCGTACCCGGGGGGGGGGGGGCAAGGGGGCAGATACCCCCCCCCTGGTGATCTTTCTTCCCTTCCTCTTGCCCCCGAAAAAATTGTAATAAGCTGCCACGCGCACTGTTAAAATTAAAAACAACCTATTACATATACAAGTTTAATATATTCTCAGGCGTATTTATTAAACATGCCCCGCCCGATCCCCCAGCTCTTTAGAATTTCGATCGACTAGGTGAAAAATTTGGGTCTCGAGCCGGAAAAATTTGGCGCACTCTCTACTAAGAAATCCTGGTCCCCCCTGATGCTTGCCTCCCCTGAAAATATATGTGCCCCCTCTGCCACCACCGAAACAACAAAACAACATGGTACGCCACTGAACTCACCACAGCACACTAGTCATTGAAAATAAAATACATAACTAACAACAATGGACAAAATTAAAATTCAGAAATAAGAAAACAAACCCATAAAAATAGCAGGGTAAATCAATGAAAGGTACTGTAGGTGGCAGGATATATAATGCGTAAACGGACAATAAATGGAGAAGAACAGAATGGCAACCCAGGGATAGAAAACGAACTAGCCCAAGACAGAGGCGTAGGTGGCGTGATACTGACCCATACATGGCCCCACATTACAAGACTAACTCAGACCGACAGAACTGGCAGAATCATGAAGAGGGCTACATCCTGGAGTGGATTGGCAAGACAGCTGAAGAAGAGAAGAAGAAGACGATATGTCGCGAGCTGAGAATTACAACACGGTTTTAACTGAAAGTTTTAGTCATTTTTAAATATTGGCATTTAAAATCAAAAACAAACATTTTTACAGAGTGACACATTTTTAGATGCAAAGCAAAGCTTGAATCCATAAACTATATACCATTTTAAAGCTTTTATACATAACGGGATCTTACAAATGCCGTTATTCAAAAAAGGGCAAAATATCAGTTATAAACTTGTAATTCTCAACTCATGATTTGTGTTATTAGCCATGTTTGTTTTATTTTAGTGATTAACTACTTACACGCGGTACTACAATTCTGTAAGATTCATTAGTTTTTACTCAACCATAAATATTTTTTCTTGTGGATAGATAATTTCTTTAAACCTATGGAACTCTAAAATTTGCTATTCTTTTAGAATTTATGCATACATTTCATCTAAAAAAAAATGGGCATTATTGTATGCGTAACACCAATATTAACTCAGTTTATGACAACACCATTCATCCAGTTGCAATATAGAACGCCCCCGTTCAATATCGATATCCATTGTATTTATGAGTAAACCTCCTTCAAAATATACACATATTATTAGTGTGAATTTGCTTTCATTTTGAAGGTCACTAACCTAGCATGCCCTGTATGCTCTAGTGTTTATTTATACAATTATATTTTCAGTTCCTTTCATGCATCGCAATATTTAATGTGGATCGGAATCCTTCGCGCGTCGGGTGGAGGACCGATAGGTTCAGAGGTGCTTACCGAATAATGGTCACGCAGTAACGGTCAGACCAGATGTGTAAACACAAGGTCTCTTAGTTATAGATGCTTCAAAGAACAAGACGTGTCTTGGCATCGGATTGGTGTTCTCGGATCTTTCCGAACAAAGAAATTAACGAAACACTAACATAACGCAAATATCAGTCCTCGATTAGTACTGTTCCTGTCTCTCTAATCTAATACTCCTGTCACACTTCGCCGGATAAGGCCAACGCTGACAAACCAATGCCTATTTTTTTTGGCATACGTTTATATCCAAGTGAAATGCGTTTGATGTCCTTTTTTAGTCCTTTGGATTGACGATCATCATCATGTAATGTCCGTTCAAAAGCGGGCAGAAAACTTGTCCGTGTACACTTTTAAATCGCTAGAAAAAGATCCGACGCTTGTCCCTATGCGTTTTTCTCTGTATGTGCATTGTACGGTATGTATATACCGTACTGTCGTTTTCCACACGTTTCCAGGGTTCGTCTGCTGCAGGAGATGGGACGGAGGCGTTTTCTGGCCGATTGACAAAGGACAATCACCCTGATGGTAACACGTCCATCATAAGGATAAAAAAGGACATGAGACGCATTTCAAAGGATATCAACATTCGACCAAAATCGGACCATTCGTTTCCCATGCATTTGCCTTATCCAGTGAATGAAGTTCTTCGTTTCTTAATAAGAAACTGGAAATTAGCGACCGTAATTTACATAAGCTTATTATATCGTGGTCATCAATTTGTTTTGAACCCACGAACCACATCTAGGTTGGCTTGTTTTGTCATTCATCAAAATATAATAATGAAAATTGTAATGTCCAAACTTGTTTCTACCCTTCTGCAAGCCACTGCATTCAATAAAGTTGATGTACAATTACCACAGCTTATCTTTCTGTGTCCATACTATAAACGTGACAAATAGGAGGGGCAAGCCTGCTTTGCCGTACCGAAGCAATCAGAATGCCGTGCCAAGTGTCATTGCAAATGTAAAGGCGTTTATCCTGTATGTTCCGTTACTTTATCGTTCTAAAGTTAATAAATGATCTGAGGAAAACGGTAAAGTAATAATATCCGATCCATTTATTCCCTTGGTCAGACACTCACAAACCTAACTCACGTCATATTATGAAACAAGAAAATACTTGTTTTTAATTTGTTTTTATGTTGATTGGTGTGCATGGACTCTGTTTTTTTGGCACGCTCCACGTATCAAAATCATGGCGAGTTTTCCGCGCATGTCGAGTTTAACGCGCTGTGTATCGAGTGTTTCCTCGCCATATGTCAGTGTGTGCAGCGTTATATTTTGAGTTTACAGCGCTGTCTGTCCCGTTTGCCCTCTATACATCCATTGTGCTCCCTATATGGTGAGTTTGACATTAAAAATCATGTCCAATTTTACGCTCACGTATCAAATCATGGCGAGTGTTCCCGCAGCATGTCGAGTTTCACGCGCTGTGTATCGAGTTTTTTATCGCCAATTTTCGATGTGCAGCGTTATAGTCGAGTTTACAGCGCTATATGTCACGTTTGCCCTCTCTAACCTCGAGTTGTGCTCTCTATATGGTGAGTTACATAAATCATGTACGTTTCAAAATCTCGACATGGGTTTCTCACAACATGAGGAAAACTCGACATGATTTTTTGGTGTATGCTCAGGGGCGTATGTATATACATAAACAATGCCCCGCCCGAATCCCCCCTCTCGTTCGAATTTCGATCCGACTGTTAAAAAATTTGGGTTCCGAGCCGGAAAAATTTGGCGCATGCCCCTCTATTAAGAAAATCCTTGGGATTCCGGCCCCTGAATTCTTGCCCTCCCCTTGAAATATTAGTGTGCCCGTGCCCCCTCTGCACCCCGAAACATACCAAAAAAAAAAATGGTTTACGAGCCACTGACGCACAGCCACAGCACACATATCATTGAAAGAAAAATACTACATCACCACAATGGACAAATTAAAAATTCAGAAATAGAAAACAAACCCATAAAAATATCATGTAAAATCAATAAGCTAAATGTAGTGGGCAGGATATATAATGCGTAAACGTGACAATAAATGGAGAAGAACAGAATGGCAACCCAGGGATAGAAAACGAACTAGCCCAAGACAGAGGCGTAGGTGGCGTGATGACTGACCAACACTGGGCCAACCACATGGACAAGACTACCTCCAAGACCGACAGAACTGGCAGAATCATGAAGAGGGCTACATCCTGGAGTGGATGGACACCTCCATGAAGAAGGAGAAGAAGAAGACGATATGTCCCCGAGCTGAGAATTACAATAACGGTTTAAACCTGAAAGTTTAGTCATTTTAAAAAGATATCTGGCATTTAAAATCAAGAAAAACAAAGACATTTTTAACCGGAAGTGACGCATTTTAGATGTCAAAGAAAGCTTAAATCATAAAATATCCATTTAAAAAGCTTTTACTATACCGGGAATCTTTACAATGCCGTTATTTTCCAACAAAAGGTGCCAAATATCAGTTATAACCCTTTGTAATTCTCCAACCATGACTTTTGTTATTAGGCCATTGTTTGTTTTAAAATATTTAGTTTTTAAAAAAGAAATTTATAAATACTTACACGCGGTACTACATTCTGTAGATTCTTCAGTTTTTCTCACCATTAAATTATTTTTTGCTTGGATAGATTTTCTTTAAACTAGACATCTAAAATTTGCTATTAGTTTAGAATTTTATGCAATCATTTCCATTCTAAAAATGTGCATTATTGCTGCTTTACCCAATATTAACCAGTTATGACACCAACCAATTCAGCCAAGTTGCAATATAGAACGCAGAACGCCCCCTTTCAATATGCGATATCCATTCGTATTTATGAGTCATACCTCACTTCAAAGTACGCATATTTAATTAGTGTGAATTTGCCTTCATTTTTTAAGTGTCACTAACTACATGCCTGTATGACTCCCTAGTGTTATTATAACTTATATTTTTCAGTACGCTTGGGGTTATGCATCGGCATATTTAATGTGGATCGGAATCCTTCGCGGTCGGTGGAGGACCGATAGGTTCAGAGGTGTAACCGAATATGCACGGCAGTAACGGTCATACGCAAGATGTGTAAACACAAGTGTCTCTTAGTTATAGATGGCCTTAAAGAAACCAAGACTTTTGTACTTGGACATCGGAATGTTGTTCCTCGATCTTTCGAACAAGAAAATCTAACGAAACACACATACGAAATTACACGGTCCTGATTAGTTAACTGTTCCTGTTCTCTTCTTCTAATTCTCCTGTCACACTTCGCCGGATAATGCACACGCATGCAAACAAATGCCGATTTTTTTTGGCATACGTTTTAGATCCATTGAAATGCTTTTGATGTCCTTTTTTAATCCTTTGGATTGACGATCATCATCATGTACTTCCGTCAAAGCGGGCATGAAAAACTTTTGTCCTGTAACACTTTTAATCGAAAAAGATCCGACGCTTTGTCCCTATCGTTTTTTTCTCTGTAATGTGCATTGTACGGTATGTAATACCGTACTTGTCGTTTTCCCCACACGTTTCCAGGGTTCGTTGCTGCAGGAGATGGGACGGAGTGTTTTCTGGCCGATTTGACAACGGACATCACCTGATGGTAAACGTCCATCATAAGGATAAAAAGGACATGATAACGCATTTCAAAGGATATCAACATTCGACACCAAAAATCGACATTCGTTCCTCATGCATGTTGCCTTATCCAGTGACGTCTTCGTTCTTTTATAAAAACTGGAAATTAGCGACCGTAATGTTACATAAGCTTTTATATCGGTTGGTGCAATCAATTTGTGACCGCACGAACCACATCTAGGTTGGCTTGTTTTGTCATTCATCAAAATATAATAATATAAATTTGTAATGTCCAAAACGTTGTTTCTTCTAAACCCTATCTGCACGCCACTGGCATTCAAAAGTTGATGTACAATCTACCACAGCTTAGCTTTCTGTGTCCCATACATTAAACGTGACAAATTAAGGATTGGGCAAGCCTGCTTTGCCCGCTACCGAAGCCATCAGAATGCCGTGCCAATGTGTCATCTTCAAAATTAAAGGGGCGTTTATCCTGTATGTGCCGTTACTTTATCGTTTCTACTAAAGTTATAATGATCTGAGGGGAACGTCAAAGTAATATATCCGATCCATTTATTCCCTTGGTCATACACTCCAAACCTAACTCACGTCATCATTATAAACAGAAAGACTTGTTTTAAGATTTGTTTTTAATGTTGATTGGTTTTGCATGCTCTGTTTTTTATGGCACGCTCCACGTATCAAAATCATGGCGAGTTTTCTCCCGCATGTCGTTTCACGCGCCTTGTATCGAGTTTTCCTGGCCTATATTTCGAGTGTGCATCGTTATTTGTCTGGTTTACAGCGCTATCTGTCAGTTTGCCCTCTATACAGCGAGTTGTGCTCTCTATCTGGTGAGTTTGACATAAACATGTCCCAATTTTACGCTCACTTATCAAATCATGCGAGTTTTTCCCGCGCATGTCGAGTTCAACGCGCTGTGTATCGATTTTCCTCGCCATATTTCCGAGTGTGGCAGCGTTATATATGTCGAGTTTACAACAGCGCTAATCTTGTCCGTTTGCTGCCCGCCTATACAACAGTCGAGTTGTGCTCTCTATATGGTGCGTTTGGACACAATCCTGTCCAGTTTTGTCAAAAATCCTCGACATGATTTTTCTTCAACATGGAGGAAAACTCGACATGATTTTTTGGTGTATGTGTAAAAAAACATCATGTCGAGTTTGCTCATGTTAGAAAAAAATCATGTCGAGTTCAGCTCATGTTGAGAAAAAATCATTCGAGTTTTGCTCATGTTAGAAAAAAATCATTCGAGTTTGCTCATGTTGAAGAAAAAAACCATGTCCATTTTGCACATGTTGAAAAAAAAATCATGTCCGGTTTTTAAAACTCGGCATGATTTATTCTGGACATGATTTTTATTCTGGACATGATTATGAAACTCGGCACATGGTAGAGTTCAACAAACTGGATAGGCGCGCTGTAACTCGATAATCGCGGGTAACTCGATTACAATCGCATGAAACTCGCCCTGATTTGATACGGGGAGCTGCCATAGTTTTGAATAGAAAGAGGGTGGGTGGTGGGGTGGTTCGTTGGATGTGATACAGAACGAGCCTGGAAGGTAGCAAACGGTGGGTGGGTGTTAGAGGGCGAGAGAGAAATATGAGATGTGGGGATAGTACATGGGGGGGGGAGGGGAGACTTGAGGAGCGAAGAGGGAGAACACAAAAGAAAGGAATTTACAGTTGGAGGACCGGAACGGATTGCAGGTATAGGGAAGTGGATGGGGGTAGGTAAAATCCGGGAGGGCTGTGGTCCGGGGGCGGGGGGGAGCTATTCAGGGTAGCAGGTGATAAGTGTGTTCTATGTGGGTGAGGTCAATGATAAGAGAGGTGTGGGAGATAACCAAAAAGTGGCGGGGGGGGAAAAGAGAAGGGGACAGGGGGGGGGGTGGATGGAAGGTGGACAAAAACGTAGAGCAGACGACTGGTCGCCGTAATAATACCTTAGCAAAGGTTCTAATAAACAAGTCGGTATGGAAGGAAACGGAAGGGGACGGGAAGTAGGACGTTATAGGAGGTGAGGGAAGTAGTATAAGGCGTGTGGGTGAGGACGCTTGGGTCATGAAGAAAATTGTGGAAATTCGAAATGGGTGAACATGGGACTGAGGTGGGAGGGGATGTTGAGTAGAAGAACTGAAGGTCCAACGGAAGGATCGTGTCGAGGGTATTGCCATGAGAGCGAGCGCGGGGAGTCCTCCACGCCCACACGCCATCGGGGGGGTGCAAACATTTCACTTTCCCTTACGTCAATAAAGATCCGCCATCCGCTCTTGTCGTGGCGACTTGCTCTCTTTATTCCTGGTCTTCTTCACCCTGCGCTGTTGCGTTCGTTTGGGGAGCTTGTTTACTGTATTCTCCGGGTGTCTAGGGCATTGATTAGATACAGGGAATAGCAGTCTATGGTCGCGGACCGCCTCCGTTTCGCCCTGGTCTTATATGGGTTTTGCCGAGCCGCGTAGTTGGATGGGGGGGGGAGCAAAGGATGTAAGTAGATGAGGGCGAACAAATATTGGATAACATGGGGTTAGTCAGGGGTGGTGGGAGAGAGGGTGGAAGTCGTGGTGTGTTATGGGTTGGAGAGTTTGGGGGGGTGGGGGGGTAAGGGAGGGAATGGGGGGGAGGGTAAGTACGGGGAGGTTGAAGGGGGGATCCGGATAAGTTAAAAGAAGAAGGGGTAAAAAAAGAGGGACTGTTCGGATGAGATGGCTGGTCGGGGGTCTGTTTCTTAATGTGATTTGTCGTGGTGGTTTATTTTCCCCCCATTCCCCTGTCTCGAGGTGTGCCCAAAAATCGGACCCCATTAATTGGACTGTCATATTCCCCTCCCAAGGGGTAATAACGGGGTTAGTACCTGGAGTGAGAGACCGTAGCGCGTGTTAGACCCGTGACCGCTTTTTTTTGCATATTGCTTATAATTTCCAAGCTGGAAATAGATCCCTCCGAACCCCTTTCCATGTGTGTTATCACATTATAGAGCCTGGAACTTAAAGATTGTCTTAAAGATTCTTTTATGAGGGTTCTTCTTAGCATTTGGGGTCATTATTTGTCAATATAACTTTCATTGGATTCATTTGATCTTACCTTTACCCCCATATGTTTTATCTCACCCTTTCCCCCTCCTTTCTTTCCTGCCGCCTCGAAAGCAGTTGCCCGTTCCGTAATTATGTCCAAAGACAAATTTTGACATTAGTAAAAAATAAAAATGGGGCATCCACATAACTTGATTTTTGTTTCCTATCAATGTAAATACTAACTAGTAGTTCATGAACAAAAGGCATATTCATTTCACACAAAGATTACATTTTGTTGGTATACAAAAAAGTGAAAATTCGTGTTTCCTGGACATTCCCAAATGCTTATCAAGTTATCCGTATGTACTGACTTTTTTATGTTATGTTCCCACCAATTATTGCCCATTTGTAAATTTTTTACCTGATCCCTATCTTTTTTGTTTTCTTTTTCCTCTTCGCTTTTGTTTCTGCATTATCTTCCTCCCTGCTTGCCCTTTCGGTTTTACTATGTCGTTCTATCTTTTTCTTCTTTCCCAAATTGAAATCCTTTCTGCCAAACGTCCTAGTGTTCCACAACTTTTATCACTTTTTTCCCCCTTCCCCCTTCCACTCTTACAGCTTGCTTCATTTTTCATCGTAGTTATTTTTTTTTTACTTTGAGTGCCGGATGGTAACCGCAGCATATCTGGCGCCCGTCAAAAAGACTATGAGTTGTCGACCGTCTCAATTAGTTAAAAAAAAAACTAATACAAGTTATTTGCAAAAGGGACTTTTACTAAACATTATTAACAACTCAAAACGTACACTTTTGTGTGTACTTCACAAGGGTTTGGAGGTGCTTTTATGACTTGTCATGCAAACCAGCATGTGGATTGGAATTTAATTGTCATGGTCTCATTCTTCTGTCAGAGTTTACTTCAAGTACAATTGCCAAAATCTCAAAAAACTGAATATTCGAAGTTCTGGGTCCCCAGTCACTTGATACCTTTTCCATGACAGGCAAACAAAGTCCAGATCAAAAAAAAACTGTGCGAGTGGCGAGCTCACTTGTCATTCACTAAGCAATAGAGGTATTTCCTGCAGCAGCCATCTCTTTAAGGTTGAGGGTGATTAGGCCACGTCAATATTGTAATTCGTTGGGGGGCTAAGCTCTTAAATAGTTCTCAGCAGGTTTCTCTACTACCTTGGATTTTCAGGTGGCAAGGGTCTACAATTGCTTTCAAGGATTTTTGTGAACATCCTGAGTTGTAGCTAGCAGTCCAACCAGGGCCTTTAAGAGCTGGAGTTTTTTTGATGGGCATGCTGGAGAACTTTGTTATAGCCTTTTTTTTGGATAACCCAGTCGAATGTCTGAAAATGCCCTCTGATATTTTCAGGAACAAATTTTAAATGCATGGAATTGAAATCCTATGCGTTTCCTGGCAAAGAACCAGGGTGCAAGTGCTCCCCAGCACTCTGTGTATAGCACGAAAGTCTTGGTGATAGCGACTGCACATCAATATCACATCAGAAATAAATGAAATCAGAAATGATATCACCGTAAATTGGAAGGTTGGGCTCTTTTTCATCTTGTTCAAGATGAATGCCTTTATGCACTGAGAGTCTGTAACATACGGTATATTAAATTCCTAAAAGCCCAATCTCTCGTTTTTCAATTGTATTTCCGTATGACAATGAAGGCTGTAGCACTACAACGGTCGTTGTGAAATAATTAAACTGCTGCCTGCCCAAGGTTACATCATGTAATCGTGCAAAATCTAGAAAAATGATCCATCAAATTAGTTGTGAGCTGCAAAGCCTTCCGTTCAAGCTTTGGCCCAAGTATAAAGTGCGCTGAGACTTGATGGTTGCGCCAGGTCCTTGTCATGTGCCAGCTTTCAGATTGAATTAGAAGTTCACAAACATTGGCAATACCACCTGCTTCTTTACACGACATGTTGTCCAACAAGGTCCACCAAGAATGTTTGCCAATCATGGTCCACAGCACAGAGCCATTTCTATGGTAGGCCAGCCGTGTGTTCTGTAACTGGTTGACATTCACCAATGATAACTCCTCAAAATCTGCTTTTTTCAAACTTGTTTTATTTGTTCATTTTGTTTTTTTTTTGTCTTTTCTTTAAGAGATTTCATTAATTAATGTGGGCAGATTTCCTGGACGTGATTTTCTAGAGTTTTGAACATAGGAAAGAATGCCTGTGCCTTTCAGTATTATCCTGTTTTAATGCGTATTCTGTGAACTAGTTTGTTTGGTACTTCTGTAGCAGTTTCGATAAAGTGGTCAGGTCCCAATGGGTATTTGGGCTCACTTGTTACAAGATCCCTTCCAGAATCCTACCCAATATCTGGGTTTCTTGTTATAACCTCCTGACACCATCCTCATTTTGTTATCCAAACTTTATTGTATTCATACTATGCAAACTGTTCTAGATAATTTGAACAAATTACAAGCTCAAAGCCTTTTTGGACAGGAACGTCCAGTGGATTGACTTTTCTTCTGTTTGACACCGTCATTTTGTGTAGGTCTTTTTTGTATTATTACTATTATTTATTTTTACTGAACTATAATTTATATTATTTTCTATTTTGATTGAATTATTACCTTTAACCCTAAAACTCATCTGTATCAATACGTTTTGATCGTGGAACTCAAAGCTATTAAACTTTTTAAAATGTTTTAATTTTTTAAAAAAATAGTTATTTTAATATTTATTTATTCAGTTTTTTAAATTGTTTTTTTATTTATTTTTCATTATTTGTTGTTGTGGTTGAAGAACAAATTTAAGATGGAATGCCATGCGCCTTTCACATGATTTTAAAGACATTTTAAAGCATTTTCCTGTTTCCAAGCTCCCTTGTCCCCAATGACCGGACTTTCTGAAAATCGGCAACCATCGACTTGGTACAAACATTAACCATGTTTGACCTATTGTTATAATCTCTGCAAGCAATACTTCATGCTTTAAATATACGTAGTAGGAAACTTTCCACCTAAAACAACAGTTTTTCACAAAAAGATGTACCACAAACGGCAATATATAAACATTCGGGGGATTTAGAGTTTTTAGTGTTAATATACTGCAAAATTGTACTATACTCGATTTCGCGCTGATAATAGGACCTGGGGAAAAGTTTTGGGCCATATCCATTGGGTTGAAATAGGGAAGAAGCATTTTAATCTATCAAATTTCCAAGAAAGTCGCTCTTGGTGCATAAACAATTAGAGAAAGTGATTTGAAAGAAAGGGGGACAAGTAAAAACTTAATTTTGGTATGTACGTTTCTGAAATGGGACACTTGTACAGTTTCAATACAGTCGATTTATAAATCATTAACATCACTTTCACCTGTAAGACGGTTGTTATAGGAAATTAAACGCTTTTGGGGTCGCCCAAAGGATGATTCCCTGTCGCACAAAAACGCAAAACGAATATGATCTGGCTTTATGATAATTGTTAAGTTGCATCCTTTGCGTTCATTTTAGCGCAAAAAGATTGGAGGGTACCACTTCAGGGAGGTCCTCAGGTTTGGCCCGTCAAAGCGAAAGTGTGTGTGGGGGGGGGGGGGGGGGGGGGGGGGGGTTGAGCCTTTCATACGTTTACTGTTGTCAAAAGCCCCAAAATGGTACTTTTGTTACGTATATGCTATGTAAGCTAATATGACAATATTTTTTTTAGAAGTAATGACATGGACTGCTTCCACCCATCATTGCCAAATTTAATAAATACCAATTTGCTTGCATGAATGGCGAAAATAGTCAAAAAACCCTTGATTTGGGAGATTTGCTTTAATAAACGTTTATAAATAAGCTCTCAGCTATGACGTCACTGTGACGTTATTCTTGTTAAACTTGATAGGTTTGTACTTTATTTGAAGAAAGAACAAACATAGGTAGCTCACATGATTACAAACAAGATGATGTTTGTACCTGAATTACGAAAATCAGGGGCCGGTAGCCCCCTGGTGGGCCCGGAGGAAACGCTAGTAGAAAAAACCTTGTTGACAGGGTTTAAAGAATAGGCATTTATTTATGGATACAAAATGATATTGGAATTGTCATGGAAAAATAATTAAATTCCACAAATTTTAACAGTATGGATCTATCGGACCGCTACTATCGAATCACGGTCAGTTTAAATAGCATCTGGTCGATTTTGATGTGTGTTTGAGTTTTATGGTTTTAGCCAGGTTTTCACTTTCCAAAGACACTTTATTCCCACGAGCTTCAGTTTAAGAACTACATGGACCATATATGGTGGCTATTGACCCATTGTAGTGTAGCTATTAGTTTACGGTAACGTTATGAAAGTATGATGAGGCCCCGTATTACCCATCGCTTGGACAGCGCAAAAAACAATGTTACTATATTCAGAATTCAATAGTGCACCTGCCCTATACAGGTGGTATTTCACATTTTAACGTACAATACTTTCACCAGTAACCCGCTATGTCTTGACCACGGCACCGTCGTGTTAACCGTAAACACACAAGTATTAAAGACGCAGGACTATAAGAGTGATGCAAAAGTTTAATTAATGTTCGCCCCTCACAACATTTCACCCGTAAAACAAAGTACAGGTTTGTCCCTATATCAGCGCGAATCGAGTATAATAATACTACAAATTAACCAAAAGCGACCCTTGTGGAATATTGTAGGAATAAGTGGGTCAACGTTTGTCCAGGGGTAAGTAAAAATTGTATTGTTCGAATTAATAATAGGCTAATATAGTTCGACAGTATCTGTGATCTATAGTTTTCTTACAATAGGCACCATACGTCAAGGTCATCCTGGGTAAAACTTGGTTCCAATGTGCTCCAAACTGGTTTTAAAATTTGGTCATTTGGTCACCACTAGATACTAAAAATTGTATAAGATTCCTTAGTTTGACAGTTAATATAGAATAAGAGTTATAGTTAGTGACCTCACATAGACCAAGTCACATTTGCATTCTAATTTATGCACAACAAAATATCATATATGGTGCCACCAGCTATATTTGGGCTTTTTTTCCATTACCAGTAGAACACAATAGTTATAACAAAACGGGTTAAATCTAAAATTTTACCCCCATTGTGGACCCTGACCGGAATCCTTGAAAGGCAATAACATACTTTTCGGCTCAGTTAGACCATTTCCATCGTCAATATTTGACTGTGTATAAACCTTGTCCATACATATTCTATACTTTGATTTTGGTAAACTTTGATAGGTTTCTTAAGGTTTCCCACATACTTCTGGAGAAATAGATATGCGGTGAGTTATTAGTAATCTTACTGTTTCTTCATTTGACTGGGCCTATAATACTGAAAATAATTGCAATGTCGCATTAATTGTATAATTTAAAAAGGCAACTTTATACAGGAACCCTCAAGTTCGATTACTGTGTTGCCATACTAAAATCAAGGGGTGTGGGTTTGCGGACTTATTATTGCAGGTAACGTAGTTGTTGCGTGCTTCTCACATGCAAATTGTCTCAAACTAACCCAAGGAGTGACCAATGGGATATCCATTTTGATTTTGTGAACTTTGACACCAAGCCTTAACTACGGTATCGCCACAATAAGGCCAATGGTCTCAGTATGACCTTTAAGGACCCCAAACTGACTCTCTTACCAAATATTCAAATATATTTAGATCCTTTTTAGCCTCTACCATGTCTCAAGCTTTAGTTTGATACCAAACTTGATATGATAATTGAAAGTAATGATTTTAACAGACTACGAAATTGATTAAAAAAGGGGCGTGGCCATGCGGCATCTTGTGGTCGAAATTTTGGGCACCCCTTCTGAAATTGCTTTGCATACCCCAAGGAAGAGTTTGTTGCCAAGTTCATGCTTGTCAAGAAGCTGCACGATCTTGGTGAAAATTAGGACTTATCTACTTCACTAGTACCGTTGCCATTGCTGCAGTTCAAAATGCAAGTGGCTATCCAATAAAACAGATCCTGTGACGCCAGCGAAACATGCGGACTAAATCAGTGTAAAACTTCCAAGAACATTGTTCTTCAAGGCCACTTCATGACGACACAGAAGATATTTAATATGATTGCGCCAAATCTTGTATCCGCGTAATCTCAAGAATCTAGACTGGATTAATTGTTACACTTACTAGGTGTCCCTCTCGCACCTTTCTGTTTATCATTATTACAAACAACGGAAACTTGATATGTAATGAGCATTGTGATACGGCCATTGTAGTCTTATTTTCTATTCTTGTCCCCAAAAATTAAAATATCTTCAAGACTACAGGAAAAATCTTTAGTTATAAACATTGTCCGTTACAAAGTAGGAAAAAGAACGCATAATCATGGTACACCGTCATATGAAAACATTAAATATGAATGATAATAATAATATATTAATCATCATCATCCTCACATCATAATCATCATCATCATCATCATCATTGTTAACGCGCGACATATCAGTATACGTAAATGTGTTCATGGCAACTGTGCGACAGCATTAAAGTCGTTCAGCACATTAGCGAAAACGCCATAGTACCAGAGTCACATTTATGTCAAGAAGCTCGAATTTTCGATCAAGGAGGAAACCGGATTACTCTAGAGAAATCTGCGTGAACAAGCATGGATCGAGAACTCAAATTCATTTTAATCAGTGCTATGAACGAGCCCCAAACAGGAAATCGAAACCCGAGCCTTTGGTGAACGGCTGAGATGAAGATACGCTGAGTTATCGGTTGCCCACACTGTGCAAGAAATGTTCTATAAAAAACCGGCGTTTTGACTGTCAGTCCGGACTCAAAACGTTCAGATAACTGTAAAAAGGGACTCGAACATGCAATAACCTATAAAAACGTCGTTTTAATTAACTGTTGTGTATTCCAGCTGCCAGTCAAAACGCCGTTATTGTATGAAGCAATTTTTTAACGTGCATTCACACATTGACCAGTATTCTGCTGAAAATAAACAGCGCAGCCATACTTATAAAGCTAATACCATTAGAGTGAATCCACGTATCACAATATCTGGTCATTCCGTTGCCCTCACTTATTCTCCATCTGTTACTAATGTAAAGTGTCAATCTTAATAAACGCCATAAATCCATAAAATACTAACAACTCGAATCTGCACAAATGGCACAGATATCAACGTGTCTAGTTAGTCAATCCAGATTATGGTAGTAGATAATTCGTGATACCTCACTTACATCAAAGTGACATTAACTCGTTTTACACATACTAAACTTGAACATTGTTAAGGTTTTGTGGGGCAATTGACGCCTTTTGGTCTTATAAGTCCAGGCCATCTCACAAAGCGAATACATTGTCGAGGCATGTTTTCTTATGGTGTTCAAATGTGGCACTCGAGTCTTAAAAAGGTAAGCCACACTTTCTAGCGAACGTGACCTTCCGAGGTAGATTATCATTTCTCTAGTAAACGAAGAATGCTTGTTAGCTTCATGCTTATGGTAGGAATAGCAATTTTTATTATATTCATTACAAAAATAAAGTCACCTTTTTGAAGACACACAACTTAAAATCTCTGCATCGATTTTAAAATCTGCTGTGCCTCGAACTAATCAATACCATGGAATATAAGGTCGCACAAATGCCCATTTTCCGTTTAAAAAACAATCATGGTATTGGGAAAATTACAATGATCAACGCCAGAAGTAATTGGTGGATAGAGCTGCAATCGTTCAGCACTAGTTGCATTTCGTCTATCTTATTAACGTCAACCCTGTTAAGAATTTAATTCTCCCATGATAGTACTATCTCATTCAGTGTGTACAATAACGAGTAATTACATTTTATAGGTACCATTCAAGGTTTTTATGCTTAGAATACATATAATGCTGGCCCGTAGTATTTCTCTTCGAATGGTCATGTACAACTTTGTTTATCGAAATCTCCTCACGGATATTGACTGTATCTTCGCATCCATTAAGGTCTTGGTGGAGGCCCACGGGTAATGCTTTTGTATGGGACACAGGTAATACAAACAGCTATCTAGCCATCCATGTAACATGTATTCTATATTGTATCTGTCACTCACAACGCGCATACTTACCACATCCACAATAGCACCCTGTATAACCTTACAACCCAAGCATCCACACACCCAAATTCACCTAATATACACGCACCGCACCCACACCTGTACCCAGTGAAGGAGGTGCGATAAGGAATACGATATTCCTAAAAGCCATTGCTTTTTGTAATCGACAACACACAGAAGATCTATATTTAGTGCCGTCATTTGGCATTCTTTTCCTCAAATTACACTAACTGACTTTTTGTATTTTATGTCTTCAATAGTACGTGTGGTTTAAATACAGCGCTCCCCCATTCGGTGGTTTCGTCGCCCTATGTTTTGCATTAGTTGATCAATTGGGGATAAGAGTACAATGATAACTTACGGTATTATCTATCTCTTCATTTCTTTGTAATCGCTAAAGAACAATGTATATTAGACATCCTCTTAACTATCTGGGATAAGTAGCTATCATAGAAATAAAAACATCTCATCATAAAATGTCATGTTTTAAAAAATGATATTTTCCATTCAGTTTTATAAATGTCCAGAGATTTTTAGCGTTGTCTTTACTCAATAATGGTTTAATAATGGTTTAATGTATATCACATTGCCATTGTTGTCATTTATCAATGTATTTATTGACGGCAAGACAAAAAAGTAAAAACACTGACATTTAGAGATACAACGGGTAACCTTAAACTTACATTTTACAATTCTAATTCTCCCAAGACGTCTTTATTAAGATGCCCCCATTTCTATAAAAGGATGGCGGAAACACTACTATTTGCTGGTTGTAGTACTTATTTACTGGATCAAGTTAGGGCTCATTGCCACAAAGAGTCGCAGTTTCTTTAGGAAAACAATCAACGTTATCAGAACCTCCTTAGAAAAACAAGTTGCATAGTTCATGTCTTGAATGTTAAAAAGATACTCCCGTGCTACGCGTTAAATGTCTCTAGCTAAATTTTTAACAATGCGAACTGCACTTGCTTTTGCAAATTATAATAATTTTTACAATAATTGGAAAAAACTTTTGATTCGATAATTCTACAAACATGTAAGCTTAAGATATTTTAAATATTTTCCTTTTACATCAGTAACTACAAGAACTAACAGCGTATAAACCTACCTGAATAACTGGAATATGGTAAAATGATATCTACCAGTAGAAATAACATTAAGCAAGAGATTGCGTCAAATGTAAGTTATGAGAGTTATCAGTGTGCAAAAGTTTCTGCATGCACTGACTTGTTTATCACGTTTTATTACCCCATGTGTTCACCAGAGATTAGTGCTATAACTAAAAGAATATTCCAACTTCTTCAAGACATACTGTCATCTAGTTTGTGTTCAACTCGCAAATCGCCTTGCGAGAGGATTCCCTACCCGTGTCTGAACAAAGAGATGTAAGCCTATTCACACATCCGTTGAAGCATTTACTCTTTTGCCATCTAACGGCGAACGTCCAAAAATCCCGCATGATATTTGATCGTACAAATCATGTGTGGGTTGGCGTAACTAGTTGTTTCTTCATGCCCACTAATTAACCACTAAAAGTCCCACTTTTATAGACTATCGCAGGAAAACCTTTACCCTGCCCTTGTCCACAGGAGTTAGAAGGGCTTCAGAGGAGAACTACGCATACTTTACAATGCATATTAATTACATAGAAATTTTGACTGCTCTGGATCTTTTGTCATTTCTTTAATGAGAATGTTCACGATCTCATTTATTTCTTTTGGCTCTAAATTTGGCCCTGTATGATATTAGTCTGATCTTTAACCTCCGATTATTTGGGGCCGTTTCACTAAAAGTATAAAAATCAAATAAAAATATATAAAAATAATACTTCAATCGTGTTGTTCGGTATTTGGATTTACTTTCCCGGAACAGCCGGGTGCTTTATATATACTCACTGGACCTCACCTTGTTGAATATGAAAATTCTTCTGAACAACTTTGAGATCTTAGTAGTAGATGATGGTAAGTGAGCACAACTGGAACTCTATCACTAGTGGATTCTGTGGATGATTACAAGGCTCTTCTTGAGAGTCTTTAAGGCGATACGACTAAGGGCAGAGTCGGTAACTGATTTGGGGTAACCATCGAGAATGAAAGAAAGACATCATCTCAACAGCACGTTCACTGCTCCTGCAGGTATGCGGATGGGAGGAATCAGAAACATTGCTCTCCATATATCTACTTACTATATTGGTGATATTATGTGGCAGTTTTACGTTATCCGTTTCCAAACTAATAATACGATGGTTTGGCATAATGCCCCTCACTACTTATCGCCGTACAATACAAGATAGAGCAAAATTACAATTAAAAAAAGACAGTACAACAGGATCAATTTGAACGCCAATTCTGGGAATCTGAGTAGATTCTGACTAAAATTTAATTTTAATATTAAAGTAATAATTAAAACCTCCTTGCTTTAAACCATGCCTTAACTTTAATTCAATGAACCCTGCGCGAACATATTGAATACCAAGTTCCTGGAAAAAATTCATATTAATAGACACATACAAACCTAGTATATTTGCTTAATGTAGAATGTTTTGTATGAGAAAATAATTTTTATGATGGATTTCATCCGCCTTCGCATCAGAACATGATCAGAACAGCTGAGAGCTAAATCGTACACAGCAGAAGAGCCTGATAGTATAATTGGTGCAGCGAAATCGATAACCTGTACTTGAGAATCGGGTAATAAAACTCGCGGTAACAAAAGACCGTGTCAAGTGAATTATTAAACCCGGCCTTGACTGGAGCCAAGCTAATTGGGGGATCTAATACGGTAGCGACGAGCCGGTACCGATAGCTGAACCAATGTTTGTGTTGCTGAGTGGAGTAAAATATCGTGACGCTTGTCGTGTCTCTTATCGTATCGTTACCTCGACTGTCACGATAACGCTACGTCTCTTTTTTGCGTTGATTTTACCTTTTAGTAAAACATGCTACAGATTACACGTACATCGCTATGTAATTGCTATGGATGGGACTCGAACGCACAGTGGGACGGACCTGTGTACACAGGAACGGAGTGCCCATCCCTCGAACGCAAAAACATCTCAGAATGAACGCTATGCAACGGAACTTATCATATGCGAGTAACAAATTACTAAACTTCTAATGAGCAAAATTCAGAAACTAGAGCATCATAAGAATATAAGTTAATCACAGGGATGACATAGACTAAATATTAAAAAAATGTTTATCCTATTTTCGGATCTACTTGATCTTCTCACAAATTGACACCCATCAATGAAAATGAATGCGAATTCTCTTTAAATGTTCTTTGAAGGTAATATATAGTTAATGGCTGGTATTCTGAAAGGGAGTCTAACTTTAGACCTATGATTAAACAAGGGTTGGCCCTACATGAGTGGACCTTTTTCCTTTTAAAATACTGTGAAAGTTAAATGTAACGAGTGAGAAATTCCTCATGGATGGTGCATTCCGGCCAATCCATGAGGAATTTTTTCACCTGTTATGGCACATTTTCAGAGTGTGTTGGAAGGAAAAAGATCCACTCATGTAGTGCTAAACCTGGTTTAAACCTGGGTCTAAACTATATATATATATATATAAATATATTACAAATATCTTTTTGCCACTTTGAGTATTTCCTTTTAGCACGCATAAAAATTATTGAAGAAAAAAAAATCAGCGAATATTTGGTGGCATTGCTATTTTGGTCATCAGTTGATAGTAATGCCAAAAAAAGAAATAATGCAATTATGAACATGACAGTCAAATGATCGCTTTGTACAAATTTTAAGATTTTTTTTAATAATTTGACTTTAATATGTATAAACCAGTCAGTTACAACGTTCGCAGAGAACAATTTCCTACACGCATAGTGAAAAAGTGGCGGACCTCTAATTAGCGTGTTTCCCGTTCAAGGTTTTCGAATTACATGCTAATCAAACTTTCAACACGATAATTGCGATTTCGGCGGGGGCCAATCCCGCCTGCGAGGGGGTAATGGTACGAGACGTATTTTTGAAATCTCAAACATTATTGCGAAAAGGGTTAGCGGCTTTGATGTATATTTGGTCAATGCCACTTTTGATTATAAGGGGCTATATGTGGTTAAAAGGTTAGTCTCAAAAAACAAAATATATTACCACTTCCATTCAGACGAATCCACAGGCGTAAGCAAATGCAATTATCGATAAGGTTGGACAGTTAAATACATAGGACAACTGTGATGATGGAAACCAAACAAGGAAGAAGTTATGGGTTGGAATATGCAAGTCTGTTTTGCCTTGGCAGATGTAAAAAATTTACTCTGTTATCACAGGTTACCGAGAAGAAAAATGTATGATGGCCTGTGTGTGAATTCCGACTGTGTCTTAATTATACGGAAAGGGCAGAAACATGGACTACAACCCCCCAAAAGGTAGACCAGAAACTCACCCAGTGGCGTAACCCCTGGGTGGTGGGGGGGCAACGGTGGCCGCCGCCTCCCTCTATGATCAAACCCCTGATTCTAGCCCCCCCCCCCCGAAAATATATGTGCCCCCCCCCCACCCCCGGAAAAAAGGTTACGCCACTCACTCCACCACAGCACACAAGTCATGGAAAGAAAATGCATAACATCACAATAATTACAAAATTAAACATTATTAGAAAATAAGAAAAAAACACGTAAAAATATCATGTAAAGATCATTTATTCTATCTAAGCACCATGTCCCATAGGACGTTGCTCCTCGAACAAATTTAGACCTTCTATTCCCTATATTGGCTTCAAATATGCCTTTGTGGACGGTGGTGCCAAATGAAGTCATCTTCCCATCTCTTCCGTGGTCTTCCCTGTCTTTTTGTGCCTGCGACAGTTTTCATAAAAATGCGTTTGGGTAGGCGGATTTTGTTCATTCTGCACAAGTGACCAAACCATGGCAGCTGCGCGGCAATGGATACGAGCTAGGATCCTTTTTTTGGTTGAAAGTGGGCAGGAGGAGATCTTTGACGAGATTTTCCTTCCGGATCTTATCCTTCCCGCTGATATTAAGGATTTTTTCTGTAGCAGTAGCATCGCATCTCAACTGCTTATGCTTCCACGGTTTGACGTCCTTCAGGGTCATTCTTTTTTTTTCACCATGGTCCAGATTTCAGAGCCATACAGAAGCACTGGTGACAAGTGAATAACAAGCCGTAATTTGGTGTAGAGTGAGATGTCTTTATAACTCCAGACTCTCTGTACTTTCCGCTAGTGCTGTGAGGGCCAATAATACTCTGCTGTTGATGTCGCTGGTGGAGTCGTTTGATGGTGTTAGCGTTACTTACTCCCAAATACTTTGAATCTGTTACAACCGGCTCAAGTGGTGTACCATCAAGGTAAAGATCAATGAACTACATTGTAGGTGGGCAGGACCCTGCTAACATGACAATAGATGGAGAAGAACGGAATGGCAACCCATGAATAGTAAAGAACTAGCCCAAGACAGAGGCGTAGGTGGCGTGATGACTTGACCACATCATGGGCACACATGGACAAGACTAACGCCAAACATGGGCACCACATGGACAAGACTAACTCAAGACCAACTGAATTGGCAGAATCATGAAGAGGGCCACATCCAGGAGTTGATGGACACAACCTGAAGAAGTAGAAGAAGAAGATTTGTCGTGAGCTGAGAATTACAAGGTTTTAACTGACAGTTTAGTCATTTAAGATATTGGTATTTAAAATCAAGAAAAACAAAGAAATTTTACCGGAAGTGACACATTTTAGATGTCAAAGAAAGCTGAAATCATAAACTATATACCATTTTAAAGCTTATACTCTAACGGGAATCTTACCATACCATTATTCAAAAAAAGGTCAAAATATCAGTTATAACATTGTAATTCTCAGCTCGTGAGGTTTGTTATTAGGCCATGTTTTTTTTAATATTTATATATATAAATACTTACACGCGGTACTACAATTCTGTAGATTGCTTCAATTTTCCTCACCATTAAACTAAGAATTATTTTTGCTATTGTTTTATAATCTTACACTGTTAAAAATTTCCGTAAATTAAGAAAACAGATTTTCCGTAAATTTACGGAAAATCTGTTTTACAAAAACAATAAAAATAAAAAACAAAAAACATAAAAAATGTTAATTAACGGAAATATTTCAAAAATTTCTGGCAGTAATATTTCCGGACTTTTTTTTTTTTTTTGGTTCCTTTTTTTTTTTTTTTTTTTTTTTTTTTTTTTTTTTTTTTTTTTTTTTTTTTTTTTTTTTTTTTTTTTTTTAATTTTTTGTAAATTTACCCTAAAAATGACTGGAAATACTGCTGCCAAACTTTTTTAACAGTGTATGTATCATTCCATTCTAAAAATGTGCATTTTTGTATGCTTAAAGCAATATTAGCACATTTTTTTGAAGAGCGCCCCCAATTTTTCAAAAAAAAATACACGGTTGTATTGGTAACTGGCTAGTAAACTATACCTGTGAATGGTTAAGCTCTACAATGTCTATGTGTCGCAAAACGAAGGAATTTTGTAACTAGAATAATTAATATCGGGATCCCAATAATAATTCAACGGCTGCTGCTGCTGGAAACGGCCTTCCAATATGAAATAGCCAGGAAATAGCGCCATGTACGCATCTACGCTCATCTATTAGTTGTTTTATTGGTTCAGGCAAGTCAAGTTAGAGGTCATTTTCTTGAGGTGGTACTATTTCATCACGGACGGACATAAACGTAGCATTTCCAGCTCTGCCGTTAAGTACAATCTAGGATCCCAATTCTAATTACAAAAATCGCTCATTTTATGATAAATACGCATTTTTTAGCATTCTCGTTCGCAGGAGTAGTTTTCTAGACAATTACCAACATTTTGAAAATTGGGGGCGCTCTTCAAAAAATGTGCTAATATTGCTTTAACCCCAATATTAACCAACCAAATTATGCCAACAACCAATTCAGTCCGTTGTAATATAGAACGCCCCCTTTCAATATGCGATATCCATTCGTATTTACGAGCAGTACCTCACTTCAAAGTACACATATTCAATTAGTGTGAATTTGCTTCATTTTAAAGTGTCACTATTAAACTAGCATGCCCTGTATGACTTTAGTGTTATTATAAAATTATATTTTTCAGTTACGCTTTCGTGCATCGGTGATATTTAATGTGGATCGGGATCCGTCGGCGGGAGGACCGATAGGTTCAGAGGTGCGCCTCGAATAATGAACGGCAGTAGCGGTCATACGCAAGACGTGTAAACACAAGGGTCTCTTAGTTATAGAGGCCTTCAGACGAATATGTGTTCTCGGATCTTTCAAACAAAGAAATATAACGAATCACTACATATGAAATACACGTCTCTGATTAGTAAATATTCCTGTTCTCTCCTTTCTAATACGCCTGTCACACTTCGCCGGATAAGTCAAACGCATAACAAAAAATGCCGATTTTTTGGCATGTATGCCTTGATATCCATGGTTTGGTGTCCTTTTTATCCTTTGGATGGACGGTCATCATCAGGTAATGTCCGTCAAAGCGGGCAGAAAACTTTGTCCGTGCACACTTTTTATCGCTTGTAATAGAATAGACTTAACCCTGGTTGCCCTGAGTAAATCCCTACCATCTGTAACTCTCATAACTGCCCCATCACCCATCTTCAGCCATCTTCATTTGAGGAGTTCACCTTTCTCCTTTACCTTACCCCAATTAACATGATTAACATATGGCACCACTCCTTCACACACATATATATGTGATTGCCTAGTCAGATAGAAACAATGTCAACTTGGAGATGTTTCGATGCATACAACTCGGCTTTACTTGTTTTATATGATAAACCTGAAACAAATATAATGCTGTGAGTTTGTTGTGAGTTTATTTCATCGCTAGAAATGGATAGCGAGATCCGACGCTTTTTGCTATGGTCGTGCGTTTTTTTTCTCTGTAGGTGCTTGTACGGTAATGTATATACCGTCTTAGTCGTTTTTCCACACGTTTTCAGGGTTCGTTACTGCAGGAGATGGGACGGTGAGGTTTCTGGCCGCTTTGCAACGGACATAACCTGAGGCAAACGTCCATCAAAGGATCAAAAAGACATGAAACGCATTTCAAATTATATGTATTTCTATGACACCGGTTCAAACCAATTTTTGCCAATGGGGCAGACGCAATTGAGAATACTTGGTGAATCTCTACAATTTATTAACTTGATAGGCTCGTACTCTATTTAAAACTTGGTGGGTTTTTTTACGTTGAAACTTTTTTTTGGTCAGATTTCCTTTATTTTTTGAACAAAAATATTGTTTTTATGTTTTGTAGTTTTTTTGTAATAAATTTATTATATTGGAAAATAAACTTTCAGTGTTTCTTTGACATTAATATTTCCTTCAGTTACTGAGATATTCAATTTTAAAAGGTTTTTTTTTCGGCAATCTAGGCCTTTTTCACAACAACATGTAATTAAAAATGGCTAAATTGTGGAAATGTATATTTGTCATTTGTCACTTTTTGTGATATAGAGCACTGGTATTTTAATTTTAAAAGCAAGAATGAGGTTCATGCTTTGCGATTTAGGAAGAAGGCGTATTTTACCAACAGGACAGGTGGGAATTCTAAGGAAACCGCATGTTAATTTCAGTCTACGATAAGCTTATAAATAAGATGCATCACTCAGAATCCTTTGAACTGGCGAAACCGGAAAAACCCAAACCACGCTGAAAAATAACTTAAAATACTAAATTTGGCCAGCAAAAGTGCTGAATTCATGGTTTTTTCTTGAAAAGTAGGCATCTCTGCAAAATATGAACATATGTCTGAACATTAAATTTTCCAAACCGACGCAACCATTAATTTCACATACCATATTAGCCTTTTGGCATTATACTTCGAATTCAATTTATAGAAAATACCTGTAAAATCTACGGGATTGGTACGCAACCCCGATCTAGCCAAGACATCTTTTTGTTAGAGAACATATTTGTAATATTTCCTTATGTTTGCAAACAGAATACACTCACTACATTTTGTCAGGAATGTGTGAACTATATGAACTGTGTCACTGTTTACGAGGTTATTTTTACGATGATATTAAATAAAAGCTCAATAAAAGCTATAACAAATCATACTTTCATTACTTGAATTTCTACTTGATATCATGAAATTAATCATCTCCACTAAAAATAATCATAGCACCAACTGAGACTTACTATATATTAACAACATATTTAATATCGAAAATGGTAGGCTCTAACGGACTCGAACGCTGAACACCCAAAATAAAAATCAGTAAATTCCTTATCTTGACCAGTCGGCCATCAAAGGTAGCTTAGAATATTCGTGAATTGTATTCCCTTGAAACATTCCCGAGAATTTTCAACGAAATTTAGATGTTGATTATGATCGATAGTTTTCATTAGGGGCTCACATGCAATGAATTACTCGCAGATTTGTGTGCTTGTACGGCCGCGTACACTTTTGTCCCAGGAGCACAGGTGCGGTGCCAGGGGTGGCGGGGGGGGGCCGAAGATTTTTCAAAAATTTAGGTAAAAACAGGGGTTTTTGCGCAAAAATTAGGGGTTTTGGTACTGTTTCGCCCCCCCCCCCATGATGTTTCTCCCTTCCTATATTTTACCCTGGCGCCGCCCTGAGGAGCCCTAGTTTATTGCTCGTTTCCCTTGATAAATTTTACTAGTTTGTCTCTGGTATGAACGAAATGAACATCTCTCATACAATAGACGGCAGAAATGTTCCCCTGTGATATTAATTTTTCGGTTCAAATTGGAGAAAATCAACCGGATTATTTCAATAATTGTTGTCTCATTTTCCGTCCTAGTTAGTACTTTTTAGATATTTTTTACAAATACTTCAAAGACACATATCTATGGTTATGATATACACTACAACCTTGGTGTTTTCCTGAAAATAACTTGAATACTACAATTACATATACTTCCCAGCGTTTCATGGTCGGGTGATTGGACCGACAAAATTAAAGAGAATGATGACCAGAACTGAATACGACATAATTTTAATATGCCGAAAGTGGTGGGCCACATGGCGGACTCGAACTGACACACCGACTAACCAAAAGTAAAATCAATGACGCCTATCGCTTATACGCTGCGCCACGGAGGAGCGTGTTAACATAAGACGCTAATTGTTGTTAGGTAAGTGAGGGTTCAATGAGTGAGTTGAAACCAAAGACTCCGTAATATCATTTTTCTTTGTAAGAAGTCAATTATTTTCATGTTAGCAGTAAAAGGCCACATCATGAGGAATAAAAAGAAAACATTACTAAATTTTGTCAATATTAATTTCGTAATAAAGGCTGTATAGGTTGTGAGACGTTTTTTTTTTAATTTTCACATTTTGCCACTATAATCGCTATACTGCCGTTTGAAAGCATTTCTAACTCGTCGTTTTCGTTTGTCTAAATTCATATCTTGCTCATGAAATGTACTCAAACATACTTCTGAGGGTTGAAATACAAGCTGAGCTATTGCTAGTACGAGTAGTTTAGCGGTCGGTAACGATACTCCCACCTATGGTTTTTAACTCATCAAACACGCGTCAAACAAGGGAATTGGTTTCTTGATAATTAATCACGGTGTTTGTCGCTTGTATCATGGGTGTTCTAATGCTTTTTGCTGTTTTTTTTTTCTTTTTTTTTGGTTTTGGGAATGTTTGAACTATAAATGAATTATACCTCCATTCCATAAACTTCAATGGCCAAGGTGACCGTAAGTAAAGAAAATGATCTTACTCTCGTGTAATTTTAATGTGCCGAAAGTCGTGGGCTACCGCCGGACTCGAACCGACAACAAGAGACTATCCAAAAGTAAAATCAATAACGTCCAACGCTTAGACCGCTCGGCCACGAAGCAAAGCTTATTGCATGTAACGCAAATTGATGGATATGATAGTAAGTGGTGGTTCAGCAGTGATGTTGAACAAAAGAATCCCGTTAAAACGTCATTTTCTTTGCATAGGGTGAATTATCTTCAATATTATCACTAAAAGGCACATCATGAGGATAACTAGAAATTATGTATTAAGTTTGGCTACTATCCATTTCGTAATAAAGGCTGTAGGTCTGTGAGACCACTTGTAAGAATTTCGCACTTGCCACTAATAATCATTATAAGTGACCGTTTGAAAGTACTTCTAATTCATCGTTTCCGTTTTCTTATTTCATATATTGCACATGAAATGTGTCCAATATACTTTTGTGGGTTGAAATACATGCTCTGGTTGTGTATTGCGAGCGGTTAAGTGATTATTGATGATATTGCCACCTAGTGCTATTTCTTGTCAAACGCGCGTCAAACAAAGGGAAGTTTGTTTCTGTTAATATACTCACGGTGTGTGTCGTTTTTATCTTGGCTGTTTTAATGGTTTTTTGGCTTTTTTTTTTGGTGTTTTTTTTAGTTGTTATTTTTAAAACTTGGTGGACACACTACCGTGTGTCTTAATAAACGTCATTACACCCATAAATACTAACAACTCAAATCTGTTAGTCACTCCATATTATGGTAAGTTTGATAGAGTTCTTGATAACCTCACTTAAACCAAAGTGACATGAATTCGTTTTTACACATACTAAAACTTGAACATTGTAAGGTTTTGTGGGGCAATTGACGCCTTTGGTCTAATAAGTCCAGGCCATCTCACAAAGCGAATACATTGTCGAGGCATGTTTTCTTATGGTGTTAAATTTGGCACCGTCTTAAAAGGTAAGTCATACTTTCTAGCGAACGTGACCTTCCGAGGTAGATTATCATTTCTGTAGTAAACGAAGAATGTTAGCTCAGTGGCTAATGGTAGGAATCGTCTTTCCATAATAGCAATTTTATTATATTCATTTCAAAATATAAGTACCTTTTTTGAAGACACACAACTTAAAATCTCTGCATCGATTTAAAATATGTGCATCGAACTAATCAATACCATGGAATATACGGTAGTAAAATGCCCATATCCGTTTCAAAAACAATCTGGTAATTGGGAAAATCTTAAAATGATCAAACGCAAAAGTAATTGTTGGATAGAGCTGCAATCGTTTCACACTAGTTGCCTTTCGTCTATCTTATTAAACAACTGTTATAATTGTATTCCCATCTAACACAATACGGCAAAGCAGCAAGCAGTCGGTATCTCTGTTGTCACAGCGTCATCGATCAGATGTTAGCTATACTGGGTTCTTTACAGTGAGGGTAGGACAACGATCTGCTCGCGTTGGCATAGGGGATTTCCAAACGGTAATTTGTGAAACTGCTACATGCATGTACTATGGCAGTCTCGGTCCCAGTGACATTACAACATCATCGCTTAAACTTTGTGTCAAAAAGATCTTATAATATCATGATAAATTAAAGAAAATAAATATTGAAAGTCAATCACTTGCTTCTGTTAAATTACCTCAATTGCATAACTCAAAACTCCAGAAACCTTCCCCGGCCAAATATCTCTATCAACATAATACCCTTGAACATCCGCGCCATGGCTACAGAGCTATGCGCTCGGTAGCCCTGCGCACCGATACACTCTACTATCAAAACCGCCCTATATATTATATACACCCCAAAACCATTGCACTCCTGTATTAGGAATCGATTCAATTTTAAGGAAATTGTTATTGTTGGGTTACAAACTGCAAAGCCATTAAGTCAGTAGACTTACAAAAAACATATGTCAGCGTTGCACCATTGTTTTGGCATGCTTAGGTAAATTCTTTTGAATAGCATGTAATCAATTGCACTTGTATTGAACCTTGCACAACAGTGATACAAGGTGTTTCGCAAGCATTTTTGTACGTCTAATGGCTCAAAGGCTATTCTATTTACGGCTTTGCACCCTACAAACCATTTTTTGTACAATTGAAGCCCTTCGCATACTTTTCAACACAATTAGATATTTTTGTTCTTTGCCAATAATCTAGAATTACAAAACATATTGTGGTGTGTTTTTGCAAATAAGTTAAGAACATTGCTTTTTAGTTTTGCCTAAAAAATGCCAAAATTCCCGTTGACCTTACATCCTCAAAATATAAAATCCAAAGATTTAAACTACCCAGGATACCTGGTGGTTTATTCACTGTATTGAGTTCTATAGGTCCGAATTCACTGACGGATTTTCTTCCGTCATAATCTATACTTATCATTGGTGGCCTATAGACCGATAGTCAGGGAGTGATTTGGTGCGTATGTTTTTTGTGGTTTGTTTCTAATCGAGGTTTTTTTTGGAGGGGGGGTTTGTTTATTTTTTTTTTCTTCTTTTTTGGCTCTTGGTTGGACGGTTCTAGAGGTGCTTGCATCTGTATGTCTCTACTTTCACTGATTTCACTGATTCATCAAGATTTAATTTGGGGGTGAGATTTTGTGGAACGTTTACCTAGGCCATTCCACAATAAATTACAGTTACCTTGATGATTGCGACTGAACCTCACTGCACTAAGTCTCACTTAATTACTGTTAATAAGGCTATACCCCGTATATCTACACCAACGTAAATATCTTGCTTACCTGTATATATCCCATTGGAATGGAGGAAACTAAGAGGTGTGCTTAAAAAAATTTATTTTCACATATGGCATAGTTTTTCAGTAGAGTTTCTCCATTCCTATGGGTTTACACACATTAAACTTGTGTTTGTGAAATATACAACATCATGATGCCTTTGACCACTTAAATGTTACCTTTTCTGATTATTTAAACTAGGAATTATCAATGAATCTATTTATACAATGTGCCCACTGACTTTTACAAATCAAAACACCATGTCACACCGGTTGCAGAGCAACAATTCCTTATGTCGTAGCTCGTATCCTATACCTGAATTACAGTAGTCTTTCCTCTGAATATCGCAATCCTGTATAAATTGCAGCACGCTGCACAAAAAGCTCCTACGAGATAACATCACTAAGACCTATACCAAGGGAGCAAAGGTCTTATTTTAAGAGGTTTTGGGATACCTCTGCTGTCTCAACAATTCATATACCAAAATGTTCCTGGAAGTCTGTGGAATAAAATCTGGGTGAGCCATCTTGCAGATGTGGATGTTAAAGTGACCTTTGACCCACAGAAAAGACAAAGGTCAAAACCTCTTTTCACCAAATGTGAAATTTAAGGCAAAATTATTTTCTTAAAAACACTAAAGAAACACATCCTATTTGAATTATACAACAAACACTTGTGTAATTCATGTTCAAAAGAACCTAGGAAATAATATGGGTAGTATTGACTTCAATGTCAAATATTGTCCATTACTGATTTGGGCCATTTCCACCCCCAGAAGTAATTTTTACACGGGATATTTCTAGGAAAATGATTTAATCAACACAAAATCATACCAGTGTATTCAGATGAATGTTTTGAACAAAAAAGTAAATCACAAATTTTCTCTGTGACCTACGGTTTTTGACTTACGATGTCTAAAACCTTGCTGGCTGACAGAAAAGGCACAATTGTGATCATTTTCCCCGTTTTTGGCCCAAAAATTGCAACATTTTCATAATTTTTGATCATTTTTTGCATTATAAACATTTCTTTTACAACTGATGTTGTTGGAATATATGAGAACTTTAATTTAATGCCAGTTGTAGAATTCTCAAGTGGGTCAGTTACAATGGCAACGGAGATTTACACACATTTTTTAGCCTCAGTGACTGAAAAATTGGCTTAAAATAAGGTTTAAATTGTGGTTGCCATGGTAACTGCCCAACCTGATGAATCTACAACTACACCAAAAACAAAGTGCTGTTGTAAACCAATAATATGGGTAGTAATAAAACTTATTTTCACAGAAGAATTTGATGAAAATTATGAAAATGACAATTTTTAGTCAAAATTGACAAAATCACTCAAATTGTCCATTTTAATGCTGGCATGTGATGTTCAAGGTGTCATAGGTCAAAATACGTAGGTCACAGAAAGGTGTTGTGATTTACTTTGTTAATCCTAACATCCATCTCAATACATTGATATACTTTTAATGTCAATAAACCTTTTTTTTAAAAATCCCATGCAAAAAATTACTTTTGGTAAAAATGGTCAAAATCAGTCAAGGTCAATTTTTTACATAGTAATCAAATCTGGGTGTGGATGCAAATTGGGGTGTGGTTATCTATGGATAAGGGTGGGGTGTAAATGGGCTTAACCTGATCTTCAAATTGTATGAAATTATTTTTGAAGTTATTTGACCCATGAAATGTACAAGTGTCAATTGTTTAGTTCATAAAAGAGGTGTTTCTTACACAATTTTCAGTAGGTTTTAGACATTTTGTCATATTTTTCTGAAATAAATAGAAAAGAGGGTTGACCATTCTCTGGGGTCAAAGGTCACTTTATCATCCAGGTCTGCAAAATGGCCCACCCAGATTGTATTCTTCAGACTTCAAGGAACATTTTGGTATACAACTTTCTGTGACAACAGAAGTGGCCCGAAAAACCACGTCTGCTCCCTAGGTACTATACCTTAACCTGGACTCGTGCTAGGCACATTCATGGGTTTCACACACCAGGGACTTTAGGGAGAAAGATAAGCAATCACTGACCTCCCGTCGGGAAACAAGTGTGGGCACATGAGCTGATATCGGGTTGCAGTTTCATTGATATACGGCCTCGTGGCGAGACACTCTGGCTAGAAAATCTAGGGCAATCTGCGGTCAAAATTGCTATGTCTCGCTAATTTTGAGAAATAGTTCCAGTTGACTAGCCTAAAACAATGGAACCACTGAAGTGAATCTGGGTCAGAAGTGACCCAAAGTCCAGGCAGTGTGCTATCAAACCGCGGACATATCAGCTACCGACCAGATCAACACCGAAGCAAGAGACATCGCAGAAGAACTTGGCACTGCAGACAGAATGGACATGGCAAAAAGACAAGCATTCATCACGCTTAAAGACCACAAAGAGAATTTTGCCAACAAGTTGCCATGCAGACTCATAGACCCGGCCAAAAGCGAAATCGGACTCATCAGCAAATCCATCCTCGACAGAATCAACTAGAACATCAGATCTACAACTTCAGTCAACCAGTGGCTCAACTCGACCTCAGTTATAGAATGGTTCAAGAAACTGAACGACAAGGACAAGCACACCTTCATCAGCTTCAACATCACCGACTTTTACCTATCCATCACAAAGGACCTACTCAAGAAAGTACTGACGTTCTCCAAGAAATACGCGCACATCTCCAGGCAGGCCATCGACATAATCCTCCATTCCAGGAAGTCGCTTCTATTCGACGGAGGCAACCCTTGGAAGAAAAAGAGAAATAATGACTTGTGTCACCAAAAGAGAAATAATGGCCTGTGTCACGACCTGTTCGACGTCACCATGGGCAGCTACAACGGCGTAGTAACCTCGTAGGCTTGTACATCCTCAACATACTATCCAAGAAGTTCGACAAGGGGAAAATAGGACTCTACAGAGACGACGGCTTAGCAGTTTTACACAGAACATCCGGCACCGTATCCGACAGAATCAGGAAGACATCATCAAGACATTCAGAGATCTCGGGCTCAACATCACCGTCGACTGCAACCTGATAGTCACCAACTTCCTTATATACTACCCATACCGCAAACTCAACGACCGACCAGTCTGCATTCACACGCTCTCCAACCAACCGCCGAACATCATCAAGAACCTACCAGCCTCCATAAGCAGACGTATATCAAATATATCATACGAGAAAGATACCTTCGACAACGCATCAGCATTCTACAACGACGCTCTGAAGACCAGCTGATACAACGAGGAACTCACATAGAAAGAACCGTGCAGCAGGACGACCCGCAAACGTAAACGTAACACCACCTGGTTCAACCCGCCTTTTAGCAAGAACGTCTCCACCAACATCGAACGATCATTCTTCAAGCTCATCGACAAACATTTCCCAGCCGAATCCAAACTCAACAAGATATTCAACCGGAACACCGTCAAGATCAGCTACAGCTGCATGTCCAACGTCGCCAGCATCATCAAAACCCACACCAAGAAGATCGCCGCTAAGGATAATCAACCTACACAACATGGATACAACCGCCGAAACAAGGACCTGTGCCCACAGCAAGGGAAACTGTTTGAAACCTCACATCATCTACAGCGCCGGAGTCAGAGTAGCCAACGGGGACTTAAAAAATTTACATCGGACTGACGGAACCACCTTTCAAACACTAGATCAACAAACCCAAGACATTCCTTAAGAAATGAAAAACACCAGAACAGCACAGCATTGTCAAGGACGTGTGGCAGCTCAAGCAACGGAACAACCAACCCCTACGACCTCACATGGTCAAAGCGTATCCAGTGGCCGACCGTTACTCCAGTGGAACCAGAAATGCACCGGTCACCGAGACGCTGGCTATTCTTCAATGCCGACAACGCGGGACTACTCAACAAGCGACCCGAATTGAGATACAAGTGGCCGCCACGAGAACAATTTCTACTTAGCAAACCACCCCAGCATCACCTAGAATAATACGACCATACTCTCCGGCCGCCGCAATTGTCATCGTTCGCCAGTTGTCTGATGACGCAACAGGCGTGAAACGCCGAGTAACACTATTGGCCAAGCAGGTTTCACCACACCACGCACACACACACACACACACACACCCACCACACAACCCAATATATATATATATATATATATATATATATATATATAATATATATATCAATATATCACTAGATCCTACGCTAGGGCGAATTTCGATTCATAAACATAGGACTTTTATTCGTAGGGCGAAATTTGTTGCCTTAACGTATCCTTTGTTTGCGCTTATTCCGTCAAAAGGAAATGAATATTAATTATGCAAAGAGAGATAATCTCATAGCTAACAAAGATATTGAATCTACTCAATAGAATAATAAGAAAGTTCACTATTCATTATGACTAGAATATTAATATTCGCCCTATGGTTCAATCTAGTCAAATATATATCTATATAAGATCTCTATATATATTATATATCTATATATATATATATATATATAATATTATATTATCTATATATATATATAAATTTATTCAAAAACAGACAACCCTTGCCACGCTTCGAATTCTACACGAAGTCTTTGCAAGGCGGTAAAGTTTAACAAGAAAAAAAAAGCAAGTGACAAAAAAAGAAAAACAAAGTAAGTGATTTGACACCAAAACAGGACTAGAAACAAAATAACACAAAGCCAACCGATGGTGGCAGCAAACAACAAAAAGGCAAGAATAAAAAAACAAGTAAATTAGAGTCGGGGGTTTTCAAGCCCGAGAGGTTATCAGCTTGAGCGTATTGATCAAGAAACGCTCTATGTTGGCGGCGGAATTGGACTGATGGACCCAGATGTGCTATGATATAAGCTGGGTCATTAGCAGAATGAACCCTCGCGGAAGTGCCACCGTTCTTGTATGATACGGAAGTGTTTAATAGGAGACGATGAGGTTCAGTCTCTGCTTGTATGTCGTTGCCGTTTTCACCCACATCTGGAGGGCCACATGTCACACTCAATCAGGAGATGCATTATGGACCTACAGCTAGTCAGTTGACGGATGGTAGGTCTACCAGTCACATTACAATTTATAAATAAATGCTGAAAAAAGTCAGTGCTATAACATGGGCACAAGCTTTAGCACTTATTGTTGTTGCATGAATACAACCTTGTAGGCCCGACTCTTTTTTACACCAAACTATTTTTATTGATCCAGATGTTAAACTCGGCCTCTAACAAAATATCCTTTAATTACGAGGCGTGTAAAAGACAGGACAGGAGGCGGGGAAGATTTTGCTAGTTACTCTTGATTCTAAAATAGCCAGTGTTTCCGCGATGATCCTTTGGCAGGGGAGGCAGTTTGCGGTGGTATTGGTGACCTAAAGGAACCGATTGATTGGTTTCTGCACGAGTACTCAAAGAATCAGACTGGCAACACTAGCCGCCTTTCAATACCCTTCCGAACGTGATGAGAGTGTAACCCCTAATACCAAATATCCGATCGTGCTCCCATTACGTTTGAAAACGTCCTCCTCGGAACAAATTCTGCGAATGCGTAGAGCTTGACTAATTGTAGTACAGGTAGGATAGAAAACTATTGGGTGACGGACATATGAAATCAGTTGGCAGACGAAAACCGACGACACCCCCTCCACACCCCCGCGTAGAGAACTCTAGTTTAGAGATTCTGACAATAACATCGAGTGAAAATGATTTCTGATTGAGGAAACTGCATAGTGAATTTAATGTGAGGGTGCATATCCGCATGTCGATGAACTCATTCAAGTTCATCGCGATGTTCCATATATGAAAGATATATCATAATCTCTACAAAACAGAGGCGATTTGGCACGTTCAAAAGTTTCTTTTTTGTCTTATGGCGTTTTTGTGGCTTGTTAAACTTTTACCGTTTGACTAGTTTGTCGAACTTTTGACCTTCTTAGATAATTAATATATAGATATATATTAGATATATAGAGATCTACTCATATATCTATATATATATATATCTAGATATATAACCCGATTAGATATATATATATATGTATCGAGAGATATATATTATATATAATAGATATATACCTAACCTAGAAGAGTAGTTATAATTAATAATATTAATATTATATTATATATATATATTCGGGACCTCATTCGGCTTGTACAGCCTCAACTACTATCAAGAAGTTCGACAACGGGAAAAATTGGACTATACAGAGACGCCGGCTTAGCAGTTTTACACAGAAACATCCGGCACCGCATCGGACAGAATCAGGAAGACATCGCAAGACATTCAGAGATCTCGGCCAACATCACAATCGCTGCAACTGAAGTCAACACTTCAGTCGAATCACTCTCAACTGGACAACGCAAATACTTCCAATACCGCAACCCAAAGACAGACCAGTCTACATCCACACGCTCGCCACCACCCCCAACATCATCAGAACAACCAGCTACTAAGAGACGTAATCAGATATTTATACAATAGAGAACCGTTCAACAACGCTCAGCATTATTACAACGCGATCTGAACACAGCGGATAACGAGGACCTCCCTACGAGAAACCGTGCAACAGGACGACCCGCAACCGTAAACGTAACATCATCTGGTTTAAACCGCCTTTCAGCAAGAGTCTCCACCAAATCGGACGTCATCGACAAACCTTTCCCAGCCGGATCCAAATCCAACAAGGATATTCAACCGGAACACGTAGATCAGTACAGCTGCATGCACAACGTCGCCAGATTCATCAAAACCCACAACAAGAAGAGCGCCGCTAAGGATAATCAAACTACACAACATGGCTGCAACTGGCCGCAACAAGGGACCTGGGCCCACTGCAAGGAAAACTGTTTGAAACCTAACATCATCTACAAGGCCGAAGTCCAAAGTAAGCGTAACGGGACCAACCAAACTGTACCATCGGACTGAGACAGAGGAACCACCTTCAAGACTAGATTCCACACAAACACAAGACATTCCTTCAGAATTGAAAAAGCACCGACAGACAGAAACTCTCCAAGTACGTGTGCAGCTCAAGAAGAAAACCACCCTACGACATCAACATGGGGTCAATCGTACTCCAGCGGAACCAAAAAATACGACCTCTGCCTCATCGAGAAGCTGACTATCATCAATGCCGACAAACGCAGATTACTCAACAAGCGACCCGAGCTGATATCCAAGTGCAGACCAGAACAAATTCTACTTAGCAAATCACTAGGATAATACGACATACCTTCCTCTCCGCGTCCGCAAATTTGTCACCTCCATCTCCTGCGGCCCTCTCGACCAGCAACTTCCTCATCGACCGTCCGCAACACCGGGCGTATATATTCTTCGCACCACCGAATAGCAGCCAGTTGTCTTGATGATCGCACAGCGTGAAACTCCGAGTAAAAACTACCGTTCCAGCAGGTTCATCATTTATCTATTATATAGATATTATATTATTTTATCTCGCTGGGCAGGAAAAACATCATATAGCATTTGACCTTTATTTTTTCAAAACTCTCCTGTGCGACATGCGACGTGTTTCCATTGTACTAAATATAATACAAAATAGGAGGAAAAAGAGGTTTTTTAACTATTTTTTTAAAATGGTAGGGAAAATAAGATTTTGGTTTTTTTAATGGACGTTACTTACGGACGTTATTCAAACACATTGTATAAGTTAAAAACGATTTTCATAGTCGTATTCTTACATTAAAACAAGTAAGAACGCAATATTACGGAAAATATAATAACGGTCAGCGACAATACTACTTTTTTTTTCAAAATGTGTAGTATTATTTTTAACCCACTGTTTATATGTTTATTACATTTTCTGCTTCCAAATTGTAGATTTATGTTCATGTACATTCAGTGGAAACCCTTTAAACAAGTATTAAAATTGAGATTTAAAAAAAAAACAGTTGTGATAAAATTAGGAAACATTTTAACAGTGCAGAGAGGAGGGGGGCAGAGGGGCCCAGCTCTCTCAGACTTCGATCCCGACTGGGAAAAAAAATGAGTCTACCGGCGAGCGTAGCGATTGGGCGCCCCTCTAGTAGAAAATCCTGAATCAGCCCCTGATGCTTGCCCCACTGATAATATAAGTGCGCCCCCTCTGCCCCCCCCCCCCAAAAAAAAAAGGTTACGCCACTGAAACGCCCCACAGCACACAGAGTCTGGATAAGAAGAAGCATAACATCACAATGACCAAATTAAAAAATCAGAATAAGAAAAACCAAACCCACGTAAAAAAAAATATAAGTGTAAATATCAATGCAGCTAAAATGTGAGGCTTGTAAATGTTACAAAATGGCCATAGATGGAGAAGAACGGAATGGCAACCAGGAATTAGAAAAAGAACTAGCAGGAAGCAAGAGGCGTATGTGGAGTGATTGCCTGACACATTACATGGGCACCACTTGGACAAGACTAGCTCAAGACCGACAGAACTGGCAGAAATCATAAGAGGGCTACATCCAGGAGTAGATGGAAACAGCCTGAAGAAAGAAGGATATGTCGTGAGCTGAGAATTGCAAGGTTTTAATGACAGTTTGTCCACGTGAAGATATGGCATTTTAAAATCAAAGAAAAACAAAGACATTTTTACCGGAAGTGACACATTTTAGATGGCAAAGAAAGCTGAAATCATAAACTATATACCATTTTAAAGCTTATACTATAACGGGAATATACCATTATGAGGGCACATGTGGTCCAGTGGATCAGTGTTCGGCCCGCACGCCAAAGTTTGTGGGTTCGAGCCCCGCTGGGGTCAATGTGTTTTGTCCTTGAGTAAGGCGCTTTACCTCAATTACTCCTCTCTACCCAGGTGTATAAATGGGTACCGGTATTATTCAATGCTGGGAAGGTAACAGACTCGCTGTAGATGAGGTGTGGCGATCCCACTACAGCAACATTATATGGTGGAGTCTGGCCCAATCGCTTCGAAAGAGAGATGGGCACTCCGTTCCTGTGTACACAGGTCCGTCCCATTTACCTTTACCTACCATTATTCAAAAAAGGGCAAAATATCAGTTATAACCTTGTAATTCTCAGCTCATGATGTTTGTTATTAGGCCATGTTTTGTTTTATATTTAGTATCTAAATACTTACACGCGGTACTACAATTATGTACATTCATTCACCTTTTGTCACCATTAAAACTAATTATGTTTGCTTTGGATAGATTTCTTTAGAACTATGGCATCTAAAATTTGCTATTGTTTTAGACTTTTATGCATCATTTCGTCGGCCGCGTCACATACTGACGTATTTGCAAAATACGCATTTCGAGAAAAACGGCTTTGAAGATTTTGCGATTTTAATTTGCCCCACACTGTTAATAAAAACATATATTTCAATTAAAACCTAGTTGAAAATCGACAAAATTTCTAATATATTTAACTAATTAGCTTCCATTTTATTTAGATATGCGAAAAGATGATGTTAAATAAATACGTCACTATGTGAAAACGACAAAATAGCAATTTCAACGTGTAAATAACAAAAAGGACGCGAAAATACGTCGTTATGTGACGCGTTTGCGCAAATACGTCACTATGTGAGAACGACAAAATACGTCGTACAAATACGTCACTATGTGACGCGGCGAATACTTCAAAATGCAGATACGATGATATGGGCCTGCGCAGTATAGATTTTCGACAAATACGTCGTTATGTGATGCGGACAATTTAACGTTTTGTAAATACGTCATAATTAGTTAATTAATATTTTACTAATTAAGCCACTTTGAGGTTTAAAATTTGGTGAATATGTAGAATAGTACAAAACAAACGTACATGCCAAATTTCTCCAAAAAGTCCAAAATGTCGAATGCGTCACTATGTGACGCGCCCGACGATTTCCATTCTAAAATGTGCATTTTTGTATGCTTAACACTAATATTAACCAAGTTATGTCAACAACCAATTCAAGCCGTTGTAATATAGAACGCCCCCTTTCAATATGCGATGTCCATTCGTATTTATGAGTAATACCTCACTTCAAAGTACGTGTGTGTTCTCGGATCTTTCGAACAGAAATATATATAACGAATCACTACATATGAAATACACGTCTCTGATTAGTGAATGCTCCTGTTCTCTCCTTCTATCTAATACTCCTGTCACACTTCGCCGGATAAGGCAAACGCATGACAAACAAATGCCGATTTTTTGGCATGCGTTGATATCCATTGAAATGCGTTTGATGTCATTTTTTATCCTTCGGATGGACGATTATCATCAGGTAACGTCCGTCAAAGCGGGCAGAAAACTTTGTCCGTGTACACTTTTTTTATCGCTAGAAACGGATAGCGAGATCCGACGCTTTTTGCTATGGTCGTGTTTTTTTCTCTCTGTATGTGCATAGTATGGTATGTATATACCGTACTTAGTCGTTTTCCATACGTTTCCAGGGTTCGTTGCTGCAGGAGATGGGGCGGAGGGTTTTCTGGCCGATTTGACAACGGACATCACCTGATGGTAAACGTCCATCAAAAGGATCAAAAACGACATGAAACGCATTTCAAAGGATATCAACATTCGACCAAAATCGACATTCGTTTCCCATGCATTTGCCTTATCCGGCGAAGTTCCCCTTTTTAAGAAACTGAAAATTAGCGACTTTAATGTTACATAAACTTATTATATCGCGGTGTCATCGATTTGTGACCGCACGAACCACATCTAGGTTGGCTTGTTTTGTCATTCATCAAAATATAATAATGATAAATTTGTAATGTCCAAACTTGTTTCTACCCTATCTGCAAGCCACTACATTCAATAAAGTTGATGTACAATCTACCACAGCTTATCTTTCTATGTCCATACTATTAAACGTGACAAATTAGGATTGGGCAAGCGTACTTTGCCGTACCGAAGCAATCAGAATGCCGTGCCAATGTGTCATCTGTCAAAATGTAAAGCCGTTTATCCTGTATGTTCCGTTACTTTATCGTTCTAAAGTTAATAAATGATCTGAGGAAAACGGTAAAGTAATAATATCCGATCCATTTATTCCCTTGGTCAGACACTCCAAATCTAACTCACGTCATCATTATAAACAAGAAAATACTTGTTTTTACGATTTGTTTTAATGTTGATTGGTGTGCATGCTCTGTTTTTGAACAGCGCCATCCCGCTTTTAAACGACAAAACAACGTAATTACATATAGATATAAACTCTAGTACCAGCCATTGCTGAAAGTTCTGAAATTGCAACGTGTCTATCCTATAAAACAGACCCCGTGACGCCAGCGAAACATGCGACTAAATCAGTGTAAACCTTCATGAACATTGTTGTTCAAGGCCACTTCATGACGACACAGAAGACATTTAATATGATTGCGCCAAATCTGTATCCGCGCATCTCAAGAATCCAGACTGGATTGTTACTTACGAAGTGTCCCTCAGCACCTATGATTTTCTGTTTATCATTACGTGTGTACAGACATTGTAGCCTTATTTTCTATTGTTTCCCCAAAAATTCTACTTCATGTACTACAAGGAGAAGATCTGGTGTGTCCTTAGTGTAAAGATAGTAAGATATTAGACTAGAGTAAAGACTCTTTTACGGAATAAAGCTGCTCTCTAAAATCCTTGGACTATTTTTACATCTAAGAAGACTTGTTAGCGGGACAAAACTTTTTGGATTTGAAAATAAGTCTTTTAGACTTAAACATAAGTCTCTCATTTGCTTATTTTTAAGTCATTTTAGATTTGTTTGTAAATCTTAAGGACTTATTTTAAATAAGTCTTTTTACAGACTTATTAATTTTAAATCCAGAAAAAGTTTGTCCCGCTAACAAGTCTCTTAGATTTAAAAAAAGTCCAAGGATTTTAGAGAGTGTACAATCCTTGTAATCCTATGATCCTCTTATAGAAGATTTCATGCTAGGCTAATTCCATGATGTCTTACATGAAGAATGAACCGAAGATCTTTAGTTATAAACTTGTCGTAAGAAAAAGTATGAAAAGAACGCATAATCACGAGTCACTCTCGCCATAACAATATACACCGTCATATTAAATAACGATGATGATGATAATAATAATAATTCATATCCTTTGTTAACCTAAACGGAATCAATGGAGTAAATAACCCCAGCCACTTACATAAAGGTAAAAAAATCATCATCATCATCATCATCATCATCATCATCATCATCATCATCATCATCATCATCATCATCATTTTAACGCGCGACATATCTATATACGTAAATGTGTTCATGGCACTGTGCGGCAGTCATTAAAGGCGTTCAGCACATTAGAGAAACCATAGTACCAGAGCACATTTATGTCAAGAAGCTCGAATTTAGATGAAGGAGGAAACCGGATTACCCGGGAGAAATCTGCGAGAACGAGCATGGATCGAGAAATCAAATTCACTTTAAGTCGCTATGAACGAGTCCCAAACAGGAATCGAACTACAGAACTCATTGGTGAAAGGCGAGATGAAGACACACTGAGTTATCGTTGCCCACACTGTTAAAAATGTTCTTAAAAAACGGCGTTTTGACTGTCAGCCGGGACTCAAAACGTGCAAATAGCTGTAAAAGGGACTCGAAACGTGCAAATACCTGTTCAAAACGTCGTGTTAACTGTTGTGAGTCCCAGCTGCCAGTCAAAACGCCGTTATTTTAGTGAACATTTTTAACAGTGCATTCACATTGACCAGTGTTCTGCTGAAAATGGCACAGGGCAGCCATACTCATAAAGTTAATACCATTTAGTGAATCCACGTATCACAATATCTGGTTCATTCCGTTGCCCTCACTAATTCCATCTGTTACTAATGTAAAGTGTCAATCTTAATAAACGTCATTACATCCATAAATACTAACTCAAATCTGAACAAATGGCACAGATATCAACCTGCCTAGTTAGTCACTCCAGATTATGGTAAGTAGGATAGAGTTCTTGATAACCTCACTTAAACCAAAATGACATGAACTCGTTTTGCACATACTAAACTTGAACATTGTTAAGGTTTTGTGGGGCAATTGACGCCTTTGGTCTTATAAGTCCAGGCCATCTCTCAAAGCGAATACATTGTCGAGGCATGTTTTCTTATGGTGTTAAATTTGGCACCGTCTTAAAAAGGTAAGCCATACTTTCTAGCGAACGTGACCTTCCGAGGTAGATTATCATTTCTGTAGTAAACGAAGAATGTTAGCTCAGTGGCTAATGGTAGGAATCTTCTTTCCATAATAGCAATTTTATTATATTCATTACAAAAAGCAAGTACCGTACCTTTTTTGAAGACTCACAACTTAAAATCTCTACATCGATTTAAAATCTGTGCATCGAACTAATCAATACCATGGAATATAAGGTAGCAAAATGCCCATTATCCGTTTAAAACAATCATCGTAATTGGGAAAATTAAAATGATCCAACGCCAAGAAGTAATTGTTGGGTAGAGCTGCAATCGTTCAGCACTAGTTGCCTTTCGTCTATCTTATTAAACAACCTGTTAATAATTGAATTCCCAATGATAGTAATATCTCAATTCAGTGCAATAGATTTTTTTTGCAAGCGAGTATTACAATTTATAGGTACCTTCAAGGTTATGCTTAGAATACATATATGCTGGCCCGTAGTATTTCTTCGAATAGGTCATGTACAACTTTGTTTATCGAAATCTCCTCACGGATATTGACTGTCTCCTCGCATCCATTAAGGTACTTGGTGGAGGTCCACAGGTAATTGCTTTTGTATGGGACACAGGTAATACAAACAGCTATCTCTATCTAGCCACAGTAACATGTATCTATATGTATCTGTCGCTCACAACGCGCATACACTTACACATTCCACAAGAGCACCTATATAACCTACACCACGCATCCACCACACCCAAATCACCTAGATATACCCCCCCCCAAAAAACCCAGCCACCCACAACATGTTACCCAGTGAGGGGATGTGCGATAGGAATAATCGATTCTAAGGCCATGCTTGTGTATCGACATCACGCAGCAGATGCTATATTTAGTGCTGTCATTTGGCATTTCTCAAATTACTGACTTTTGTACTTTTATGGGTGACGTGTGGGGAAATACAGCTCTCACCCTCGTGTGTCGCCCTATGTCTTTGAATTAGTATAGGTAGATCCAATGGGGGATAACATTCAACGGATAACTTACAAAGTATTATCTTCATTTCTTGTATCGTTAAAGAGCAATGTATATTGGACATCCTCTTAACTATCTGGGATAATACTAATTCATAGAAAATAAAACATTTCTCATCATAAATGTCATGTTTAAAAATGATTTTCCATTCAGAGTATAAATGTCTCGAGCTAAATTTTTTAACATTGCGAACTGCACTTGCTTTTGCAAATTATTTTCAAAATAATGAATTTTTGGTTCGATAATTCTACAGACATGTAACTTAGTATTTTAAATATTTCCTTTTCAAAATCAGTAAATATCTAGAATAAAAAGCGTATAAACCGACATGAGAAGAAATGTAATATAATGGTAAAATGGTTAAATTACCATTAGAAATAACATTAAGTAAGATATTGCGTCAAATGTAAGTGATGAGGCTATCGTGTGGCAAAAACTTGTTTATCACGTTTATAAATACCTAAGGTGAAAAAAGCGATATGCTATAACTAAAAAGAATCTTCAAGAAACATACTGTCATCTAGTTTGTGTTCAAACTCGAAAAATGCCTTGCGAGAGGATGCACCTACCGTGTATGAACAAAGAAATAAGCCTTATGCAAAAATTCGCTGAGCATTTACTCTTTTTGGCAATCAGCGGCGGCGCGGACGACCAAAAAGCCCCGCGGGACATTTGATCGTACAAATCAACGTGTGGGTTGCAGTACTAGTTATTCATGCCCACTAACTCAGAGTTTTCAAGAGAAAGGAGTAAATCATTTCTCCCACTTTTATAGACTATCTGCAGGACCGTATAGCAAAGGTACCGCACCCTCAAACCAACAAAAATCTACTTTTTGATAGTGCGAAAGTGGAAAATTAGCTTCAGGCTTGCAGGACAATAATCATTCCCATTTTATGCAATTATAATGGCTATAAAGCGACTTTTAAAACCTAAGCGACCGGGAAAAAGGTACAGGTTTGCATCAGTGCGCCAAATTCCACTTAACTTGAAGTGGCGCTGGAACGTTTTCACAAAATATGTAATTTCTTAAATTTGCTCGCAAATGATAGTCTAGGCCATTGGAAGAATACATGTGTAGTTTACACATAAAAATAACATATCCAAAAACAGATAAGAGGCCAAAGACACCCAGGTAATCTGTAGGCTAACTTTTAAGTTTGCCGTAACTTTAATCAACAAATATATCTATTACATGAATATCTTAGACTCGTACTCATTGATATTAAAACCACAAAGGTCACAGACAGGTCAAAAAGGGTGGATGCCATGGGAATCAACTTAGCGGCGTGTGTTTTCTTGTGTTAAACACCATTTCCGTCGTCTGCTGAATTAATAATTCCGGAGTCATTAATTATAAAATCGCTCTGTTTTACGCGTGTGGGCTTAATCACTTCAGGTGAGGGCCAATGTATATAAAAGCTTTACAACCAGGCAGAAGTATCAATTAAAAAATGAGGGCGCACTTTTTTTAAATGTGTCATTGTCTCTTTAAACAAGCTAATACCCAACAAAAATATATATATATATAGATATATATATATATTATATATATATATATTATATATATATATATATAATATATATATATATATAATATATATATATATATATGCTTACAAAATTCTCACATCTGCCTTATTTTTCAGTAGAATTTTTCTCCATTCCTATGGGGTTTACACACATTAAACTTGTGTTTATGAGAATATACAATATCATGATGCCTTTGTCAACTTAAATGTTTTATACATTTTCCTTGATTTTTTTTCAACTACGGATTAATCAATGAATCTATTTATAACAATGTGCCAACTGCTTTGACAAATCAAAACACCAATTCACCTGTTGCAGAGCAAAAAACAAGATTCACATTTTTTAGGCTATTGCTAACAGTTTAGTTCCTTATTGGCGTAGCTCATATCTATACCTGAATTACAGTAGTAGTACTTCCTCGTTGTATCCGCTGGTCTTCAGAGCGTCGTTGTAGAATGCTGATATTTCATATCATATATTTCCACACAAGATACCGTCGACAAAGCATCATAATTCTACAACGACGCTCTGAAGACCAGCGGATACAACGAGGAAACTCGCAAACAAAGAACCGTGCAGCAGGACGACTCGCAAACGTGAACGTAACATCACCTGGTTCAACCCGCCCTTTAGCAAGAACGTTTCCACCAACATCGGACGATCATTTCTCAAACTCATCGACAAACATTTCCCAGTCGGATCCAAACCCAACAAGATATTCAACCGGAACACCGTCAAGCTCAGCTACTACAGCTGCATGCCCAACGTCGCCGGCATCATCAAAACCTACAACAATATATATATATATATATATATTATATATATATATATAGATATATATATATATAGATATATATATATATATAGATATATATATATATAGATATATATATATATAGATATATATATATATATATATATATTATATATATATATATATTATATATATATATATTGAAATCGATAACTTTGGTTAATAAGTTCAGGTCATTTCACTGAGCGAATACATTTGACACTCTCTTAAAAAGTAAGCCATTCCTTTTTTAATTATAACGTTTCCTATTAAGTGAAGACAATTATAATTTTATCTGCTAACACCAGGTTAGTGAATAGCGCCAATCTGTTCATATTGTAAGATCGACATTCTTACATTATAATAGCTGTGCTCTAGCTGTGTTAGTGTGCATTAATGTTGATAAGGTAATAAAATGACCCTAAATGTTCTGTGCTTTTTTAAATAACGGAATATGATGACATTATACCGCATTAGAATAGAAAATAAGATATGTTTCAGATAACAAGAAGTAGTTGTTACTTTTCCGATTAAGTAAAGACAAGATAATTTATCTGCTAACACAAGGTCACTGAACAGAGCCAATCTGTCACTTCGTAAGATCGACATTTTTATGCAATCATTTCATTCAAGGAGGGACGTACGATTTTGTTCATAACACTCTTTGCGTTACGCATTGAATTACACTAGAGGATAGTGCTGAATAAACAGGTAACTTATCCTAACCGTATGAAGGAATTGCGTTGTTTCTGTCGCCTTCGACAATCGAATTTAAAATGTCCTAGCTGCTTCGAAAGTTCAATTCTAAGATGTATGTAAAGTAATAACTACGGACGTTGTTCGTGAATATGTCCCCTGATTATCAACACAAACATAAATAAAACAAGTGCGTCTGTAGTGTGGGACGATTTCAAAGCTCTCGAGTTTTGCAATTTGATGTATTAAACATAATCCCTCGAGTAAAAGTACGAGTTTTCCAAACTTTCCCCAAACATATATGAATGTTTTTTTCTCTCTATTAGCAAGTACATCCCTAGAGGGATAATATAAGATAAACTATAGGGTCTGGTTGTTAGCTGATAAAATTAAAAAGGCATTGCAATTATATTGAGCAGCAACAGATTGGAATGGCGCATTGGTGAAAACGGTGTTAAAGCATATTTTCCTTTCTCTTATATGTTTCCTACTAACCTGAGAGTTAAAATGAAAGATGGATATTTATAAAACGGTTCTGCTCCCAGAGTCTACAGAGAAATGTAACTTATTCCCTAGCTGTTTGTATGATTGGTTTGTGCTCACATGAGTTGGCAGGGATTCAGCCGTTTTCAACACACCTGTCAAATTAGATGAGTTGTCAGGGGCCGGGCTTAAATAAATAGGATTTGAATGGAAAGGCGTTCACTGGGGAACTGACAACTCATTAAAGAATGTGTTTGCATATAAAATGTAGCCTCACTTAAACAATGTGCCGTCTCTGCCTAAATTCTATTGTGGCGATTTTAACTGATGTTTACAACTCAGATATTTGCCAAAATGACCGGACTATCTGCTTAAGATTAACACTTAATGGACCAAGGGGGGGGGGGGTTCTCGGACCCCCAATTTGTTTTCGCCCTGGTCGCTTTACGCGTGCGATTTTTGCGCCGAAATTTTTGTAATTTCTGACTTTTAAATTGCGCTTCTTTTCAGACCAAAATAATTAAAATCGTCCAGGCCGTTAATGAATAATTATTTATTGGGGGTCCAGGGAACCCCCCCCCCTGGGCACTAACGGAAGTCATTTGAGAAATTTTTAAAAATAAGAATAAAAACCGAGAACCAAAGCAAATTTGTTTTTTGCTGATATAAGTTCACACCTACATGTAGTAACAATTATTTAGTACATTAAAAATAATAACCCTTTATGTGCTGAAACAACAATTTCATCATGTACGCGTTGACAAACCCGTTACTGTACACTCTATGGGAAAATGACGTGTATTTTTGCAACACCCGTAAAAAATACAGATTCCCTAAAACTGCTGGTTTGTGTTACTATAAGTAATTTGGGTCTGTCTAGAATAGATATCAATCATAAAAAGTTTTTAGAATGTTATGTAAGCACAAGGCTCATTGAATTTCTTCTTTTTGCCTTTTCGCGTGTTTTGTAAACAATGTTTTGCCCCTAATTTGCACCCAAATAACCATCTCATTTTTAATTGCTGATTTGGGGTTGTCTTATGACCCCCCCCCGTCCCATGTGGTTAATTTCGTGCAAATTCCCTCGGGAAAGTGGTTTCCTTAGGGGGGTCCCATGGGACCCCCGCCCCTTGGGCACCACGGAGTGAAACCCTGGTCACTGAAGTTGTTAAGCATTGGGAAGTACTTCTGACGTGCATTTGAATTAGTGAGACGGTGTTCTCTCATTCACTCAAAGCGTTTAAAAAAAATTCCTTCATGTGACGTTTAATTTCTTAAACGGCAATAAATGACAAAAAAACATAATTCAGCTTATCATTTAAAAGGTCAGTTAAACGCATATTGCGGATACTCAATGGATTTACGGTATGGGATATAATAGTATGTTACTGTAATGTTGCTCTCTTCCTTCTTTATCAAACTCAGGGTAATATCTGGTACTTAATCTGAACTATTTCAGAGGAAAGTAAGATATGAATTACTGTACTTGATTATATGCCGTGGTTGACTTACCATTGTTAAAGGCAATAATGTGGCATGCATCAACCGGAAATTTATATAATGAAGTCAGAGAACTCAAAGTTACAAAAGTGGTACGTACTATCCAGAGGCCATCCGTTCGTCCTGTCCTGTCCTGTTACCTCCGTTACATATACGTGGTTGATCCGTTCCCACTCGTCATTGTTAGATATCCTCTTTCACACATCGGTACATGTCCGCTTGATGACCATTACATGATGAGTAACGGTAAGAATGCATGACAAAAATGGGCAATACCCAAAACAAACCAAAACTTCAATCACTGCCCACATTAAGTCAGTTGAGTCCGGTGCAAGTTTTGAGATGTTAAAAATGTCCAGTGTCCTCACCGTAGATCAACGGAACGGAGTCACGGATAAGTAAAACGACTTTAAACGCATTTCACTTATTAAGGTCATAACCAAGCTAAGGTGAAAAAACACAAGAGAAAGTACCGCACAAACATGTACACTTATTGCCATTGTGGTCATTGAGCTTACATGCAAGAAAAGTATAAATCATATTTAAAAATTCTATTAAATAAGAATACAGTAGTATTGCACATCACACTGTTAAAAATGTACACAACAAAATATAATTACCAAATTGCATAGCACAATATCATGAAGAATTTATTAAAGACAATACAGTACAAAAAATACTCTGCAGAAACTTGCGTCATCCCCCGGCAAGATGCAGGCCGGAACACAACCCAGACGACACCCGACACACCCTCACGACACCCGTACACCCACAGGAACCTCCACCACACCGACAACAACAGAAAACAGAAAACCGAAACAAATCGGAAACTCACACACATACATTACAACTACATGAATACAAGTACAAACCACCCACACACACACACATCCCATACAAACACATCATCACACACACCCCTATCAACACCCCAACCCACAACACAATCCATACACACACCAATGCACATACGCACACACACATACGCATGCACCACAAACATACGCATGCACAAACACAAACATACACGCCCGCGCGCAGACATTAACAACTCCATATTCACCCCCTGCTTTTCAGCCAGGGGGAGAAAAAGGAATTAAAACATTGTGTATGAAATTAAAATAAAAATTAAACCGAACCAGCTTGAAAAGATACAACAGCAAAAAAAATAGCTAGGACATGCGAAGAAATATTACCACATGTGAAAAAATGACAAACAATTAATCATCCAGGACCAGCCTGAGAACAAAATATATATTGAACACAAAGATTTAAGTAGAGGAATATTTTGTTGAGGCTGGATGAAAAGCAGATATTTTACAAATCCAAAAAAATAATATCCAAAATATGAGAAAAAGAAAAACAAAAGTCAACTTTATGTGACCAAAGACATTGGACAGTGCCCGCCGATATAGAAGCTAAGAAATGTAAAGATTCAAGTTAACCTACGTACTTGGTCAAAGAAAAACTTTTGACTCCTCTTAAAAATGTCCATACATTGTTGAGACTGGATGTCATGGGGTAGAGAAGTCCACAGGAATGAGATATAAATGAATGATTTTGCCCATGAGGGTCCCATTCGCGGTTGAAAAGAGCAAAGAACCGACCGAGTCATGTGTCTGTGAATTTCATGAGTTTGATAATGTCCACTTCTACTAAGAAGACGATACCATTAAAATACGAAACATGTGTGTCATGATTTGAGAAAACTCTAAGATGAACCGGGAGCCATTTTACCCTGATGAACTCACTAGCACCCACGTGGGACTGGCAGGGAGACCAGAATATTCCTAATAATTTTATGTTGAGTTGTTCTTGAAGTTTACAATTTTGTGTGTTAGAAGTGATGGAACCAGATTGAAACAACCATAATATAGGACACTGGATTAGAGCAGAAACCATTAGTTTCTTGTTTAAAAATTCAAGAACTTGCCTTCCTATAGCAGAAACTTCAACCTAAGGAATTAGCTCTCTTGATGACTTTTTTACCTGTGTTATTCAAACAAAAAAGATTGGTCCAGATCAGGACCTAAATATTTAATTTGACTTTGGAGATGTGAGGGTCACCACACTTATGGGTTCGCTCTGAGTGCCCTTGAAAGTTTCCGCATACCAAACGCGAGCGACGGAGAAGCATATTTTCAAAACGATACAATAAAGGCAGTTTTTTAATGATTAGAGCAATATATAAAATATAATGCCGAAGGAAAATGTCTTTATAAAATTTTGTATAATATTATATATAATTAATTTAAGTTGAGATTTTAATAGGTTTTTAAAAACAGGATTCTGCTCTCAACTCATACCGTTTGTTACACAATGAGTGGGCAGTACAAGGGTCTACGTGGTCTATACGCGTTCACCAAAACTTGACTAAATTGTATACAGCGCTGTTATCCAAAGAGTTATAATATATTATGTTCTGTAGTAGGACGGAGCAACAGTTTAAACACAATCTAAGCATTGGTCATTTTACTCCAGGGTGACCTTAAACCATTACGAGGGTGTAGCAGTGTGTAAACTTAAAGTTACACTTAAAGAAGATGAAAATGATTGTTTGACCTTATGAGACAAAAACAAGTGCGTTTGTGTGTTACATTTAAATACAAAATTTTTTAAATAAAGTGAAAAAGGCTCACTGCACCCATTATTTTACATGTTCCCAACATTTCCCAGAGGTTAGATCCAACAATGCTAATTCAACACGATTCAAACTTTTAAAAAAAAAAAAAAAAAAAAAAATTTCCCCAAACAACATTTTGGGGGGGGAGAACGAATCCTTCATTTGTTGACCTACACTATATACAAAATGTGAAACCAAGGACCGGCTTTAGGGTGTATATATGATATTAAGAAAAGAAGCGCTTGATAGGGAATATGCGAGGTTAAAAGTCTGTGTAATGGAGTGATAAGAAATCATGCATTGCCTAGAGGTAAATCTGGCGAATTTGCGATTCTCATGCTACGTCGCACCCAGATCTAAAGAGGGTGTCCTATGGAAAGGGTCGAGATCTTTACAACAAAACTTATAGAGAGGTAATATTTTTTTCTAACTTCTAAGAAGCTTAGTTAGCCACTACCTTTGGGAGTGGCGTGGTTTTGGTCTAGTGGTTAGAGAGCTTCTTTGGACCCAATGGACCCTGGTTCAAAATCTAAGCGGTACCTTTGCAAAGACAGGGGCTTCAAATATTTCGCAACAAAAAAAAATAACTGACCTCAAAGCGAAACCTGCTTATTACTCAAATTGACAGCATATTGGATACGTCCCCGCTTTATTTAACGGTTCACGGCACAATGCTGACTACGATTTTACACAACAGACTTGGGTTGTCCCCTTTAATCATATTTTACCGTATATAAAATATTAGGTATGCACTTGTAATGGTAATATTGGTCATTTTTATACTCGCTGGGGTATTTTTAATGTTACTATGCTAAGTATTCATATCACCTGTGTCTCGTATATCTTGGTCTTTGCAGTATTTCCAGTGTAACACCTGTATGTTTTTTGGAATGTCTATTGTGAACAAATGAGTTTTTTTCTCCCTCTGTGAGTAAAAAAAAATATAGATTTTTACCGTGATCCCAACCGAAAGGAAGTTTGAAAGATACGTAACAAAGTTGCATAGGGAATTATTTCAAACAAGGAATATATTTTGCGCTGCTTGAAGGTTTCGCGCCATTCACGAGTAACAGATAGCAAAGAAGATGTAACAAAGTATACTGATGGAATGACAAATGTCAATTGTTGACATATTGAGCACATTATTGTGAGACAAAATGTTCTAACAATGAATGCGCTTCTCTATTGCCTAAGGACTGGTGACAGTTATGACCTTCGACGATAGATGAAAAGTAATGCCCAATGGTGCCTGCAGGTATATTTGATGCACACATAAGCAAGATGGACGGAGTTTCAACCTCATCAGATGATGGATTCTGAGGTAGAGCATTCATGAGTTGACGATTAGGTGGATGTAATAGTTCACATATTTAGTTTGGAATCAGTGGTGGAGGTGGGTTGGAAAAAATCACATCTGAAAATGGGATATGGTCATGAATCAGGGACTTACATGTCAAATCGAGTGAGACACAACAGGTCGAAGGCTAACAAATGGCTACCTAGTGAACTTGCAGATTGCCGGAAAGCACAGGATCTGAAAAATATTATGGTTCCCTAATAGTACCTGAACCACTTTGTGGTGACACTGCTTCACGATTAAATGGTTCGATATTTGTCCATTTCAAAATCCGCATAAGATACAAGTATTAAATGGTTGCTTAAAGGGTTTATTATAGAGAAACTATCCCAATACGCTTTAGAGGTACTATCATGCCTTCGTTGCCTTATCTTGTAATTGTGAGCAGGCTGAAAACCGATAAAATTGGTTAATTTTGGTAATTGATATTTGACTCTTGGTAATTTATATTTTAGCTCGTAAAACATCAAAATTTCGTAACAATTAGAAACATGGTTAATTGAGTTCTACCATTATATAGTATACATGTATATGTTGTACATAGAATATCATTAAATGGGGGATATGTGCCCCTCGGAATGGCTTTTTCCATTTCAAAATCTATCAAGTTTTTGTAACTCGGTTCTTAACAACTCACTCATTTGACATAAATGTCAGAGGTATGAGAAAGCGGCGTCTCGCCACATGAATACAACAACTCAGGGTTATACACAAAATCAATCATACTTGCACCTAGGGATAAGTTAGATCTCTCTGTAGAAGAGTAGAATGTTATATTAATGTCTTCCCATACTAATCACTCAGGAATGTAATGACCAAATCTCATTTATCTAGAAACATCAGAAAATGTAAACAGAAGTTCTTTCGCTATTGCCTAAGCAACGTATTACCTGGGAAGTTAAGAGTCTATGCGCCAGGTGATCGACCCATGAACAAAAGAATCCACAATTACAAGTACATTTCAAATATAGCTTGGTTATTCTAGAGGAGACAGTATATCCTCTGCAAATCTGTTTCGTGCAATCGTCTTGTCGTCCGCACTCGTCTAGACTTCCTTCCAACTTTCAGTACTTTAAGGAAACTTTGTGGTAAAGAAGACGCATCACCGCCTGTAAACTGTGCTTCAACAAAGAGACTCTCCACCTGGGCGTCACAACTCAATTCTGTCCACAATCCTGTGCAAGCTTCACGATGCCATTTCCCAAACGCCATTCTTGGGATTAATATGTATGCTGCTAATTTCTGGATGGGTAATTGGGGAGGTACTACTCTTCCTAATATTCTTACCACAGTCCAGCGTCCCAATCTTGCGATCGTGGATGATGCTAAAAAGCCTATTTTCGTCATCGAGTTAACTTTTTTCCGTTCGAAATGAACATTAATGATCTCACTCCAGGAAAATAGACAGATATATCTCCCTTATAGCTGTGTTGAGATTGGTTCTAGGGGCTCATTCCCAAAGACAACACGACCAGATTGAAACCATTTTTAAATTTGTTGCTGCTAGAGCCCCATTTTTTTTAAAGATCTAGTCTAAAATACTATGCTTTCTAGTTATGCTTTGTGGAACTGCAGACACAAGACCCAGTGGGTTGAATGCCACATACCTCAAATATAGTAACGCTTGGAAGGTATTGGCTCTATCTTTTTTAGTACCACTTAATTTTTCCTGTCGCACTTCAACTCAATTGTCTTTTTTTTAAATTGTATATTTATATTGGTGTCGTTGTGGTATACTGTTCCTACTAACCTCAAACATGTTGATGCTTTTGGGAAGGCACTGGGTTTTTTGGCAGGCTCATGGTCGCAAAGGTCCGCAACCTGAGAAAATGTGTCTTATTATATAATGCACTTGGACCACCATTTGTTAGAACATTGGTTTTATCTCGACTGGACTTATGGAAACGCTCTCTACTACTGAGCCAGTTCATGAATCTTGTCACCTACAGCAATCAGAAACAATCGGCCAACTCATAATTTTCAGCTTCAAACCATTCTACTTCTGTCTCGTTGGCAGATTGCAAAAATATACTCTGTTATCACAGGTTCCGGAAAACAATGTAATGACTTTAGTGTGAATTCCGACTGTCTTAATTATCCGGGGCAGAAACATGGACTACAACCAAAAAGGTAACCAAAATTCACCAGTGGCGTACCAGAGGGAGTGCCAGGGTGGCAGCTGCCCCCCCCCCCCCACCCCGTGAATCGTTCCCCCCCCTCTTTCCCCCTGCAAAGTGATATCCTGCATACGTGCCAATTTCTTGAAAACAACATAGGCCTATATTTAATAAAAAATGGGGGGGATTTTACGCACGGGGGCGGCCTGTATAGTAAGTTGCAACCCCCACTCTTTTTGGACGAATGGGTCTAACCCGCCGAAAATTTGGCGCCCCCTCTATTAAGAAATCCCGATCCGCCTAATGTTTTCCCCACCTGAAATTATGTGCCCCCTGCCCCCATAAAAAAAATGGTTACGCCACGCTGAACTCAAACCACAGCTCACAGAGTCAGGAAGAAGAATGCATAACATCACAATAATGGACAAAATTCAAATTCAAAATAAGAAAATCAACCCACGTAAAAAATATTCCTGGTAAAGATCAATGAAGCTAAAATTAGGTGGGTCAGTACATATAATTCGTAACATGCATAGATGGAGAAGAACGGAATGGCAACCGAGGAATAGAAAAAAGAACTAGCCCAAGACAGAGGCGTATGTGGCGTGATGACTTTGACCCATCATGGGCACCACTTGGACAAGACTAACTCAAGACCAGACAGAAACTAGCAGAATCTGAAGAGGGCTAACATCCGGAGTTGATTGGAATACCAGCCGAAAAGGAAATAGGAGAAGAAGATATGTCGCGAGCCACTTTTGAGAATACAAAGTTTAAAAAAACTGCCTTTTAGTCATTAAAGATATTGGTCATTTAAAATCAGAAAACAAAGAATTTTTATACCGGCAAGTGACACATTTTAGATGTCAAAGAAAGCTGAAATCATAAACTATATACCACTTTAAAGCTTATACTATAACGGGAATCTTACCATACCATTATTTCCAAAAAAGGTCAAATATCATGATGTTTGTTATAAGGCCATGTTTGTTTTATACTTACACGCGGTACTACAATTTTGTAGATTCATTCAATTTTTCTCACCATTAAACTAAGAATTATTTTTGCTTTGGATAGATTTCTTTAAAACTTTGAAATCTAAGATTGCTATTGTTTTAGAATTTTATCCATCATTTCCATTCTAACAATGTGCATTTTTATATGCTTAACACCAATATTAACCAAGTTATGTTAACAACCAATTCAGCCCGTTGTAATATAGAACGCCCCTTTCAATATGCGATGATGTCCATTCGTATTTATGAGTAATACCTCACTTCAAAGTACACATATTCAATTAGTGTGAATTTGCTTCATTTTATTTTGAAGTGTCACTAACTAGCATGCCCTGTATGACTCTATTGTTATTATAAAATTATATTATTCAGTTACGCTTTCATGCATCGGTAATATTTAATGTGGATCGGGATCCGTCGGCGGTAGGACCGATAAGTTCAGAGGTGCGTCTCGAATAATGAACGGCAGTAGCGGTCATACGCAAGACGTGTAAACACAAGGGTCTCTTAGTTATAGATGCCTTCAGAGAAACCAAGACGTGTACTTGGACATCGGAATGTGTGTTCTCGGATCTTTCGAACAAAGAAATATAACGAATCACTACATATGAATTAGTAAATGTTCCTGTTCTCTCCTTCCTGTTCCTGTTCTTATCCTCGCCGGATAAGGCAAGCGCACGACAAAAAAATGCCGATTTTTTTGGCATGTATGCGTTGATATTTTTGAAATGCGTTTGATGTCCTTTTTATCCCCCTGGCTTGAAAAAATATTGCGAGATTGCGAATGTCCGTATGTGTATGTATGTGTGTGTATGTATGTGTATGTGTGTTCCAGTTTGTATAGGTTTTGGTTAGGATTTCGTTTTTTGCGTCTCCTTTGAAAAGTTTAAGTCCGATTTAAACCAGACTTGGGTTAAGGTGCAATAGGGATTCCTTCATATGTGGATGATGTCAAAGGTTATGGTAAAAAGGTCAAAGGTCATCTGAGGTCATGTTCCAGACTGCCATCTTGCCAGGGGATGACACAAGTTTACTTGCAGTATTTTTAATCCTTTGGATGGACAATCATCATCAGGTTATGCCGTCAAAGCGGGCAGAAAACTTTGTCGGTGCACACTTTTTTATCACTAGAAACGGAAGCGAGATCCGACGCTTTGTCCTATGGTCGTGCGTTTTTCTCTGTATGTCTATTGTACGGTATGTATATACCGTACTTAGTCGTTTTCCACACGTTTCCAGGGTTCGTTGCTGCAGGAGATGGGACGGAGGGTTTTCTGGGCGATTTGACAACGGACATCACCTGATGGTAAACGTCCATCAAAAGGATCAAAAAGGACATGAAACGCATTTTCAAAGGATATCAACATTCGACCAAAATCGACATTCGTTTTCCATGCATTTGCCTTATCCGGCTAAGTCCCCGTTTCTTAAAAGAAATTGAAAATTAGCGACTTTAATGTTACATAAGCTTATTATATCGTGGTGCCATCGATTTGCGACCGCACGAACCACACCTAGGTTGGCTTGTTTTGTCATTCATCAAAACATAATAATGATAAATTTGTAATGTCCAAACTTGTTTCTACCCTATCTGCAAGCCACTGCATTCAATAAAGTTGATGTACAATCTACCACAGCGTATCTCTCTGTGTCCATACTGTTAAACGTGACAAATAAGGATTGGGCAAGCGTGATTTGCCGTACCGAAGCAATCAGAATGCCGTGCCAATGTGTCATCTGTCAAAATGTAAAGGCGTTTATCCTGTATGTTCCCTTACTTTATCGTTCTAAAGTTAATAAATGATCTGAGGGGAACGGTAGAGTAATAATATCCGACCCATTTATTCCCTTGGTCAGACACTCCAAATCTAACTCACGTCATCATTATTGTGACAGACTCCTAAATATTATATTAATTTTATGTATTATATTAATTAAATCATGTTAAATTTAATCATGTAAATTATGAGTGAGGAGAACTGGAAAATATTAATATGAAACTTGCAATGTGTTGTGCAATAAGCATGACTTATCTGATTGACCTAAATGGACTAGTGTTTGAAGACTTCCTGAGTACAAACATGTCAGAATATGTCCGCAATCTGAGAACAATTGGAGCACAGTGTCCTATCATCGTCATTCTAAGAACTGTATAGAGGTTCTTTGTATACCTATAGGAAGCAAGATTGCACACCTGTTAATGAACAATAGACTTTGTGTAATTGCTATGTCAAAACACTTCGAGCACAGGATGTGGACTTCCTTTAAACATGTTTCAGCGAACTAAAAAGATGACGAAATTTCGACTTGTCTTCACTTGTTTTTGTTGCATCATGGGAAATTTGCTGTGGACAAATTCTGTTGCAAGTTATTTCTCTTTGCCAGTTGACAAGAGTTTTCATCGAGTGTAGACCTCTCAAACTGAAGATGGAGAACTATCATAACATTTGATTTATAAAAATTTTATGATCTTCATTATAATTCTGGAAAGTTGTCAGAATTGTCAGAGCTGCACAAAATTTGGTGCCTTTGGAAAAACAAAGGTTAACATTAACATTCCAGCAGATTTTCTTCTGTACCAGTGACGTTCACCTTTAACGCACTGAGTGGACATTATACACCGAGTTGCAGTTATACTTCCATTTGTTCTCTAAGTCTACAACTTCACAAATTAATCGGCCGGTCTAGACCAAAAGGACTTTTGCGATAACGCCAAACTAGTTGATCTGTACCAGCAAGAATTGTCTCGCCAATTTTTATATGTGGACCTGATTCTACAAGAGACTGGTGGGCACCCAACAAGAACTGTGAACTATTGTATGATTTATGAGATGGTGTGTGTTTAACAAGAACTGTGAACTATTGTATGATTTATGAGATGGTGTGTGTTTAATTTGATTTTAAGTAGGTAAGAAATATAATAATTTTGTGCATTGTTAATATTGTGTGATTTAATTTATGTATTAAATCATTACTTTGAATTTTACATCTTGGTCAAGTCAATCTTCTTACAAATAGTCATTGTGAATGTTGTTTTATGAACCACGGGAGGTTGCTTTTCTGACCTTGAGTACGTCTCGTAACAATTATAAACAAGAAAAATACTTGTTTTTAAAATTTGTTTTAATGTTGATTGGTGTGCATGCTCTGATTTTGAACAGCGCCATCCCGCTTTTAAAGGGCAAAACAACGTAATTACATATAGATGTAAACTCTAGTACCCTGCCATTGCTTACAGTTCTGAAATTGCAACGTGTCTATCCAATAAACAGATCCTGTGACGCCAGCGAAACATGCGACTAAATCAGTGTAAACCTTTCCGGAACCTTGTTCAAGGCCACTTCATGACGACACAGAAGATATTTAATATGATTGCGCCAAATCTGTATCCGCGCATTTTAAGAATCCAGATTGGATTGTTACTTACGAAGTGTCCCTCAGCACGTATGATTTTCTGTTTATCATTATTAACAAATCACAGGAACATCATAGGTAATGGAGCATTGTGTACAGACATTGTAGCCTTATTTTCTATTGTTTCCCCCACAATTCTACTTCATGTACTACAGGGAGAAGATCTTTAGTTATAGAACGTGTCGTTAGAAAAGTAGGAAAAGAACGCATAATCACGAGTCACTTTCGACATAACAATATACACCATCATATGAAAACATTAAATAATGATAATTATGATAATATAATAATCTCTTAATTAATATCATTGCACTATTCGTTTGGTTACAATAAGTTGTACTACGGATTCTGTCTATCAACAATATCCTCTTAGAGACAGACCGTCGTACATAATCTCGAATTCACCTAAATTTGCATAAACCTGCCTACATCAATATTCATATCTTTGTTAACCTAAACGGAATTTTAACGCGCGACATATCTATATACGTAAATGTGTTCACGGCACTGTGCGGCAGCCATAAAGGCGCTCAGCACCTTGGAGACAACCATGTACCAGAAGCACATTTAAAGAAGCTCGAATTAAGCAGGAGGAAACCGGATTACCCGGGAGAAATCTGCGGGAACGAGCATGGATCGAGAAATCAAATTCACTTTAAGTCGCTATGAACGAGCCCCAAACAGGAATCGAACCCGAGAACTCATTGGTGGAGAAGGCGAGATGAAGATACGCTGAGTTATCGGTTGCCCATTCGCATTGACCAGTGTTCTGCTGAAAGGACACAGGGCAGTCATACTCGTAAAGCTAATACCATTTAGTGAATCACGGATCACATAGCAGGTTCAGTCCGTTGCCCTCACTTATGCCATCGTTAACTATGTGAAAGGCCAATCTTAATAAATGTCTTACTCCAGAAATTACTACACCTCAAATCTGCACAATGGCACACAGACACCATCAACCTGGCCAGTTATACACGCATTATGTAAGTAGGATAGAGTTCTTGATAACCTCACTTAAACCAAAGTGACATGAACTCGTTTTACACATACTAAACTTGAACATTGTTAAGGTTTTGTGGGGCAATTGACGCCTTTGGTCTTATAAGTCCAGGCCATCTCACAAAGCGAATACATTGTCGAGGCATGTTTTCTTATGGTGTTAAATTTGGCACCGTCTTGAAAGGTAAGCCATACTACTTTCTAGCGAACGTGACCTTCCGAGGTAGATTATCATTCTGTAGTAAACGAAGAATGTTAGCTCAGTGGCTAATGTGGAAATCGGCTTCCATAATAGCAATTTTATTATATTCCATTACAAAAAGCAAGTACCGTACCTTTTTCGAAGACTCACAACTTAAAATCTCTACATCGATTTAAAATCTGTATCTGTGCATCGAACTAATCAGTGCTATGGAATATAAGGTAGCAAAATGCCCATATCCGTTTAAACAATCATCGTAATTGGGAAAATTTAAATGAGCCCAAACGCCAAGAAGTATTGTTGGGTAGAGCTGCAATCGTTCAGCACTAGTGCCTTGGCGTCCTCTCTTAGTAAACAACCTGTTAACTACAGTGATTCCCATGATAGTAATATCTCAATTCCGTGCATCGATTTTTTTTTTGCAAGCGAGTATTACAATTTATAGGTACCTTCAAGGTTATGCTTAGAATACATATATGCTGGCCCGTAGTATTTCTTCGAATAGGTCATGTACAACTTTGTTTATCGAAATCTCCTCACGGATATTGACTGTCTCCTCGCATCCATTAAGGTACTTGGTGGAGACCCACAGGTAATTGCTTTTGTATGGGACACAGGTAATACAACAGCTATCTAGCCATCCATGTACCATGTATCTATATGTATCTGTCGCTCACAACGCGCATACACTTCCACATCCCAAGAGCACCTATATAACCTACACCCACGCATCCACACACCCAAATTCACCTAGATATACACGCACCCACACATGTACCCAGTGAGGAGTGCGATAGGAATACTATATTCCTAAGCCAATTGCTTTTTGTATCGACAACACGCAGAAGATGCTATATTTAGTGCCGTCATTTGGCATTTCTCAAATTACTGACTTTTGTACTTTTATGGTGTACGTGTGTTAAACAGCTCTCACCCTCCTGTTCGTCGCCCTATGTTTTGAATTAGTATTATCAATGGGAAACATTCAGATAACTCAAAGTCTTATCTTCATTTCTTGTATCGTTAAAGAGCAATGTATATTGGACATCCTCTTAACTATATGGGATAAGTAGCTATCATAGAAATAAAAACATCTCATCATAAATGTCATGTTTAAAATGATATTTTCCATTCAGATTTATAATTTCCAAGATTTTTTTAGCATTTGCTTTACTCAATAATGGTTTTTAATATGGATATTACAGTGCCATTGTTGTCATTATAATTATTTATTGACTGCAAACAAAAAGTAAGGCGGACTACATTTAGATACAAACGGGGTTAGCCTTAAAATAGTTTACATTTCTATTTCTCTTTCTCTTCAAGACGTATGTGATTAAAGATGCCACTATTCTATAAGAAGGATGGCGGAACACGACTATTTGCCTGGTTGTAAGTACATGATTTACTGGATCTAAGTGAAGGGGTCTCATTGCCACAAAGAGTCGCATTTACTTTAGGAAAAACAAATCAATCTTTATCAGAAACCTCTTATAAACCACGTTTTGCATGTATCCTGTCACTTGAATGTTAAAAAGCTACTCACGTGCTGCGCGCTAGATTTAACTTTATGTCTCGAGCTAAATGTTTTAACATTGCGAACTGCACTTGCTTTTGCATAATTATATATCACAAATAATTGAAATTTTTGGTTCGATAATTCTACAGACATTTAAGCTTAAGATATTTTAAATATTTCCTTTCAAAATCAGTAAATATCTAGAAATAAAAGCGTATAAACCTACATGAGAAGTAAAATGTAATATAATGGTAAAATGGTAAATACCATTAGAAATAACCTTAAGTAGATATTCTTCAAATATCATTGTGAGAGCTATCAGTGTGCAAAAGTTTTCTGCATGCACTGACTTGTTTATCACGTTTATACATACCCTATTTGTTGACAAGAGATATGCTATAACTAAAAGAATCTTCAAGAACATACTGTCATCTAGTTTGTGTTCAACTCGCAAAATCGCCTTGCGAGAGGATCGTCTACCCGTGTTTGAACAAAAAGATGTAGCCTATGCACAAATCCGCTGAGCATTTACTCTTTTTGGCCATCTAGCGGCGGGAGGATCAAAAATCCCCGCGGGACATCTGATCGTACAAATCAACGTGTGGGTTGCAGTACTAGTTATTCATGCCCACTAACTCAGAGTTTTCAAGAGAACTGAGTAAATTATTTCTCCCACTTTTATAGACTATCGCACCGCACCACCAAACCAACAAAAATCTACTTTTTGATAGTGCGAATGGGGAAAATTAGCTTCAGGCTTGCAGGACAATAATCGTTCCCATTTTATGCAATTGTAATGGCATAAGGTATTAGTGTTATTTACCTTTGACGCGACGTTTAAAACCTAAGCGACCGGGAAAAAGGTACAGGTTTGCATCAGTGCGCCAAAGTCCACTTAACTTGAAGTGGCACGTCCCTGGCACATTTTCACAAAATATGTAATTTCTTAAATTTGCTCGCAAATGGATAGTTTAGGCCTATAGTTTTGGACCTATAGTCCGTTTTGTTTTTTTATTACTAGAAACATATTTATCCGTCATTATGTAATAAACCAAATTGAGAAAATTCGCGATGACGTACGTTGGTTTGACGGATGTTCGGAAAACGCAGATTGTTGCATTCCATAATGACGGATGCTGAATAAGGCTTTAGTATAGGGAAAATTCAACATCCGTCACTATGTCATGAACCTTATCGCTAATTTGCGTAAGTTTTGGTGTAACGGATAAGATAAGTAACTTTTCCAATGTATTACATCCATTTTATCAAGTAAAAAATCATGAATATTAGCTAAATAAATTGTTAATTGTTCATTTCGTTTCTTAATCTGATTTGATCGTTTGAATCGTATATGGGGATGTTTATCGGCTCTTTAGAGGCCGACGATATGCACCCAACTTTAAAATTTAGAGGAAACACGTTATTTTTTTAAAAATTGTATGGCCTTACGCTAACAAACCAATACCCTAAACCAAATTTGTTTTCATGTACAACTTCGAAGGCAGGTTCATTTCGAACTCTTGCCGAAAATTTAATGCACGAGTTGTACTTCGTGAGGCCAGAAGTAAGGAGTGACGCCATTACCTTCGCCCAGCTATTGTATATGCGTATGGGTATTACCGCTGCGAAACTTTTGGCGAGGATTGTTGAACACACACTCACACACACATATACACGAGTAAACAAACACATATGCATGTGCCCATTACCCACTGAGGAGTACAAAAACATAGCTTCTCACCGCGATACGCGTCACCCTATGTTTTGCAGTAGTATTTCATCATTTCCGCTAAAATTAAAATTATAACTTGTATTAGCTGCATTTCATGTATCTCTGAAAAGCCATGTATATTGAATAACGTTTCAACTATCTAGGACAAGTATATATCAAAGAATCAAATACATTTCATCATAAATGTCAAATTTAAAAATGATATTTCTTATTCAGATTCAAAAATGTCAAGGAGTTTCTTTAGTATTTTCTTTACTCAATAATGGTTGTAATGCATTTATTACACTCGTATTGCTACAATAGCAAACTTTTATTGACTATAAAACCTAAACATGTTTCAATTCGAAAAGTAAGGCAAACAATTATTTTACATTTATGATTCCTTCTCAAGATTATATCATTACAGACGCCGTCATTATACAACCAATTTTGGCGAAAACAAGTTATGTGCCTGGTTTAAGTACATAAATTACTGGATCAAAGCGCAGATCTCATTGCAACAAAGAGTTTCATTTACGTTAGCGAAAACAAATCAATCTTTATCAGTTTCTCCTTAGAAAAAGTTCCTGTCTCGAATGTTAAAGAGCCTCTCACGTACAGACTTAAGACTCAACATTATTTCTTGAGTTACATCTATAAAACATTATGATTGTCACTTGAAAGTAATTTCTTGAAAAACATTAAACTTTGATTTGATAAGTTTAGATAAATTTGATTATTCTTCCAAGCTTAAGATAGGTTAAACCTTTCCTTAAATCGTAAAAGACTAAGATATCATTAAATAAGAACGCATTAACCAATTTAGAAAGCAAAATGCACAAGTGTTCAAAAACATGATGATGATGATGATGATGATTATGAGGGGCATTTAAGGGGCAGACAATTTTTGAACAGTGCCATCAAAATACTTATTTTAGTTAATTAGCATAAAAACACCACGGCCAATTTGAACTTTTTGTTCACCAGAATATGCGCAACTGTAAAATCTTGGGAAAAATTTAACGTTTAAACATGGCGGCCGGAAAAAAAAAATCTTGGGTCTACGGGGAGTCACCTTATGCAGTAGAAATAAGAGTTAGGACTTCCAGAAATTTAGTTTATAAGATTAAGAACAAACTAGCAATCGCTGCTAGTCAAAAAATGACATGCCAACATTCATAGGTAAAATTCGTACAGATACACCTCAAACATTGATTTCAATCAAATTGTACAGTGTGTCCCAAAACGCAACACATGGTACCAGCCGCCATAATTTGTTTAACAAAAGCACATGAATAATTGTTCTTTGTTGTAAGAAAGGACTATTAGCTATTGTCCCTGAAAAAATCATAGTGATAGAGATATGACCCAAGCACTCAAATAACTCGCAGGACCCATTTTACCAAAACGGGGAACTGGTTACCACAAGAGTAGCATTGAAGAAAAAAAATGCAAACATACAATTTTGATTACAATCAACATTTAATTACCCAAATTCCTTGGCGAACAACGTAAACTGGTCAAATAACTGCATTTACAAAATTATTATTATCAAACTGATAATGATTAAACATTAATAATTATTTGGTGTTAAAATACAGTTCAAGATGGTATAAGATAAAATAACTGCATTTACAAAATGATTATTATTAAACTGATAATGATAAAACAATAATTATTTGGTGTTAAAATACATTTCAAGATGGTATAAGATAAAACTATGACTAAGTCATCGTCAATCTCGTACATAACTGGCTTGTTACTTTCTGAACTTTATTAAAATAAAACGTATGTTTCCAACACAAAACTCAATAACAATATCATTATATTCATTCTGTCAGTCACTTTTGGATTGAGATAACGCTTTGTGCTGTCACAAAACGACGATGGTTGATTAGCTCTAATCCAATGTTGTCTATAATTTGAAACAATACGGGGTGTTGTTGATCATATATACATTCCAAATGCATGTGTATTAACTGTTATTAGCAATGGAAACATTCATATCTTGGATTTGTCCAATATGGCGGCTTTAAAAAAGATGAAGTTGACATAATATCTGAATCTCCAACCCAAAAAACGAGAAAGATGTATCATTCGTGATTCAAACCTTTTTAGATTCAAAATTATAATTCCGGTGGCGGCCATATTGTAATACCTTTGAGACTTGGGACTTCTATGTGAAGCGTCTACCGTACATTTTATGCGACTCAATGTATTTGATTATATTTTTGAATCATTATATTCATTAATGATGGCAAAATTAAATTAAAAATGGCGAGGTGAGAGCCGGGGACCCAGGCAAGGACAAATGTCGGGCATAATTAATGAACATTTATAGCGTGCCGTGTGCAAGACATTTCCCGAAACATATCTATGCATATTAAAACACCGCAAGTTTATTATCTACCGCCACAAGTCAAATGTGGTCCCAATATAAAGGTTAAACCTTCATGATTTGCCATAAAAATTGCCCACTTATGATAACATGTTTGAGAGATGATGAGAAGGAAGACACTTCGAAGAGAGAAAAACTTGATACGGAACGATGCTACGGCCAACTTACATAACCAACGAAGCTAATATTTTCAAAAGTGTTTCCAACTGACTCCTTCCTTCTGAAATAGAGGTCAGAACCCCGGATTCATGCCTGTATGAGGCCCAGGGGCTGATATATGGGCTTGGGTAGTTTCAAATGCCGGCCATATTGAAAAATGGCGAGAAACCGGAGTCCATCCCAACGTATTCAATGTTAACATGCAAAATTGTTCCCGAACAAAATGAAAATACTCGCGGAGGATCTGGTGTGGGGTGCACGGGGGTCCTTCTCGCCCGTGCACTATACGATTTCGCATGTGGGGACGTTTTTGCAGCTGATACACAAGTAAATACAAATTTCCAATAATTTAACAACAGTTTTGTAAGCGGGTCTTTCAGTTTCCTTATACACCGGCTTCATCATTTTTACTCAATATTTGCAGCCTCCTATAGGACCAACTTACCTAGAATTCACAACGCAAATTGACACGACATAAAGGAGACCAAAACAAATACTTGAATTCAAGAAGTGCAGTGCCTTGACAGCCAACAAGTATACATCAACTCATTGAACTTGGCCAAAATAATGGACTGATATTTAGTAGTAATACATAGCAATAGAGTATAATGTGGCGGTCTTCAGCCAGGGGCGTAACGGGTGTCGGTGGTTTTGAGGGCTTACAATTTCCCCTGTGTGGATTATTTTGGTTTTTTTTTTTTTTTTTTTTAAAAAAATGCAAACATACAATTTTGATTACAATCAACATTTAATTACCCAAATTCCTTGGCGAACAACGTAAACTGGTCAAATAACTGCATTTACAAAATTATTATTATCAAACTGATAATGATTAAACATTAATAATTATTTGGTGTTAAAATACAGTTCAAGATGGTATAAGATAAAATAACTGCATTTACAAAATGATTATTATTAAACTGATAATGATAAAACAATAATTATTTGGTGTTAAAATACATTTCAAGATGGTATAAGATAAAACTATGACTAAGTCATCGTCAATCTCGTACATAACTGGCTTGTTACTTTCTGAACTTTATTAAAATAAAACGTATGTTTCCAACACAAAACTCAATAACAATATCATTATATTCATTCTGTCAGTCACTTTTGGATTGAGATAACGCTTTGTGCTGTCACAAAACGACGATGGTTGATTAGCTCTAATCCAATGTTGTCTATAATTTGGACAATACGGGGTGTTGTTGATCATATATACATTCCAAATGCATGTGTATTAGCTGTTATTAGCAATGGAAACATTCATATCTTGGATTTGTCCAATATGGCGGCTTTAAAAAAGATGAAGTTGACATCATATCTGAATCTCCAACCCAAAAAACGAGAAAGATGTATCATTCGTGATTCAAACCTTTGTAGATTAATATTATACTTCCGGTGGCGGCCATATTGTAATACCTTTGGGACTTGGGACTTCTATGTGAAGCGTCTACCGTACATTTTATGCGACTCAATGTATTTGATTATAATTTTGAATCATTATATTCATTAGTGATGGCAAAATTAAATTAAAAATGGCGAGATGAGAGCCGGGGACCCAGGCAAGGACAAATGTCGGGCATAATTAATGAACATTTATAGCGTGCCGTGTGCAAGACATTTCCCGAAACATATCTATGCATATTAAAACACCGCAAGTTTATTATCTACCGCCACAAGTCGAATGTGGTCCCAATATAAAGGTTAAACCTTCATGATTTGCCATAAAAATTGCCCACTTATGATAACATGTTTGAGAGATGATGAGAATGAAGACACTTCGAAGAGAGAAAAACTGGATACGGAACGATGCTACGGCCAACTTACATAACCAACGAAGCTAATATTTTCAAAAGTGTTTCCAACTGACTCCTTCCTTCTGAAATAGAGGTCAGAACACCGGATTCATGCCTGTATGAGGCCCAGGGGCTGATATATGGGCTTGGGTAGTTTCAAATGCCGGCCATTTTGAAAAATGGCGAGAAACCGGAGTCCATCCCAACGTATTCAATGTTAACATGCAAAATTGTTCCCGAAATGATAATACTCGCGGAGGATCTGGTGTGGGGTGCACGGGGGTCCTTCTCGCCCGTGCACTATACGATTTCGCATGTGGGGACGTTTTTGCAGCTGATACACAAGTAAATACAAATTTCCAATAATTCAACAACATGGCCATGATGGTTGTTCTCAAATATTCTGACGTCACGTCATTTAATGAGCAGCCCTCTATCGATATGGGCTAATTATGTTCGGCGATTTTTCCCACACAGTTTTGTAAGCGGGTCTTTCAGTTTCCTTATACACCGGATTCATCCTTTTTACTCAATATTTGCAGCCTCCTATAGACCCAACTTACCTAGAATTCACAACGGAAATTGACACGACATAAAGGAGACCAAAACAAATACTTGAATTCAAGAAGTGCAGTGCCTTGACAGCCAACAAGTATACATCAACTCATTGAACTTGGCCAAAATAATGGACTGATATTTAGTAGTAATACATAGCAATAGAGTATAATGTGGCGGTCTTCAGCCAGGGGCGTAACGGGTGTCGGTGGTTTTGAGGGCTTACAATTTCCCCTGTGTGGATTATTTTGGCCCCGCGCAAATAAGAGCCCTTTAAAAATTTCCAGGCTCTCTTCGCTGGCCGTCTCATTATTTTTTTTCTATTCACTGATGTACCAACAAAATCCTTTCCCCTTTCTTTTTCTCTCGTCTTTTCTTGCTATCCCTTTCACACTTCCTTGATGAGTGAAGCTGATCTACCTGGTCAGAGCTGCGTGTGTGTGTGTGGGGGGGGGGCAATGTGCCTTCAACACCCACTGCGCTTAGTTGAATTTAGCTACAGACCCCTCAGATTTGTAAATCAATGCAATTTATGTATTTTTCAACTCATCTTGCTATGTTTTGATCATTCATGAGAATAATTTCATTATTTTAATGAACTGAGCAAGAAATTAATGTTGTGCTAAAATATTCTGGAGATTTTTTTTTATCTCACTAGTCTTAACAGCCAGAATGGTAGAAACAACAACAACATTGTCTGCGTACTACCTACCTACCTAACCGAAAACCATCCTTTCTAATTAAACCAATAGGTATTTCATTAATAAGGTGAAGCTGTATAGCACAAAATGTGCTACCGGCTGCTGGTTCTGGGTTTGTTAAAATTGGTTGAAAAGGTAGAATACTGATGTTTGCCACTTTGCGATATGTATCACGCTTTGATGGGCTATTCTGGCGCTCTGTTTGTAACCCAACAGGTGTTATGTCAAGGACCTGAAGTGGCTTGTTGACGTGGAATGACGTATGTTGGCAGTGGTGTGAGTTAAGTATCGCTGCACTTACTTGATACAAAATAAGTCCGGAAACCTTGCCGTCCCCTTTGAACTCAATAGCTGACCATGTAATTACCTAATCTAGGTTCTAACTAAGAAGACGTGACATGGGAGGAAAGATATTAAGTTTAATTCTCATTTGTGCTTGGAGCGATAATCAGTGGCATGTATCACAAGTGTGTAAGATTACATCTACTTTGCTCGTGTCAAAGGGCACTAAATGTAGGACTGTCTCAAAAGCAATCGGTAATCTTAATTCTTATGTTTTAATAGAAAATATTAAAGCTGTTGACTCTGGGCAAATGCTCAATTAAATGTTTTAACTACATTCAAAACTCACTTTTTATCTCTCTGAGAAATTATTGGTTTGATTTACCTACATGAACAAGAAAAATGAAAACTGGCGATTCTGTGTACGTGCTGTCTATACATGTCCGCCCAGACGTATGCGTTGATGTCATCCATTTCGTACACCTATACTCCCGGTCAAAAAAATCCACAACAACACAGATAGAATTATAGGTTTACCTCAATATCTTGTACGTCAGCTACGCTTCTTGATGCATTCAGTCATTCGTGCTTTGAGCAGTAGTATCTGTCAAAGACGCTTCAAAACGTCGTCCAACAATCGCGACAGGATTGCCGAACACGTGCGTCAAGAATGCAACCTGCCGAAGAAGCTTATCATTAAACAACCTGCGACCTTTGATTTTGTCCAACAATCTCGACAGGATCGCCGAAGACGTGTGTCGAGAATGCAACCTGCCGATGACGCTTGCCATGAAAGCAACCTGCAAATTTTGATTTTGTCCAACAACCTCGACAAGATCGCCGAAGACGTCGATGAATAACTGTTGACAATTAAATTGGAGTGGTTATTGCATTTTCCATGTCTCTCTTAGCATAAGCATTTCTATCCCTTTCACGTGGACCCATAGGGAGGCTGTTAATAATGAGTAAAAAGGATAAATCTGGTATATAAGTTAACTGATAGACCCCATAACAGAGGGTTCTAGTTTTGATAGTGATACATAGAACTTATGTCAAATTTATTTATTTTCCCATCAAAAGCAAACAAACAAATTATGTACAGATTTAAAAGGCTAAATGTGATGACGGAGATGTAACGATAAGCAAAGCCTGAAAAAGTTTCACTCCCTGTTACAAAGATCATTTTGAAAAGACAATAATTGACTTATTTACATTGAACGAAGATAGCAACGAAAACATGTAGACTCACACTGCACTACCATAATTATGCTTAGAAGAATCAACCATTAATCATCCATAAGCATGATGTAATTAGAAGTGAATTATAATTTAATATTATTGTTATAATAAGATTTACATCGGAAAGAGCACATTGTAATCTCCGGAACACATTTGAAACCGCCAAACGCTCCTCGTAGTCTTTCTTTTGAGAATAACGCCACACTGTATTAATACTTGATACAATTTTAATGTATCAAGGAGAAAGAAATAAGTTACCGTGCAGATGATATAAGAACCAACGCTTCGTGCAAGTCATAAAGGGTCCTAGGTCCTAGGAATACTCCGTAGAGGACTCCAAATTCATGACACTGGGCCGGTTGCGACGTTTCGTTTTAGATTCAAAGATTTTGAATTGTTACACTAGCGTGGGAAATACAGTGGCACAAAAAGTATCTTGGCATGTTTTGTCAGTATTGTGCCAAAGTCAGATTAATTTTGAAATTTTTCAAGATTATAAATTTTATTGTCTAGAATCTGCTTTTTCATTTAACAATTTGCTTGTTAAAAAGGCGTGCAAAAATGGCCGAGGTAGAGAACGCAGAAAGACATCATAAAACCCCCATCCAAAAGTTGCAGTTTTTGGAGGTTTCAATGGTCACTGTGAAAAGGTACGCGGACACGGAAATGTGAACACAATCCAATATTGCAAGCAGGCTTTCTCGGCTCATTGTCGGAAACCCTCTTTGTGTTAAAATCATAATACACACGCATGTATTACGTTGGACCACACAGTGGCCATTGAAAAAATCAAAAACTGCACAATTTGGTTGTGGGGTGTGGGGTCTTTCAAGCGGTTTAGCTCCTGCCATTGTGCACGTTTTTTTACAAGTGAGGTGTGTTAAATGAACGAGACTAAAGACCTAGGCAACAAAAAACATGCCTATATACTTTTTGTGCCAAACTGTACTACTACACACTTTACAAATGACCAAGAGTATGTCACCATCGATTGAAAGATAGTAGTAGAAATAGGTATTAAGTAGATTAACATCTGTGTCACCTCTAGTACTTTGTCGAAGGTCTGGGCCATTGAAGAGGGGCATGGCAGGGGTGGATAATTTAAAATTCCATGTTAAATATATTGAAATTATGTAGTCCAAAAACAGATTAAGGTCCAAGCTTTTACTGTGTAGTAAAAGCATTCAAATCAACGTAAGCGCATTACAGCTACATAACAGATGTAACTCTCAAAACATTCTGACTAATGCGGATATGCTTCAGTGGTATTCAAGGTAACAGGTGAGTGAAATGTTACGAATTTGAGCGATCACAAAAGTCTTTGCATCTCTTTAACAAAATGATGTCAACATGAAACGCCCGATATTATCTAAAGTGCGTTCATGAAAAATAGGTGAATCGGGGGCCACATTTTCTTTTTCAGTCTCCTCTTCCAACTAATCGACGCTGTCAAAAAATTTTCCTCAGGGACAGAGTGGTGTTGAATATACTATAGTAGGTGACGTTCTTTGTATGAAAACAATTATGGGTGCCCATGCTTCTATCATCATGCACAGATGCGGAGCATTATAATATCAATCGAGGGGGGGGGCGGAATCCGAGTGCTAGTAGGACACCTCGAAATTACAGGATTAAAAGTAATCCCAATAGGTGTGTGTGGACCAATCATTTTTTAGATAAATCGTATAGGATTAAATTCTAATCTATAAGAGTTAGTTATAAATATAAATATGGATTGGTCACACTAATCAAATCTTTTTTGGATTCAATATATATTCTTGTAATTTAAAGTGTAGGGAGCCCGCGAGGGGGCGTAACGTCTTGCGGCTAGCCTATTTTACGCCTGTCTATTCCAAAAAAAATTTTTTTTTCACCAGTTTTGTGCTCGAGGCAAGGACGTTGATGGAACGTTGTGATGACTGGAAAAACGTAAGAAAACGAAACGGGGGATGCAGCAAAACATGTAGAAAAATTCCATTATGAAATAGAGCATGTGAACTGATTTTATCACAACAAGAACTGTTCTCGTATATCGACTTCTTTGACAAAATATTATTAACCACGTTGAAGGACGAAATCGGGACATCTTCTTTCGTGTGAGCTTGCTACGTGGAGATCTCCATTCATTCTGTTGTGTGTTTTTTGTGAGGTGACGTACACCCCCCCCCGAACAAGAGGTTGCGAAATATCGGTTTTGCACATATGTTCCCTGCTTACGCGCGCAATTTCGTTAATGAAGAATGAGTTTTACGTGCTTGTAGGTAAATACTGGTTGAATGAAAATTTGAAATGTACCAGTAAAAGGCGAAAGTAAAATCCCTTTTCCATTTCCTCCTTCCCTTCCCCCATGTTTACCCCATTTCCTCTGCACGCACCCTGTCGCTCATTTACCTCTCTTCCCTACCATCCCTCCTCACCCTCCCCTTCCTTCCTTCTTCACACTCCTTCCTTCTACCCTTCTTTCTACTCATTTCCCTTGTCTCTTCTCCTTCCTTCCCATCCGGCCTTCTTCCCCTCCCATTCACCCACTTCCACTCTTCAGATTCTCCATCCTTTCATATCCATTCTCCCTCAACGCCTTCTCTGCTCTCCTCACCCCCTTCCTAGGACACCCCGCCCAACCCCCCCCCTTCATTCCAAATCCCAAGCCGGGTTACTCCCCTGCTTCCCCTCACATCCTGTCTCTTCCCATCCCCTTACTGTCCCGATGCTCCGTCTTTCCCCCCACCCCCACTCCACATACTGTTTTTCCGCCTGCTTCCCCATCCCCCTCCCCTCCCTCCTCCTTCTTTCATCCTAATTCTTAAAAATCATACCATAATTTATCAATGGAAATACAATCATTACAATAAAAATTTATTATTTAAAAAAAACGCTTTGGACTCCAACACGGATTTCCAACATCTAAGGAGAGAATGTACCACAAGAACGCTCGAAAGACTAGTACAGTCGAAGATATAAACATGGTTTGCATTATGCTCAATATTTCAAAAGTGCTCGCCCAAATATGTTTTAAAAATTATAAACACTCAATATTTAGGTTTTTAAATAGAAAATTAACTTTATGACTGATTCTACTATCCGTCAACTTGGAAAAAAGACCAATTCAAGAAGAGGGATATGCTTCAATGAATCGGGTTGTATCACACACAATAAACAGCGCCAACACTCTGCGTTTCTCTCCATGAGTTATATGTCAAGGTACAGCGGTCCGGTAAGTACGTAATCCTGTTTCTAAAATTGAAAAAAAAAGTTGGCTTAATTTGAAACCAGTATTTGAAAATTTTCAAGTGTTTGGAAAAATATCGAAATGCATTGTGGGAAAATGGATGCGACCGTAGAGATTGCGTGTTCACTTTTCCGTATCTGCGAGCACCGAAGTATCCGACAAAAACGTTAAATTTTCTCGCTAGGTTCTATAGTTTCAGACCCAATTACGATACATATTCAAAACAAAACATAGTAACGGACCCTCTGATGCAAAAACCTCCATAGATTCCTTTCGTTTTCCGGAGATATTTGTGATTTAGTTTCATTTAGACACATTCGCTATTACGGTATGATAACGTTTATCTCTCGCGCAGTACCAATGTAGATCATATCTTTCACAGTCTGTGACACAGAGTCCAGACTACACCGTGGGAAATACTTACTGGACCGCCGTAGATGTCAAGGAGCGGCAACTAGAACGGCAAAATGAAGACGTAGTCGTAGGCGTATCATACAGGGTTGTGATTCTTCAGGATTTTTTATTTTCAAAATTTCCGCAACTTTATTTAATTTCAGCCCGATTCTAAGCATTTTAGGTCGATTTTACGCTGTTTTTCATATTTTTTTTTTACCAAATTCAGGATTTTTCAGCAAACTCAATACCCCAACCTAACTTGTATGTCCAAATTACTTAGATGTTTTCCTTGTCCTTAACGGTATTTTCTCCAGTATCGGCAAGAGCTCAAGAACTTGGGTGTGGGAAAAGATTCAAGGACAAGAAACTCTAAAAAACAAACAAACACAAAGAAAATAAAACAAAATAAAAACGAACAAAAAACGAATGCTGTTAAGTCATTTTCTTTGACAGAGCATGCCTGATCTTATCTGAACTAAATCCACTGCATTAAATGTGGTGTGACAGAGGCGCCATCGGGGCGGCACATGTTGCGTACGTTGCGGGAAAGCTACTCCCTACTTCTGGCCGGACGAAGTATAACACAAGGTTCCCCGAATCATATTCTTTCTATCTGGGAGTAATATACCAAACGAGATATGAAGCTCCCTATTCACCCTGAGTTAAATATATACGTGTGCCTTGTTTTTTTTTGTTTCAGCAAAGTATCTTTTCAAAGTACTATACCACAGCTATAATAAAAATTCCGAGTGAACATATAGAACGTATTGATGTTAAGTCGTAAATCGGCAAATTGTAGAGTTAGTGATCGTCAATATACTTTACTTCCAAAATTTCATTTGAATATCAGACATACCATTTTAACATGAACGGAAATTGTTTGTATTATTATACCCCATAGGACACTGCAAATAATTTCCAGTAACCGCAGATAACCCATTATATGCTTTTAAGGGGGCAAATATACCCAATTATATTTTGAAAAAAAATCGTTTTATGTAGCTTTTTTATGCATGAAGATCAACAATCTAAACAAAGTCCTTTCAAGTACTTCTTGCATAAATGATGAAAGTTAGGCAAAGGATATGGCCGCCAATGGCAGCCATTTTATATTATCTTTGACACACAAGAACTCGAAAACCGAACAGTCCCCGCACTTCTAGTTTTCAGAGAAATTCTCCGTGTATTTATTGTTTTAGATTTTTTGATTTCTCATCGGAAATTCAAATCTTTAAAATTTTGGCACCTAATTATATATTTGAACCCCCCCCCCCAAAAAAAAAAAACACCAAAGAACAATGAAGAATTAAAGAAAGTCAATACCTGACAAATATCTTAAGGAACGATTGTGCAAAATTTCCTAGGATTTGGATGCACTGGTTTGGATTCTTGGTTTTATCATGTTCAGATTTATAACCCTCGAATATTTCAATTTGGTGAAATGCAAAAATTATTATAATGACAATTAACCCTCGTCTAACCAAGGGTTTTTCTACTACATTAACGACCAAGGTGAGGGGGGTACCCCTTGATTTTTTCATAATTAAGGGACAAATATCACCTTGTTTGTGTAGCTACATATATTCCGCTAGTTTTCCTTTAAGAAAGCATGATGATAAATGGCAATTTTAAGTTTAAGTTATACATATCATACTTGAATATCTTACGTCAAATCGTTACCGTACGAAATTATTGACATTCAACATGAAACATTTTAGAATAGAATTGTGACTCCATTAAAATTTTCAGTTACAAAATCAACCGTACAGTTTTAAAGAATATGTCCATTCATCAATATTGGATGAGGATACTGTCGGTTATGATTGATTCCTATCATTTGATATTTCCGAAGCATCTTACCATATTTTTATGTTCGTTAAACACATTTTAAAGCGAAATGTGATCTTAAACAAGAAAAAATACATAAACAATGACACACCATAATAAATCGTCCATGTCTTTTAAGATCACAACTAGCACATATTTCTTCAAATAGTGCAACCTAATTTGCGCCTGAGATTATCATTACCAAATTACCTAACGAGGTAAATTCTAACACAAATTACAAATACTAACTCGTAGCAGGTGATGTTTGCATAACGTTAGCGTACATTTCGGACATATATAATATGTTTTTCCAGGATGTTAAACAGGATATAAAATATTACATCGCTATTAAATATTTATCGTTTTGTGAAGCGTTGAAATGCAAACATAGTGCAAACTGCATTTGCTAGTGTTTTTCCCTGGCGGTCCAAGAGGCACCTTTCTTGTGGAAAGGGGAAGCTCCTCATAAATACAAGTGAAAAAATGCGGAAAAGATCTTACAAAAGATATTAATGAAATTTAAGACTATCAAAAGGTCACAAGATACATATCGATATACAACCAAATCAAAAAATAAAGATGAGATAAATACAAATGGCTCGCAATGAAGATGATATAAGCATCCTTCTGGAAATTACGGCGGAAGAGGCTGCACGAGGAAGTGTATTCCCAATGTCCTTTCTACAGATCAGGATATTAAGCAGTCTAGACTGCCAATGAGATATTGTGGAGCATTGTGATTGAGTATTTACAAATGTACAGTCACATTTTGAATACAACTGGGAGCCTGTCAAATGAGATCAGAAGTAGAAGTTTGAAGCGGAAAATATGAGTTTGGCCGATTTGTTTCTGATTGCTTGTAGGGTGATCCAGATCATGAGACCTGGCTCAGTAAGGGAGAGCTTTTCCATAATCCAGTCGAGATAAAACCAATGTTCTAACAACATGGTGTCAAGTTCCTTAATCTAATAACGACACATTTTCTCAGGTTGCGGACCTTTGCGAATGAGCCTTCCAAAAAGCACCAGTGCCTTCCCAAAAGCATCAACATGTTTGAGATCGTAGGAACAGTATACCACAACGACACCAATATAAATATACAATTTAAAAAAAAATACAAATTGAGTTGAAGCTGCAGACATGAAAAATTAGTGGTACTAAAAAGATAGAGCCAATACTACCCAAGCCGTTCACTATATTTGGATGTAGGGGCATTCAACCCACTGGGTCTTGTGTCTGCAGTTCCACAAAGCATAACTAGAAAGCATAATATTTTAGACTAGATCTTTAAAAAATGGGGCTCTAGCAGCAACAAATTTAAAAATGGTTTTCAATCTGGTCGTGTTGTCTTTGGGAATGAGCCCCCTAGAACCAATCTCAACACAGCTAGAAGGGAGATATATCTGTCTATTTTCCTGGAGTGAGCATCATTAATGTTCATTTCGAACGGAAAAAAGTTAACTCGATGACGAAAATATAGGCTTTTTAGCTTCATCCATGATCGCAAGATCGGGACGCTGGACTGTGGTAAGAATATTAGGAAGAGTAGTACCTCCCCAATTACCCATCCAGAAGTATCAGCATACATATTAATCCCAAGAATGCATCTTGCAGTTACTGTCCACTTTCCCTATTCACTGTGCACACAGTGCATTCAATAGGCCTATGACCTGTCATGCGTACTCTGTGCTTAACGCATAGGACGTGAGAAAACTCACGTCGTTGCGAGAAAAGTGCTCAAGGGATTTTCTTGGTAGAAGCGCTAATTGTAGAATATATTATCATAAATAACATATGTGAATTTTATTATGATAGAACATTCAGAAAAATCCGAAAAAGGTTAATTTATAAAGAGTGGTATTTTGGTAGGGTATAATGCTAACTATATGGCAAAAATCACCAGTGATTGCTGGGCGTATTCACGAGGGCGCCATGGACAAACCGTTAGACCTATACTCTTTGTAGAAGCTGACAACCAAGATAATCTTATTCTCTATATGGTGATGTAATTTGGTTGACATACGGTGCTAAGAAAGTTCCGAAACGACCATTTCTAACAAGGCTTCCAACATGTGTAAAAACAGGCCTTTTCGCCAATGTTCATGCACACAGTGTGTGGGTAATCGCTCATCCATAGCATGTCATTGATCAGTGATTGGATGGTGCCCTGTGAAGTGGGAATCATTTACATGAGGTCAAACTTATGAATGGATTCATGTCACAATGATTTGGTTGGGTGAGCAAAAGGTCGAGGCCCGTTTACAGTGGACACTAACTGCACTATTAGGAAGAGTAGTACCTCCCCAATTACCCATCCAGAAATATCAGCATACATATTAATCCCAAGAATGGCGTTTTGGGAAATCGCATCGTGAAGCTTGCACAGGATTGTGGACAGAATTGAGTTGTGCCGCCAGGTGGAGAGTCTCTTTGTTGAAGCACAGTTTACAGGCGGTGATGGTCTCTTACCACAAGTCCTTAAATTACTGAAAGTTGGAAGGAAGTCTAGACGAGTGCGGACGACAAGACGATTGCACGAAACAGATTTGCAGAGGATATACTGTCTCCTCTAGAATAACCAAGCTATATTTTGAAATGTACTTGTAATTTTGGATTCTTTTGTTCATGGGTCGATCACCTGGGGCATAGCCTCTTAATTTCCCAGGTAATACGTTGGTTAGGCAATAGCGAAAGCACTTCTTTTTACATTTTCTGATGTGTTTTCTAATAACTGAGATTTGTAATTACATTCCGCAGTGATGAGTATGGGAATACATTAATATAACAGAGAGATCTAACTTATCCCTAGGTGCAAGTATGATTGATTGTGTACCCTGAATTGTTGTTTTCATGTTGCGAGAGCGCCGCTTTCTCATCCATCTGACATTTATGTCAAATGAGTGAGTTGTTAAGAACCGAGTTACAAAAACTTGATAGATTTTGAAATGGAAAAGCATTCATGAGGGACACATATACCCCATTTATGAATATTCTATGTACAACAATATACATGTATACTAGAATGGTAGACTAAATTAAACCATGTGTTCTATTGTGACGAATTTTGATGTTACAAGCTAAAATATAAATTACCAACATTCAAATACAAATTACCAAAATTACCAATTTTATCGGGTTTTCTGCTCACAATTACAAGATAAGGCAACGAAGGCATGATAGTACCTCTAAAGCGTATTTGGATAGTTTTCTCTATAATCAACCCTTTAAGCAACCATTTAATACTTGTATCTTATTCGGATTTTGAAATGGACAAATATCGAACCATTTTAATCGTGAAGCAGTGTCACCACAAAGTGGTTCAGGTACCTATTAAGGCGAAACATAATATTTTTTTTCAGATCCTGTGCTTTCCGGCAATCCGCAAGTTCACTGAATAGCCATTTGTTAGCCTTCGACACTGCTGTGCTCATTCGTATATTGACAATGTAAGTCTGATTAATGACCATATTCATGTTTCTGTTTCCAAATCCCCACCACTGATTCCAAACCAAATATGTGAACCATTACATCCACCGTAATAGTCAACTCCTGAATGCTCTACCTCAGAATCCATCATCTGATGCGGTTGAAACTCCGTCCATCTTGCTTATATGTGCATCAAATATACCTGTAGGCTATCCATGGGGCATTACTTTTCATCTATCGTTGAAGGTCATAACTGTCACCAGTCCTTAGGCAATAGAGAAGCGCATTCATTGTTAGTACATAATTATGTCTCACAATAATGTGCTCAATATGTCAACAATTGACATATTGTCATTCTCATCAGTATACTTGTTACAATCTTCTATCTGTTTACTCGTGAATGGCGCGAAACCTTCAAGCAGCGCAAAATATATTCCTTGTTTGAAATAATTCCCTATGCAACTTTGTTCCACGTATCTTTCAAAACTTCCTTTCGGTTGGGATACACGGTAAAATATATATTTTTTTTTCTCACAGAGGAGAAAAAAAAAACACATTTGTTCACAATAGACATTCAAAAAACATACAGGTTACACTGAATATACCAGACACAGGTGGTATGAATACTTAGCATATAGTACATTAAAAATACCCCAGCGAGTATAAAAATGACCAATATTACCATTACAGGCATACATAATATTTTTATACGGTAAAATATTGATTAAGGAGGGGACAACCCAAGTCTGTTGTGTAAAATCGTAGTCACATTTGAGTGAACCTTAAATAAAGCGACGTATCCAATGATGCTGTCAATTTGAGTATTACGCAGGTTTCGCTTTGAGTTCATTTATTTTGGTTTTGCGAAAATATTTGAAGCCCCTGTCTTTGCAAAGGTACCGCTTAGATTTTGAACCAGGGTCCATTGGGTCCAAAGGCAAGCTCTCTAACCACTAGACCACGCCACTCCCTAAAGGTGGCTAACTAAGCTTCTTAGAAGTTAGAACAAATATTACCCCTCTATAAGTTTTGTTGTAAAGATCTCGACCCTTTCCATAGGACACCCTCTTTAGATCTGGGTGCTGTAGCCTTGAAATCGCCAAAATCGCCAGATTTACCTCTTGCAATGCATGATTTGTTATCACTCCATTACACAGACTTTTGACCTCGCATATTCCCTATCAAGCGATTCTTTTCTTAATATCATATATACACCCTAAAGCGGGTCCTTGGTTTCACATTTTGTATATAGTGGGGGTCACAAATGAGGATATCGTTCTCAATGTTTGGGGAAGAAAGTTTGAAGATTTTTTTAAAAGTTTGAATCGTGTTAGAATTGTTGGGTCAAACCTCTGGGAAATATGGGGAACATTGTAAAATAAGGGGGGTTATTACGGGAAAAATCAAATCAGGTCAAATTGTGTTTAAATGTACACAAACGTACTTGTTTGTCTCATAAGATTACAACAAATATTTTTTTCTTTAGTGTAACCTTTAGTTACACGGCTACAGCCCTGGTAAGGTTTAAGGTCACCCTGGAGTAAAATAACCAATGCTTAGATTGTGTTGAAACTGTGCTCCGGTCCTACTAAACAGAAAATATATTATAACTCTTTGGATAACAGCGCTGTATACAATTTAGTCAAGTTTTGGTGACACGTATAGACCACGTAGACCCTTGTTACACTGCCCACTAATTGTGTAACCAAAATACCATTTGCATGAAATGGTACACCACAAGCGTTTTCAGAAAAGGTATGAGTTGAGAGCAGAATCCTGTTTTTAAAAATTTATTTTTGTACGTTCCCGTTAGTATTATTTTACAAAATTTATAAAAGACATATTTCTTAGGCATATTTTGATATATTGCTCTAAACATTAAAAAAGCTGCCTTTATAGTAGCTTTTTGAAAATATGCTTCTCCGGCCATCTCCGTTTGTATGCGTTTAAAGTCCATTACTTATCCGTTGATTCCGTTCCACGTTCGTCCTTGTCTGGTGATGTACGGTGAGGACACTGGACATTTTTAACATGCTCAAAACTTGCACCGGACATCAACGGACTTAAGTGTGCAGTGATTGAAAGTTTGTTGTTGGTTTACTGTCCGTTTTGTCAGGCATTCTTCCGTTACTCATCATGTACCTATCAGTTTTACTCAGGTGATGTACGGTGAGTGTATGGTGCACCAGAGCGTTGAACCCGCTTCTACCTTACATGCAACATACAAACTGGTCATCAAGCGGACATGTACCGCATGTGTGACGGACGATCATCTAACAATGAAGGGTAGAACGGATCAACCAGCGTATATGTAACGGAGGATAACAGGACAGACAGGACGAAACGGATGACCTCTGGATAAGTACAGTACCAACTTTTTGTACCTTTGAGTTCTCTGACTTCATTATATAAATTTCCGGTTGGTGCATGCCACATTATTGCCTTTAACAATTGTATAATGAGAATTGCTTCAGCTTGCAAGTCAACAAAGCATATAATCAAGTAGAGTAATTCATATCTTACTTTCCTAGGTTTTTTTCCTTTGAAATAGTTCAGATTAATTACCAGATATTTACCCTGGAGTTTGAAAAGAAGAGAAGAGAGCAACATTGCAGCAACATACGATTATATCCCATACCGTAAATCCATTGAGTATCCGCAATATGCGTTTAACTGACCTTTTTAAATGATTAATTGCCGTTTAAGAATTAACGTCACATGAAAGGAATTTTTGTAAACGCTTTGAGTGAATGAGAGAACACCGTCTCACTATTCAAATGCACGTCAGAGGTGCTATTCCCAAAGCTACCTTCGTTGCTTTATTTTATAAGCAGATAGTCCGGTCATTTTTGGTAAATATCTGAGCTTGTAACATCAGTTAAAATTCGTCACAATACAATTTATGCAGAGACTACACATTGTTTGATTGAGGCTACCTTTTAGTATACAACTTTCTTTAATGAGTTGTCAGTTTCCCCAGTGAACGCCTTTCCAATTCAAATACTATTTTTATTTAAACTCGGTCCCTGACAACTCATAGTCAGGCAGCAGTTGTCAGCTACTGCGATAATTTGCTCGATGTTTTCCTTTCAGTGTTTTCAATAAGGACTCACAAGGAATGCTTTCAACTTGTTTGCCTTGCCGAATTTTCCAGTGTCGTATTTCGCGTCACCTGGGCGCTTTTTTTTTTCAAATGGCCGCAAAATCACAGAAAATCGAATAAACGCGTATTGTTTTACCACAAAACATCTAATATGGTTAGATTTCTGTGTCGTTATTTTGACCAAGTGACCCTTAGAATGTTAAAAACCTAAACATTGTTTGTTCAGGAATGCTCGAGGGCGTTTTTTTTTTTTCAAAATTGCCGCCAAAATCATAGAGAATTCATTAAGCCATATTGTTTACCAAACTAACATCTTAATAGGGTTCGGGTTTCTGGATAATTTTGGTCAGCTGATCTCTAAATGTTTTTCAAATAAAACAGTGTTCAGGAATAATTGATGGTGGGTTTGGTTCCAAAATGCCGCACAAATATAGAAAATTAATTTAAAACTGTCCTACAACCGTAATTGATCAAATGCCATTTAATAGAGTGGGGTTTTCTAGATTTATTTTAGCCTACTGATTTCTATAATATTAGGACCAAAGTGCTATTCTTTACCATTCCTAGAGGGCCGCTTTTCCCAAGATTGCTTACAACAAAATATTTAGAAATTACCGAAAAAAATATTAAAATGAACATCATTATGTGGACTTTTGTTTTTTCGAGATTATTACTCTAGTGAAGTTAGAAAGATGTTTTAATACAAATCAAAGCAAAATACTATTTGCAATTAATAGAATGACCTTCTCCCACAAGATTTGTGGAGTAGACACAATTTGGGGCAGATTGCTTAACCTTGTGGAAATTGTAATTATGGTATATTTTCTTCTATGGCACACTAATACTAACTAATGTTTACACAACCCCAATTCCACAAAATGAACAGCGTCCACGTTTTTGCTGATTTTTGTGATGACAAAAGTCGCACAATTTAGATAACTTTGACAAGAAGTGAACCTTTTGCTGATAAAGATGTTCAAAACAAAAAAAGGCCCTTTTAAGGGAGTTGGGTCATCTTTTTTGAAGGACCTCAATAAATACTGTATGCATCATTGTATCACATGATTGGGTACAGTTAAAGGGTTAAAGTATTACTTTTAGGGGTAACTTTTCTTACCAGTAGGGCCGTCTTGGTATATTACTTTGTCGTAACCAAATGCTATTTGATAAGGCATCATATTGGGAATTTAGTTTTTCATTTATGTCAGGTAATGATTTTGTAATCGCAGACCAAATTGACGTCAATTTCTGTGTGCAACTCAGATGTGAACAATGTTTGTGTGCTCATTTGTGTTCCCAATGGGATAACAATGAAACATTCGCGCAATTGCATATGAACTATACAAACAAGATCCCCAGCCCCGTTTGTAGAGTTTTTCCATCATTAGATCCCTCATCTGTCCATGTAAAATGAGGGAAACTGGTACCGTGATACCCTCGCAAATTATGGAACTGGTGCGGATGCTAATTTGTAAGATAGAGAATTACTGTTATAAGAAAAAAAAAAAAAAAAAAAAGGGGTTTCATTCATTTCCTACCACCATCACAAAGACCAAGAGCACCTCGCCAATTTTATTAGGGCTGACATATCTTCAAGCAAACTCTAGGGAGCTTTCTGGGGTTTCTGATTTATTGCTGGCAACATATGGGGGATCACAAGTCTGAAAAACTCTTCGAAATCTCCGAACGTGAAAGGTCTTTCGTAAATGAGCTTTGATTGTGATATCTACCGCAGTGCCTTAATCTAGTCAGGTATTAGACTGTCACTTTCCCAAAAGGCCAGATAAATAAACCTCTTATGTAACCTCATTAGCATAATACTTCGGGTCAGGGCGCTGTCCACTAGTCTTCTAGCCAAGTCATGGTGGTAATTAAAAGAGATTGTCAAGGGTATACATACAATTTGTATGCAAACTCGGCGATGCTGACACAACAATGCTGCGACTTTGCAGTTAGTTTTATGGGGAAGAAGGCCTTTCATACCAGACTTTTGAATGCACAAGGACAGTTTGCTATAGAGATAGGCCGCGGTCCATCAAGAAGAAACCCAAATATGGAAGGCTAGCTGTAGGTATTTTACCCTGAGATTATTTTTACAGCCCCTTGTAAGAGAATCTAGATTCACGAAGATGGAAGAGTGATAGTGGTTGGTTGGTTGGTTGATTCGCTCCTGGCATGACTGACACTCATGACCTCATAGATGCGATGCCATAGATGACAATTTTCTGCAATAGAATAGCACAGTGTGTCATGTAACCACCTTAATTTGATCGGACCACCGAGCTCTTGGCCTGCATCTTCTTTTGCCTTCAACATTCTTGGCATAATCACCTTCCCCAAGGTGTTTCCACCATACGCTTGAACATGACCAAAATATCTTAGATTCTTGATGCAGATCTTCTGTAACAAGCGGGTTTTTTCAACCACAATCCGCCTGAAGAACACTGGAGTTTGTCCTCTTTTTCGATCCATGGGATGCGAGTATACGCCTCCAACACCACATCACAAAGGCCTGCAATGCTGTTACGGTCTGCTTGGGTGAGAGGTGTGGCCATTTGAAATGCCAGAGCTTGGACTAGACGAGTTTTAGACGAGTTCTAGTAATTCTCTGTCAGCCCAGATCTTGGATAGATTGACACTGCCAATCTTGCCATTGCCAACTGATGCCGGATCTCATGGCCACGGCCACCCTCCTTAGTAGTAATCAAGGATCCAAGAAGTAGAATTGATAGACAAACTCCGCCGCCTTTCTATCACCCAGTAGGAGGGCTTGCTCCCAGTTTTTTTGGCACCAATAGCCATCACCTAATTCTTACCAACCTTGTGGTACACATACAGGGTGTCCCAGAATGATTGTACCCAAAAAATCTAGAATATCTTATTTTTTTAAATAATAAAATGGATGATATTGGGGTTTTTACTTAGGCCTTATACTTTAAATTTCAAAAGTATTTAGAATCATAAAAATCGGGCTATCCAAATTGTAGAAACAGTCCAAAGTATCAGAGGTGGTGATTTCGTCCTTTCGACAAAGTGCTAAAATAAGTGTATAGACTTGTGAAATGGACACAAACAATATTTGTTCTCTCTTGTCTCTCTTGCTTTTCAACTATTTAGTTCCCTCTTCTTAGACTGTAAAAGCTGTACGTTTAACTCAATATTGATTAACCATGCATACAAAGGTTTGGTCATGGGTTTAGTTACACATGAAACACATTCTTGTCTTGGATTTTGAGGGAGGTTAGGGTGAATTGTAACTGGTAGACTATTGCAGGCAAATTCAAATTATTACCTTAGTAGAGAATTTAGACCTAAGGCTAAACAAATGGCTAGCCACTTTATGCAGCAGGTCTTTCATTGCAAAAAACTACTGGGGACCAAAAGTTAAGAGACGATTTGCTGCAGAGATTCCTCGCGAGCGCCGAGTCCCTTCTAAATGTGCTTGCCTACTGTGAGAAAGTTTGTCGCCATGGTATGGTCGAAACCGTCACTCTGAGGTTGTGGTACCAGAACAACCGCCATAACAAGAGCAAACCATCGCTGGCAAGTCCAGGCGAACTCCTGAGACCCAACCCACAAGTCATTGCTCATTCGTAACCTGTCATGTACCACCAAGCAAGTCGTCTTTTAATCGCATTGTCCGTCTGGACTTGAAATGGCACTCATACAGATACCACGCAACGATGCTTTGAGAGCTGGAGATTACAGGAGGAGATACAATTCTGCCGATGGCTCCGCACCAGACCAAAGGATGGCTGAGGCACGCATTAGTGTGTAATGAGGCTAACTTCTACCTCCCGGATCTGTCACACCCAGCCAGTTTCGGTGCTATGCACCTAACAAACCCGCCGAGGAATCATACTTATGATGTACTGATGCCGCAAGCAAGTTAGTTGTCTGGTGGGCATCATGGGCAGGAATACCTCCCCTAGGTCTAGTATTTATTGATGGTCAACCTCAACGCCCAAAAGGACTTGGATATCATCAAACACCGTCGTTCCAGGACTTATCCTATCCGTCAATATCATGCAGCACAATGGCGTCATTCAGAGAGTGGCGGCATTCATTCGCCCATACGCCAGGTTTGTCCCATAATCCTCTTTTTTTTTTCACGTTGCCAAAGTGCGAAATCACCATGTCTGCAAAGAATTGTACGTATTCATCGTTTGCAAAGCCCGACTTTTCAGATATAAAATTCTTTCGCAACGAAATTATGTCAAATCTAATTTAAATACTCAGGTAAACCAATATCATTTGTTTCATGGCCAAAAAATAATAATTTTGGATATTTTGGATACTAAGCCTTCTGGGACACCCTGTATAGCTGCATTGTTGGCACATCAAATAATCAGCAGAAAAATATCACACAAGATGAAAACGGGTTACACGTTTACGATTTCCACTTAAAGAGAAAAACAAAATTTGGGTTATAAGATGGCAAGATCCTAATCACTGCCAGTGGCGTAAATTTCTTTTTGACATAGGGGGATTAGGGTTGATGAACATTTCCCTGAATGAAACAAAGGGGTTTGCCGAAAGATTCATTACTAGCCACATGTGCGAGGCGAGAAGCGCGCTAAAATTTTTGCCATTTAGAAGGTAAAAATCGTTTAATGGAATGTAATAGAACAAAATGCGCAAGAAACGCGCGAAATTCCATTTTTAACCTATTATGGTAATCTTAGGTTGTCTTGTCAAACACATGGAGGGGGCATCAACATGGGGGGGGGGGGGGGTGATGATCGTATTGACCATCCAACCTTATACAAAATATTGGGGAGATTACCCATCCCCGGGATTTACGCCAATGATCACTGCACAATGCAGCCCCAATACCAGTTTTTGTATACAATATTGTTTTGATGGATATGGTATTGTTTGCAAAAATTAAACTCCACATTTTATTAGTACTATTTAAGCAAATGCAATCGATTTAGGGGTTGTTGCCAGGTCACCTCGAATAGAAGCGTCCACAGATGGATACCGCAATATTTGTCTGGCATCATGGCAAGGCTTCAACAACGAAAGTCTCTCTTGGAAAAGATTTTTGAAGCAATGCAGTCATATCTTGCTTGTCCCCTTTAAACAGTCACCAACTCCACCATTTCTGCTCCTTTTATTTCTATATCCGCTGAACTCTGACCTTTCAGGACTTCGATATGCTAGCCGAAGCGCTATCGAAGGTGCCATTCATCATTGCCAGAGGGATAGTACATGTATAAAAAGACTTTGCAGTCATCCTTTTAGAGGCGTGTGCTTTAGCCTCCTCTGTGTTAGTATGTGGTAGTCTGTAGACATTGACAGCCTTTTGTTAAAAGAATCTCACAGGATACATGAACTTGTGTGTGCGTAACTTTCGCATTTATTTATTCACATATTTGTACAATTGACTCAATTCTCATCACATGTTACAACAAGCTACCAAGCATGTAATCAAAGATTTGATACAAGACATTCTTAAATATTTTACATATCACTTGTACAATTGGGCTACCTTAACTCAAGCAGAAACCAAATTGTTTCTGATAGTAATTGTTCATGAAGTGTGGAATATGAGTCATGCATATATTGATTCGAATCGAAATGAGTTTTCCAACTTTAAAACTTTGTAATAACGAGAAGCCTAAAGATAAAACTGAAATTATCTGGCATGACAAACACTTTAACTCCACTTTAACTTTTAAATACATGTAGCAGCATAAGCCTGTGACAAATTTCAATTGCATTAATAACATGGAAGTTTTTTTTGTTATTAAGTGCAGGGATGAATTAATGATTTTGCAAATTGGACATTAGCACAAATTTCAAAAAATGAGAAGAAACAACCAATTATCTGCTTTAATTTAAAATCGCAGAAGTTTGGGTAGCAAAAAGGTCAATGAGTTTCTAACTTTGACCTCTCACAGATTTAGTTCAAGCCAAGTAAAATCATAATGTTGTTACCGCCGAAGCTCATGGTCCGCAGCATTATTTGGTCGGAGAAGGGTACACCGGCTGCCCCAAAGGAAACTGGGGCAACAAAACAAGGTTATTGTTTGCGGCCATGAGCTCGATCAGCCCATACCCCATACATTTTTTTTGTGTGTGTATGCATGGGTAAATGTTGTATGACGAGTACATATTTAATTGATGGCTCACTGAAATCTTGACATATTTCAATTTTACATTTTCCACTGGTAGCGATTACCACAAGCAATTTAATGATTGACAGAGAGCCTAGTATTTATTATAATCAATTTATTATCAATTGCCACAAGTAGGCGATGGCTGACTAAAAGCGCCATATAATCCAATTACCATTGTATCAATTGTTCAAACGGTATCAATTACCACAAGATAGTGGCTGGCTGAAAGCGTAATATCAATAACCAATTATAAATTCCTTCATTTACAAATGCAGGGTGTATGAAGGACCAAAATTTAAGATAAATAATTTAATTTGCTTCACCCCACTCAGAGGTTAAACCTACATTCGAAAAAGCCACCATGAATTGCAATGAGCTCGTGACCTGGCCGCCTTTTACTTTGGGCCAGCGGGTGTTGCTGGTTTAGCGGTGTGTGTTCAAATATTGTCTGCAATAAATGTCCCAACTGTTCTAAACAGTTTTCGCCCCGGGGGGGACCACTTGTATTCAAAGGTTTGTGGTGGATATGATGCCTGACATGGACTTTCAAAATTACACCCTAAAAAGTATTTTCACGACGAAAAAACAAGCTAAACATTACCCTAAACAAGTATTTTATCTGTGTATAATGCCCTCAACAAGTACGCAGTAAATAACCCTTTATAATCTTGCTTTGCTTTAATACCCAAGTTCCGATTACCAAGATTTTTGATGATTTTGATTCCCTGTCACTGAGATATAACATGACAATTTCAGGGTTAAGAAAAAAAAATACCTTTTTTCCATATTTTGCTGTTTTGACACCCTAAAACGATGTACGCGCGTAAATTCGCTGTTGGAAAAAGACACACTTTTTACGCCGTTTCTTGTTCACGCCTTATAGCCACCTTTGAATACAAGTTCCCCCCCACCGGGGTTTTCGCATTTGAATATGTACACTCTACTGTGCACAGGAAGCCGCATAAACTGTCCTCATCATCCATGTTCTTGTCAGGCACCTGTAAAAGTAAAATACCAAAAACGAGCCTGTATTGTTGCTTACAAGAGACCAAACATTTGGTTATGAAGTAATTATGGAACATCAGAATAATTCACGTATCCTATATTTGAACTACCATTTGGTGATATATATATTTATGAATGTATTTTGTCCCCCTCGTTAGGTGCCTATGTTTAAAAAAGGGGGAAGAGGAGCAAATTTCTGGAAAGGTACGAACTAGTACGTTTTCAATAATACTTCCCAGCTAACATCCGGAGGAATTTGTTACTCTTTTTAGTACATCCTGTTACTGTACCTGTAGAACTAAGTAGTTTTAAATTGCAACCTCTGGGAATGTGTTGCTGTGGTACTTGCGCCTGCGAAGCTAGTAAATGTAATTGGGGAGGAAAGTTAGCCTTAGCGTTTTATATGGCCCCCGTTGCTGGAAATTAAATCCCCAAGCTTGGACCAACCTTAACATTGATGCTGGAACAAATCACAAACTTGGGCCTACACCCTTATTAAAATATTAACCACCGTTGGAAATACCCTCACACCTGTCCTTCGCATGCAACACAACCCCAATATGCCAGACACAATAATAATAACTTGCATGGTAAGTTTAAAAAAAGTGGGTGCCTTTAGTGCAGAAAGAATTATAAGGGTTAAGTTCATAATTTAAAATAGTGATGACTTTATATCTAAAAAAAATAAACAATGAATTGTTTTGAAGCGAATTATAGTTGCAAACGAAATATTCCACACATATTCAGGTGCCCTAAAAAAATAAAGAGATACTGATTTGGCCCCTGATGTAAGCTCCATCACAATATTCCCATCTGAAAGGTTAAGCTGAGAAAAATCTTTTTGGCACAAAAACTGCTGAAATTTCTAATTAGATAGGAGCAATACGAAAACAGCAAATGTTTTACATGGGAATGTAAGCAACGAATAAAATCACCCGTTTTCCCTCTTTTAAGACATACCTGTAACAATACAAGGGAAGAATCAATGAGTGTTAATCAGAATGAAAATCACAATTATCCACAATACTAGGCGAGCACAAATCGCCGATTGCAACTAGAACAACCAATAAATCAAAGAAGCAATTTTATAATAATGAGACACGACTATATGCCAATTCATGGTTGGAGGGGATGGCGATTTCGCCCGGGCTTTTAGACTTTTCAAATTATGCCAAATAACAGGATATCGAGGTGTGTAATTTTGCCTTACGCATGATACATGAAAGATATGGAATACAAACACTATTGAAACTCTGGAATCTGTTTTAGTCGTGAAAGACGCGACATCGCACTATGTATGGCAACATAAATAGATTTAAAATTTATGAAAATGTAAAGACTTTGGAAAGAGGGGGTTTTGATTACCACTGTAATGTTCCTACAGTGATCCCCCGAGTCATATTGCGCGGCATAGTCTGCCTGGCGTTGGTGCCGCTCGGCCGGCGGGTTGACTACGCCATGCTACCCTCAAGTTGCGATTGCCGCTACCATACAAGCTAGTAATTCAGCCCACTTTGCCGGGAATTTGCACACGGTAGTTTTTGCTTCATGAATGCGGAAAATTACCATCGCAAAGTCCGTTGACTCCGTAACCAAAGGAGCCTTTATACCCGTATGAGGGATAATACCTTAAAATTTATTGTGAAATGAGCCTTTTAATTAACGCATGGTATAAAATAATTCATCTGACCTTTGCAAAGCGGCCTAAATTCGGGTACACATTTCGATCCCAGAAGGGAGGCGATTCCAAAAGGAAGAACCTATAACCACCCGCCCCTTCTTTTAGAGCAATGATTGTGAATTCTGGCGAAATATCAAAATAAATAAAACCCCAACCTACTGAACTGCCAAACGACCTTGGTTCCCACACCAGCCTCAAATGCCGGACATTTTACAAAATTATCACGGGTAATTTGCCATTAACCCGCACGACTCACTGGTTTATTATGCGTTTAACGAAGTTTTTAAGAACTGGGATCTTGATTTTTTTCAGTCTCTTCTTTGAGGTGAGCAGTATGTTCCACCGGATTAGTTCACTATGAATTAGCAGTGCTGGTCTCTTCTTCAAAGCTTACAGTATGTTGCACCAGGATTATTTCCCCTCGTGCTTCAAGCATCAGGCTAGAGATAGTCCACTAAGTTATTTCACTATTCTCAGAAAATGTTGGTATTTCTTTCAAGGCAAAAATGGTACAATTTCCAATGCCGATATCCTTCTCCACTGTTCACTTCCGAAGTTTATTTAAATTTTACACAGACCTTCGATAACAGTTATTATCGTTCGTTTTTGGTAAAACATTCCGTTTCTCGCAGTGCTCGCGAATGTACAATCCTCCACACTATGACCTTTATTTTTATTACTTTATTATTTCTGATGAGAGATGAAAATCAGTACTATAATCACAATCACTTTCAAATGACTTTTATCGGAGCTCTCCTCTCTACAAACTCTGTTCCTGTGGTGAAACATAAAGTGAATTGACATTGGCTGGCGCGAAAATGCACCTCTGCAACCTCTCTGAAAAACCCCGGTGCAAAACACCTGTGTGAATTTTGGCAATGTTGGCAGACAAACATTCAGCGACTAAACAGAGAGCGGGTGCCACCGAGCACACATAGTCTCAAACTGAGTGATTGAAACCACGCCATACGCGTAGCCAACGGTTTTTTATCTTCACCGATGCTTTTGTGCGATCCTATACCAAATTAGTTAGGCAGGATTCCCAGTTTCAGGAGCAAAGTATTGCCCTCGGAAGGAAAGCCTCGACGGAACATGTCGCACGCAACAATATCTTAGCCGGCACCATGTTCGCATTTTAATAAACAAACCTCCACACACGGACCATTTATAAGCCGCACGTATTGATCGCTCCATATTACCACCTTATTGTCTGGGATCCCAGTTTATTTATTCAATCGCTCGCTCGGCCCCACTTACAGACGACAATAGGGCATTGATTACCATTACGGGATTAACAACAAGTGCGTGTGATGTTAGGTTAAGTACGTCCACACGGAATGGAGAGTCAGTGTTTATTTTAGATATACAAGACTGCACGGAACAATTTTTATAACCCTTGCTGCAAGTTAATCGTTCCCTCCGACGCAATATCCTCCTCGTGAAACTGGAATCCCGCCTTACTAGTTACTACTTCACCTTTCTTACAGAAGCAAACCCTCTACAAATCATAATGTTATTTGTAATACGTAAACTCTTTAAAAATATATTCTTACATAAATCTTGAAATTAATCCTATTAGTTTAGTGTTTTGTTGGTCAAAATTTTTTTTTGTATGTGAAGTGGCAGTCCATTTTAGAAACGTGTTCCCTCATTATTCGTGAATGACAACCCTTTTTTATGAAAACAATTCGAGTCACTTGGCTAAAAATCATGAGAAAACTAAACTTAGTAGATAATGTTTGTCGTAAACATTATGCTAATTAATTACTTTCTATGATTCGGTGGCCATTTTGAAACACCCAACCACCAGCAATAATTCCTGAACAACACTGTTTTTATTTTAAAACATTTCTAGAGATTCACTTGGCCAAATTTACCAGAAAAACCCGACCCTATTCGATGCATTTTGGGTTAAACAATATGCTTTTAAGAATTTTCTATGATTTTGGCGGGCCATTTTGAAAAAAAGCCCTCATCATTCCTGAACAGCACTGTTTTGGTTTTAAAACATTTCTAGCGGTCACTTGACCAAAATTATAAAGAATTTCACCCATTAGATGGTATTTGTGGTTAAACAATCGCTTTTATTCGATTTTCTATGATTTTGGCGGACCCATTTGAAAAAGCGCCCCAGATGATGAAATACGACACTGGAAAATTCGGAAAGTTGAAAGCGATTCCTTTTGATGTCCTTTGACACACATGAAAGTGAAAAATCAAAGTTGGCAAATTATCGCAGTAGTGATAATATAGTGACATCTGCTACCTGACTATCAGTATTTATCATGTTTGTGTTTGAAAACGGTCTATTTCCATAAAACTCATGTTACACAAAAACCAATCATACCAACAGTTAGGAAAAGTAAGTCCTGTTAGGGAACTTGTGAGAAGAAGAATGTTTTATAAATTATCCACTCATGTCATTTTAACTCTCAGGTTAGTAGGGAACATATAAGAGAAAGGAAATATTGCTTTAACCCCGTTTTCACCAAATGCGACATTCCAATCTGTTTTGATGCTCAAATACAGTGTTTCAATTGCACTGCCTTTTTTTAAAATTTACGCTAACAACAAGACCCTACAGCGGAGTTTATCTTATGTTAGCCCTCTAATGGAACAGTACTTAGTGTAGGCGGTTATGTACAAGCTTTTTGCTTAAGGATGCTTTTTTGGTTTCATTGATCAGAGTAGACATCCAGGTATCAGAAAAGTATGGTCGCATTTTTTTTTTCTGATAAGGCGTTTGGCCCGCATTTTGGATTTCATATGGCCACATTTCAAAGGATTTCCCCTATAACTTTGGTGCTGAAGCAAACATTGGAAGTCAAATTTGGTGGCCACACCTATGTTTTCACTACCTGGAGTTCAAAAATATATTGATAATTAACAGTCTAACAAAGCCACGTGATTTGCCAACCCACATCACCCTTGGTGGGGGGGGGGGGGGCGATCGTTGTTAAACCGTCTGCCTCTTACCCCAGGTTCCCTAAGAAATTTCTTAACAAGGGACGTAAGTGATTTGGATGCTTTTTGGTGTCATTGGATTAGAGTAGACACCAGGTATCAGAAAAAGTATTGGTCGCATTTTTCCTCTGAAAAGCGTTTGGCGCCATCTGGGTTTTCAAAATGGAGCCGACCATTTCCAACGGATTTGCCTTTAACGACACTATCCGTGATTTGAAAAATATTTGAAATTTGCAGGCAAATAGTTCTAAGTGAAGGAAAGTCTCAGGGTAGAATTCTCATGAAGTTACCCTTTCCAGACTGTAGAATGACAGAAAAGGAAGAAACCGGCAGTGTACAAAGATACGATCTCCATTCAATTACGTTTGTAGTAAGTGTCCGTTCGGCCAGTAATGACTCAAATCTCCGATTTTGTCCTTTAGTAGGTTGCGTCTGGTTTTATCATTTGCAGGTATGTTTGGTAGGATACCTCTACTTGTTACATACATGCAAAAACTGATTTTTTATGATTTTCGATTTGCCGATTTAGCAAATCACTGATCGTGTCTTTAACATTGTTCTGAGCACATTGGAAGGCAAAATTGGTGGCCAAACCTATGTTTCAATAAGTGTGAGTTCAAAAATATGATTAATTATCCTAGTCTGACCAATCTGTGCTTTGAAATAACCATCACCCATGGTGTCGGTTGATGGGGTGGGGGGGGGGGGGGTGAGGTCAATCATTTTTACACTACCCCTACCCCAGTTGAAAGGCAATGTGGTGCCGTGGGATCAGGACTCGCCTCAAAAGCATAAGATTGTGGGTTCGGAGCCCCGTGTCGCCAATGTGTGGGCACTCGCGGCAAAGGCACTTTACTAGCTTGCCTTCTCTCCACCCAGGGTATAAAGAGTACCAGCCTATGGCTGGAATGCAAAAACAAGATCGCTGTGCGGGACGAGTGGCGAAACCCCCCAACGGCAACATGATATGAGGAGCTGCCCAACGCCAATGACAGAGAGATGGGCATCCGAATGCGGGCGCCCATTGGCATTTACCCCAGTCCTCTTGTGAGATTGTTTACAAGGTCGTATGATTTGGAGTTGGTATTTTATACCCATGTATAGCTTTGGTCTCGCTATCCAGAAATTTCAAATACAAATATTCCACTTGTGACGTCTCCATGACGTCATGTGCCTCTAAAAATGCAGCGCCATGGGAAACATTTTGGTTCGACCCTAAATGCTATAGGTGAAAAAGGTGGAGGAGTTTTGCCAGGTTCAGCTAAAAGTTTATGAAAACAATCGTTTTCCTAAAACAGGAGTTAGAATTCTATATCCTCATAATGAAAAAATATTTAATGGAAAGGAGATGGGTCCTTATTTTTTGACTTTAAATGGATGTGAATTGCCATACAAGGTCCCATAACAAACGGTATTGCAAAGAAGATGCCCTTACCATAATTTAAACACGTGGGGCTTTATTGCCTCATATAGATTTAGGTCATGAGGCTTTCATTAAAATATTAAAATTTCTTCCATCTGGGTGAAGCAGGACAGTCAGGTCCTGAAGAAGTCAACTTTGTTACTGGATCTTTTTCAACTCTTTCTGGGCATAGGTTTCACTGTGTCGGCCTCTTGTGTGCTCACAACTGTGGCAGCTTGGTATTCCATGGAGTTTATTTGGACATTCAACATCAGTGGTACCAGTGACTATGGTTCTTGCTTAGCTGATTAGTTTGGCAGCAGGTACAGAGTTAAGGCCATCCTTTGTCTGCTTGCACGTATTAAATTTGCCGGCATATAGAGTGCGATACTACCGCCATGCTACCTATAACAGGAAACCTCTACAGTTGATATATGAGAAAATGGCTGGTTGGTTGCATCTTCTAGTACTAGCTCCTGCACCTTGGTCGCCAGGCTGTGAATTTCATTTAATAAACAACAAAATATTAAAATGGTTGGGGTGAAATTCAGTATTCTGAAACACATTCATTACAACATTCGTGGAAGCTACCGAATTCACATTATTGGGTGCTGGCACAATACAAAATTCTTCAAATATTTTGCCTTGCACCAGCAAAGGTTAACGTATCCGTGCTCTGGAGTTATTTTAAAGGAGCCAGTACTAGGATGAGATGATTCAGCCACCAAAACCCTCCTCAATATGACCCAACGGTAAGAGGTTTTTGTTGTATAGATGCCAGCAAGTAACTAAACAGACAGATGCGTTAATCTATCACCCCCTTAAGGGCTGTTATGTACAAGCTTGTGCATTTTTTTTGCTAAGGATGTTTTTTTTTTTGGTGTCATTGGACAGAGTTTTGAGACATCCAGGTATCAGATAAGTATTGGTCGCATTTTTTTCTGATAAGCGTTTGGCCGCCATTTTGGATTTCAATATGGCACCATTTCCAAAGGCTTTTCCCCTATAAACTTTGGCTTATGAGCAACATTGGGAAGTTCAAATTTGGTGGCCTAACCTATGTTTCACTACCGTGGAGTTCAAAAATATGATTACTTAACCCTAACAAAGCCGTGCTTTGCAACCCCCTCCCCTTGTGGGGGGGGGGCGATCGTGTTGACACTGCTGCCTTACCCCAGTCCCTAAGAGATTTCTACACAAGGAACGTATGATTGGATGCTGTTTTGGTGTTCATTGATAGAGTAGACATCCAGGTATCAGGAAAAGTATTGGTCAGCATTTTCTCTGAAAAGAGTTGGCGATGGGGGGGGGGGTGAGGTCAATTTTTACACGCCCTACCCCAGTTCTTCCTTTGAGATTTTTAATAAGGGTCGTATGATTTGGTGTTTGAGTTTATACCCCATGTATAGCTTTTGGTCTCCGATCCAGAAAGTCAAATACCAACATTCCACGTGTGCCGTCGCAATGACGTCAGGGTCTAAAAATGCAGCGCAGGGGGAAACATTTTGGTTATACCCTAAATGCTAGAAAAGTGTGGAGATTTTGCCAGGTTTAAAGCTGCAAATGTTTATGAAAACGAATACGTTTTCCTAAACAATGAGTTGAATTCTATATCCTCATCATGAAAAAATATTTTAATGGAAAAGGAGAGGGTCTTTATTTTTACTTTAAGGATGTGAATGCCATACAATGTCAATAACAAACACGTATTGCAAAGAGATGCCCTTGACATACTTTAAACCCCTCATGGTGCTTTTAGTGGCCTCATATAGAGGTCGATATGCTCTCATAAAATTAATAAAATTTTTCCATCTGGGTGAAGCAGGACAGTCAGTGCACACTGAAGAAAGTCAAACCTCGTGGTAGCTGGGTCTTTGTCAACTGGGCATAGGGTTATCAATGTTCGGCTCTTGTGCGCTCACACTGGTAGTGTGTGGTATTCCAAGATTGTTTATTTGGCCATCTCAACATGCAGTATGTACCAGTGACTAATCTGGTTTCATGCTTAGCTTGATTAGTTTGTCAGGCAGGTACAGAGTAAGGCCATCCTTTGTCTTCTTGCACGTCTTAAATTTGCCGGATAGATTAGTGCGCGTTATACTACCGCCAGACACCTATAACTGAACCTCTTACAGTTGATATATGCAGAAACTGGATTGTTGGCTGCATCTTCTAGTACTAGCTCCTGCACCTTGGTCGCCAGGCTGTGAATTTCATTCTAATGAAGACAAATAGTTAAAATGTTGGGATGAATTCAGTATTATGCCACCAAATCATTCAAACATTCGTTGAGCTACCGAATTAACATAGGGTGGTGGCACATTACAAAATCTTCCAAATATTGCCTTGCACCAGCAAAGGTTAACTTATACGTGCTCTGGAGTTAAAGGAGCCAGTCTAGATGATGATTCAGACAACCAAAACCCTCCTCAATATGACAACTGTAAGAGGTTTCTTGGTGTTATAGAGCCAGCAAGGATAAGACGTGCAACAAAGCCCTTAAACGAAGGAATGGCTAAAAGCATATTTATGCCGAGTGGA